>VZZY01005680.1:15860-75817 GCA_013400335.1 Eurystomus gularis
CTGTGGTTAAAAATTTACACTGCTTTGTTTCGCTAAACTAACTAAATAGCATTGTGGTTAATTTTTTCTTTAAAAAAAAAAATCCCAAAGCTATGTGTCTCCTTTCAGTAGTAAAGGAAGTTCTTAAGAACATAGCTTTCTTTTATTCTTTATCTTTTTGTTAATCTGATGCAATATTATTTTTTTCTATTAACTTTTTGAAACTGGCAGCAAACCAAAAAATCCTCTTTTTTCCCATTTCTAGTTGTAATGAGGTTACTAGTAGATATTCTCAAGCATCATGGCTTGGAGAATGGTACAACCATGTGTATTCTTTACAGGTTCATTTGTTAGCTGACAATCACTCAGAGGAAAACAGATATATTTTTTATGAATACATGCCTCACTAGCTTGTTCAATTGTATTCTCAGGCAGCTTTCAATTACACTTGAGCATTTTTTTTTTAATCATTAAACATTTCTGTTAGAAGGACGTATGTAGCTGGTTCATTTGAAAAAGCACTTTTTTTTTTCTTATGGAATGGAGACAAACTTCTCTCTGTTAAATAAAGAGAATAATAAAATATCACGGATTTTGATAAAGGCTTATTAAAGTCAGATCTGGCTCTTCCTGTGGAAAAGAGCAGACTAACATTTCTAATAGCTTTTCCAGTAACTGCCCACACACTCCGCAGAAAGGGTCTTCTATACAGTGGTCTCTGATCAGTTAAGAGGAGGATGGAGATTTTAAAAGTATCCTTAGTATGCTTAAACATCTGAAAAAGTAGAAAATGGAAGTATAGTACGCTTTTTCACAAAATAAGGATGGTAGCATGCAGGTAAATACAGTCAAAAGCTTCAGTCTAATCACAACCTTTAATCTTTTTGGGCTGAATGAACACTCATTATAGGTTTGCCCAGCATTATTTTCTTGCATTTCTGTAAACAGTGATTGATCCATTTGTCTGTGATGATATTAACTAGAGAAATGAGATGGCTTATTCCTTAGGAAACAAAAAGCTGTGGCAAGTTTCAAACTATAGTTCTTGGTTCCGTGCCATTGATTTGGAGCCTGAAGGGCCTCACTGGTATTTGTTTTCCTGCATGTGGAATTATCTATATGTTCCTGGTCACTTTTTGTTCTCATAGACCACATGTATTTAATTGTCCTCTTGGCTTTAAATAAATTGAAGAACTTGGGAAACTGGCTTTCTAGAGCCACAGCTGTAAAAACATTTTTAGAGGGACAGTAATTTCCTTACCTAAAAAAAAAAATCAATGAATTGGTTAGCAACAGCTGAAATTTATATACCAATCTATGTGCAAGCTTGGTGGTCACACTTGTGAAGTGATTCACTTAGGTGATTTGCTTTGCATAGCAGTGAATGTGTCCCTTTGCTTAAGCTTGAAGCATCTTTTGGTTTCTATGAACTTTGGATTAGACCTTTCACTTAAAATTAAAAAAAAAAAAAAGTGAGAATCAGACCCTGAGTATTTTATTAAATGATAATGGAGCATTAGAGAGAAGCAAACTTTCAATAAAGATGTACTGGTCAGAGAACGTAGTTCCTCATTTTCTTTAAAGTGGGATAATGTTTTTGTAGTTGTTTGTGGTAGAGGATGTTGGCGGTAGTGTGATCTGAGAAAACTCTGTTGAGCTGCAGTGCACACTAAAAAGGAAACAGGTAGTGGAGATTTACAGTCATAAATTCAGCAGAACTCTCTTGCGTTACCGGTGAGTCGTGACTTACATTCATTCAGCTTATTGATGTCTTACAGTAAGTAGTTGTTAAACTGAGGCAACAGTTTTCATAAACAACTTCGGTACCACCTTTTTATTGATCATTATACTAGAAGAGTCAAAAGGAACCTAGTAAAATCTTTCAGCTCTTTATCATTGCAGCCTCCCTCTTACTGACCTGATTTTTCTCTACCTTTCATTGTCAGTTCTTTTCTCCAAAAATCTGTGCTATGACTGCTCTCTCATTGCTTTAAATGTGTGCAGTTTCCTGATTCCAGCTCTTTATTTTCTGATTTTCATAAGTGCAGTGTGAATTTAAAAAAAAAAAAGGGGAACATTCAGGATTATACTCTGAATTTAGAATGACAGCAGAAATGCACAGTCCCTTTTATGCACTTAGATAATGAATGTCTGGTCACTTGGGAGTAAGAATGAATTGTCTAGCAGTTCTCATCTGTGGAATAATGTTAGAGTGATTTTAGTTGAGCTATTCACATAGCTAGCTGTTTTACTGGGAGATAGGAATACCCAGCATCCCTCAGTATCTGTATCATTCTTACTAAAATATGAATATGTGATAGTCAAGGCATCTAAATTTCAGATAGTTTTTAGAATTGTCAGGTTCAGGATATATGATAAATTTCAGGCTCAAGTCTTGAAGGCACATCTTTTGCCTGGTCAAAATTCAACAAAGGATTTACATAAATTTAGGACTAAGATTACATGTAGCAGCTACATAGAGGGGTGTTTGCCATTATTAGTTGTAATGTGATTTGTTACAAGTATCAATTGTATACAGCTTTGGTTTTAGAAGCAAACTAGAGGATAATTGCCCAGGCATCGAGCATGCCTCTGTAAACCTAAGCTAGATGGTAGTACAAATCACCCAGTATGTAAATTGGAAGAAGACAGTACCATAGCTTACATTCTGCAGAAGGTTACTGTAACTTGGTGTAAATTTTGGAGACAGCAGAGAGGAAAGAAGAAACCTATTGGAAGCTCTTCCTTTGCAGACTTGTAATAAGACCTGGCAGCTTCATACCACAGGCTTTCTGTTAGCTGATTATTAAATTCTTACACTGTTTTCATGCAATACAGCTTTGTATTTTCTTCCATCAAAGGGACTTTCAGATTAAATCAAGCAGACTACTTTTTCTACAAGCAAAGATATACTAGAGGGCTAGATTATTCACAACAGATTAATAGGATACAGTGCAGGAGATAATGAGATGTGAGACTTCAAATTGAACATATCTCTGAGTTATTTGACAATTCCACTGAAAACTTTTAATTTTGCATTACTCCACTTAAATTCTGACCCTAAGTTTGACAGCTGTGTCGTAGGACAGCTGCAAACACAATGAACAAAATCTCTGTACAGCACTGTATTTTCCACAGATAAAGTAGAGGGATTTGAACAATTGATCTTATGTCATAATGCAGATGTTAAATACTCATCATGAATAAACTTAACTCCTCCTTTTGTTACATCCTACTGTACAGAGAAATTTTATCAAGCTAGGCAAGCACATATCCCTGGGTTATTTCACCCAGGAGAGAACTTGTCTTTTCCATGTCCTTTATCCATCTACTAATAGAAAAAAAAAAATTAGTATTATTCTTGTATTTGGGTGTACAAGTTTCTGTGTTTTCAATCGAGTCCCTAGTTTGAGCTGAAGGGAAAATGACCGTTTCAAATCCCATTGAAAGTTGGAAAAGCATCTCTCTGAAACATTAGGATAAACTGAAAGAAATACTTTTGCCTTTACTAATAATTACTGATAATTTTGAAAAGTTTCCTTCTCAGCTATGTGAGAAAAGCCAATTACATATTTCATACCCATTTTTAAACTTCTTGTCAGTTTATCTTTCTTATGTCTTAAAAGTTAAAAACATTTAGCATGGTTGTATTTTAGATTTTAAAAGAACAGAAACAGAATATCTCAAGAATTAATCTTTTCCTGTAAAATAAGAAATCTGTTATCTAGTTGTCACACATTTTGCAAACAGTTTTTAATAGAATTTATCTTTGTATTTTCTCCAATTTTCTGTTGAGAGTTTTAAGTTTAAAAGTCAGCAGGTTCTAATGAAAAGCATGCTGCTGCAAAATTTCATCCATCAGTACTAAAAACAATAGTAATGGTATGTTTGTAGATTTGTGCCATAGCTTCTTTCACATAAATTTTCCTTTTTCCTATTGAGGTGCAATTTCCCCTGATTTTAGGGGAACAATGGCAAAGCTTTAGTTCACAGCTTGAAGAAACCACACTATTAAAATGACAAAGAAAAGAACTTGCAACATTTAAAGAAAAATGCAGTAGTTAATTTTACCTTTATACTTGTTTTCTGATAGGTTGCATAGCTCAAAAGTAGAGCTTATATAATTCGGCTGTTTTAAGAATGTTGGCATAGAATATATTTTCATTCACTTTTTCATATCTGTGCTGTTTTGAAATGTTTTGTAACTGTCAGCTTTCAGACATTGTTTTTCTTGACCTAGTTTTCTCAACTCAAATGTTACTTGACTGTGCAGTCGGTATTATCTGGTTGTAAACTGCATTAACTCTTAGGAAATAAGCAATGGAATTTCTGTTCAGATACTACCTGAAGAGGCTCTTGATAAGCCTGCATCATCTGAAGACTATTCCTATTTTTAATAAACTTTTGTAATAGATAACATAAAGAATAATAACACCAGTTAAATAAAATATTACAATAGAATATCAAAGCAAAGCATAGGATCAGAGTAAAGCTAAAATGGTTCCAACGTGTTACTTTGTCAAATAGATACATTACCCACACATACATATGGTTGATCCTGTCATCTGCTTTTTTGGCCAAACCAACCTACACTATCACTGTGTTGTTGAAGACACTTTTATAGACAATCTTCTTATTTTTTGCAAATTATATGGTGACTTTCCGTTAGAAGATTTTTTTTTAACAAAGAGTAAAAGAGGTATGGAAAAGAAAAAATAAGGAAAAAAAATACAGAAAAAATAAAGGGAAAAGAAACTGGAGAAGGAACAAGATGAACAAAGGAGAGAAAGCTGGCAGTCTGTCATTGTTAGGGCTGTCCAAACCCAGCTTAAAGTTGCAGAAGTGCCAGGGACAACAGGGTCCTTTCTCTGACTCACTGTGGCTGTACACACTATGCCCATTCAGGGTCAGGATTGTGCGGGTAGTGGTGATAAAACAGGTTCTGCGGGTAACACAGAAGTTAGAGCCAGGCAAGATGAATGCGTAGTTTTACAATAAAGGTTGCTCTTTTTTTCTTCCTTTTCCCTCTGGCATCTATATTAAATCTTGGGTTCTAAAAGGAATGGTGATGTGAGTCCTTCATAGTCTTGTCCATCAAGTGCACCCAATTTCTGATATCTCTCTTTAGATCCATTGATTTTTAGTCTCCAGCTCCTTCTCCTTGTCAGACATGATATTCATTTGGCTTACTGGTTGTCTGCTTAGATTTATTTCAACCTTTTATCTTTCAAGATTTTTCATACTTTTGTGAACAGCCTTCTAGAACAAAATGACCTGGACTTCTGTTGCCTTCAAAGGTTTAAAGTGTAGCCTTTCCCAGCCTTTCTGATTTCTTAACAATAAATCAGCTTTGTTCAGATATTGCTTCCTATATTACATATCTCTAGTAAACACTCTACATTAAAGTTAATTTCATAAGAACAAAATCATTATTAAAGTTTCAGAATCTTATCTCTCAAAATCTGGATTTATATATTTTATTTGGTCAAGACTTATAAACACTAATTTGACTCTTTACAGATAAAGCTATAAAACTGACATTTATTTTCATTGTGCATCTTTAAATCTTAATAAACATTGCAAATCTTAATTCTTTTTTTTGCTGATAATAGGTAAGATAGAAGGTGGAGCAAGATTTTGCCTTTTTTGAGGAAAAAAACTACCCTGTGATTTCAAGCTTCAAAATAAAACAAGCTATGACCATTTACTCCAAAGTAGTGACTCATTTTTAACTACTTGTGTATTCAGGATACATTCAGCAACACAGAAATACCCATAAACCTTTGCAGGCATAATAAGTTGAAGACAAACTTTGCCCAGTTGTTTCAGAATAGAATTGAGCGAGTGTGACATTTTAGTCTACCACTTGGAGACTACAACTTCATTCTTGTGAAAGAAAAAAACCAAACATGTCATGACCCCAGAATAAAGAGAATTGAAGAAATAAAGCAAAAGAATCAGTACTTTGTTCATAGTCATTGCAGCAAGGACCTTGAATCAAGCTGGTATTTTGTTAATAAGACATAATCTCAAATGACATATTAGGAGAAATCTTTTTTTATCTGCTTAGTGCTCAAAAGTTTAAAATATGTAACAACATTGTCATAATGAAAATGTATTAACAATTACTGCATACCATATCCCCCAAACCTGGGGACCTGTAAGTTTAAAACAAATAGAAGAAAAATGAGGTGGAGGTTTGTTGTTTAGTCTTAAAAGTAAATGCAAGATTCATGGCAGTTTCAGAACACACTCTTGTCTCAAACGATGTGAGATCAAATGCTTCCCAGAAGCGCATTAGCACTGGTAGTAGGGGGGTGCGTAAACAAACTCTTATACTGGGAGAAGGTTGGGTTGGCAGGCTGATGCCCATTCCTCAGTTCTGTAAAGTTTCTGGGGCTGGGAATAGTCAAGCTTTGATGTGTTCTTTGCTAGTGTATGAGAGAGAGACAGGTGGACAGTTAGATTATTGGATATCTTTATTTTCCTTTTTCACATTTTTCACAGTAATAAGGTCATGTAAGCATTTCTAAGTCTCATTTATTTCATTGAAATTTACATAGCATGCTTATAAAAATTCTGATCAGAAACTCCGTAATGTGAAGTAAGGTTATTTTTTGGTCAATGATATCTAGGTCTTCTCTTCCAGAATGAAGGCTAGGATACTAGAATCTATTATTGTTGCCTTGTTAGATGAAAACAATAAATGCTGCTATCAAAGGTTGCATGCCTAATCCTAAATTTCTTAGTCTGTGTTTGAAGACTTAAAATAAAATTAAAAAATTATCAAAGTCCTCTGTGCCTATAAATTTCACTGTAAGTATTGCACACAGCTGTTTTTAAACATGTTGAATAATTCATATGTGCCATTTCACACAATTGCATAAAGACTTGTCAGCATTTAGAAATCAATTTTGGGAGCTTGCATTTAAAAGTTCTTCCTGAATCTTTTCAAGTTAACAGCCTATATAAAATGAGTAGGAATACTCAGACTCAGAAATGGTTTATGCAGAATGTGGCCATAATTGGCCAATACTTGCTTTTTGGTGTCAGATGGGCCACAGCTTAAAAAATTATCTGGGTTATATCCTGTATACCTACCCATAATAGGATACCCAGATAACTAGAAAAGCCCTTTTCTGTATGAGGTCTCACTGCAGTGACGTACATTTGTGACCTACAGGGATAGTTATTTGCTTAGTACAAGGAACCTCCAGTAGGAATGATACTAGTACTGGGCAAGTTAATGTCAATGACATTGTTCTAATACCAGCTGTACATTAGTTGCATAAAATTTTGTAGAAAGCTGCCTTACAGGGGCACAGTAATATTCTCCATCTAACTGAAGTTGCTACATTCTGTGTTTTCTGTAATTTATTCTTTAAAACGTTGTGTGTGACATTCCCCTGTTCCTCCACTCCCTTTGTTTTTTTTTCTGTTTTTTTCTTTCTTTTTTTTTTTTTTTGCAACAAACATTCATTTACCCTGTTACTTAAGCTGAAACCAGCATGGCTTTTCATGTTACTGTGTAAGCTGTTGTCATATGCTTTGACTATGAAGCCAGAAGTGGTAGCCATATAGCATTAGAATAGGATCCATTAATTAATTACATTGTTGTCTGGCTGTCTCTGTGTCAGAGAAACAAAAGCAACTATGCATTAACAGTACCTACTAGGTGTCTAGGTTTTTCAGAAAGATCAGTTCTTTCTCAAAAGGACGAAATGACCAGCTTGTCTTCTGCAAGGTTACCATTCCAACATGAGTAAAGCACAGAATACTAAAAATGCTTCACACTTTATAGATGTAAATAAAACTTAAATGCTGAAAGTCTTGCAATTAAAAAAAAGAAATTGTTCGTGGCCTTATACAAACTACCACTAAGGTATAAAAGTTTAATTCTTAGGCTTTCAAATATTTTCTTTACAAAAACATAGATAATATGAACCAAAACAGATTTAAGTACTATGTCAATAAAGACTGTGCTGTTAAAAGAGCACCACAGCGTTCCTAAAAAGAAATAACTTAAATCTTTCTTTTTTGAAGAGTTTTGAGGTTCTGTTTCTTTTTCTCTGGCTGTCGCACACAGTTCATTAGGTAGTCGTATCAGTTGGTTTTCATTTCAGATGATCTGCAATTTCATGACACAGTAGGTTAAATTTGGAGCAACTTGTATTCTCTTCTCTGTTTTCTTGCATCTGTGTATCTAATCATATTCCTCATGTTCTTTTATATTTCTGTTCAGGAGCTATGAATTAGATGTTAATGAAGAGACTTCTTCAGCATTTCTAGTAAAACAAAATTCCCATTAATTTCCCTTACACAAAGACAGAGACTAGAATTCATAATGAAATATTTTCTTTCACAGGAGGCACTCTTGGCAGAAATTCGGATATGTACTGGACAACCTAAAAAGTCTTTAGTCCCTTTACATCTATCCATTGTAACTTGCTTGTAATGATAATCAAACATTTACTGCTTGACCACACCCATCAGCACTTTCTCTGGATAACAAAAATGTTTCACAGAAGTAAAATGTTCCATGTGGTTTATTGCACTTCCTTGGTACCTTTTCTACTTTTCTAATGGAATTTTTTCAGTGTGATCATTTTAAAATATATACTCAGATTACAAGTGATGTATATAAATAGCTAGATGAAGCATAAAAATACCTAATAATGTTCAGAACAGCAACATTTAGGCATTGAACCACTAGACTGAAAAATCCTAAGTAGTATCTAGTATTACTAGTGAAATATATTATTAAATTAGATCCACAATTTCTGTCTAGCACTTTTTTATTGTCCCTGTGCTGTACAAAGTTAGTAATTAAACTCTGTTATGGCATAATTATGCACAAAAGCATTCTGATTTCTCTAGAGGAGTTTCTAAGACTTTGTATTTATTTTATAGAAATTATTCTGTTCTTCAGAATTTTGTTTTATTGACTATTCCTTTATGGAAATATCCTTTTTTTTTTTTAATGATTATTGTAGAATGCTTATGTTCCACCTTCAGAATTTTCAGAATACTCAAATTTTGTAAGACTATTAGTAATTTTCTAACTAGCAAGATGCAGATTCTAACAGGCTCAAAAGCAAGGCTATGCTCAGCTGAAACAGAAAAATTAGCAGCACAGTCTGTAAATAATATTTACCTAAAACATGTATGACATTAATTATGAAAATTATGATCATTTAAGGATTGTATCTTATACATTTGTTCTGAACAGATGTATGAGCCTGGTTAGCAAGATTTACAAGCTTCTGATTTCTTATGTTATTTATCTATATATGGCAAATAAGTAGCATTCTTATTTGAAATGCAGGTGTTTATTTGATAACATTTGGTGAGAAGAGCATAGCTACCCTTATTACTTATATAAATATTACATTATCTTATATTTTAAAAAATAATATTTTTCACAGAATGCTGTTCCATTACAGTACATACCTCTATTAGATTTGCATCATGGCTATGGCTAGAAAATTCTTGCAGAGTCAAAATGTCTTGGAAGAGCCAGAGCTCCCAGGCTCCATGTGCTTCTGGTCTTTAGCAAGGGAACTGGAAAAAGCAAAACAAAGGACAGCCAAGTTTCTGGTGTCCTTGCTATCACAGAACCCAGGGAAATGGCAGCTGTTTTCAAAACACTGTGAAGTTCACTAGATGGACACAAAAATAGTGAACGAAATATTTCTAAACCTTGACATTTTTAATGGAGTAAAAATTAAAATTCAAGTATGTGATTATATTTCTAAGTATTACTTAGAGAAAAGGAAGTATTTTAAAATACTCCTTTTTATTGCCATGAATAAAACGTCAAAGAACAAAGAAATTCTGACAATATCCAAAGATCTGTTTTCTTGAAATTTGTACTAATTTAATTCTGTTACATTACCTAAGAAAAATCATTGTCTTGCCATTTGTTATGGTTCACCGGAAGAACAGATAAATATTAAAAGAAAAAAAATCCAAAAAATAACATATGTTGCAGTTCAACAGGCATGAAATATTCAGTGTTTGCCTTTGTTGTAAGAATAACATTATTCTTCAGCTGTGTGCACTATGTAATCAGAAATCAAAACCACCTATTTATACAAAGGCTTATTTCTTTTCTAGCAGCTCAATACCAATTATATCAGGTTCTCATTTAAGATTTATTACTGTATGTCCATTGGCAATAGCAATATCCACACTCTTAAGATATTTTCTTCCTGAAACACCGTTGTAGGCATTTGGAAGCTGTCCAAAAGTAATATGGATTTTTCAAAGAAAATGAAACAATATACCTGTAATGCAGGAAAGCATATACGGAGAACTTAGATACTGAGAAAAACTGCACTATTATCTTCCATCAGAAGACACTGGTCAGTTTTATCTGTGACTGAGCTGAGGCAGAGAGGAACTTAGGTGTGAGGCAAAACTGTCTTCTGAGAAAAGACCACAAGTGGCGCATTTAAAAAGCGGAATATTTTCAGAGTGCATGTGTCTATTTCAATCTATACAGCAAACAGCCAGGCAAACCTTCTTGGCCTGGTACCTGGGTGATGCTGAAGGCTTGCTACCCATCAGGTACTGTAAATTTGCAGTCTTTCAGTTGTCAGTAAGAGCTTCATTCTGCATCCTGTATTTCAGCAGTCCAGCATGTGATGTATTTAGTATATTGTATTTTGTTTTCATTTATATTTTCATGAACATTTCTGTTGTGGACTGTCAAATAGCGTGTGGTCATAAAATCCTGAGAAAGAGACAAGCAGTAAAAACTATTCTGGTGTTCAGTTTGTAAACATAGTACGATGCTTCTGATATAAAATATTAGTGTTAGATATTGGCTTTGCCAAAGAAAGTTGCAAATACAATAAATCAACAAGCTATAAAAAAGATCCACATTCTCAGGCCTCAGGTATTATCAACTGGAGTCTGAGTGACTATCAGCATATACTCTAGCGGCTCAAGAGCAAGAAAATAATAAGATTTTGAACAATAAGGCTAAAGACATAATTTATAAAGTATAGATTCAGCTAGTAAGTGTTGTACTGGGATCAATATATTCAAAGAAGAATACATAAACTATATGATTTAGTCTTGTCTAATAGCTTAGCAGTGATGGTAGTTATTTTCCTGGGCATAAGGATTTTGTTTGTGTTTGAGTGTGGCCTAACCTACACAAAAGAAGAGCTTAAAACTAGAAACCAAGCAATGGAAAGAATGATGTAGTGTGATTTTCTTTTCAGCATGTTGCAGGATATATTTCTTTTCATATTTAAATTCTACAGTTGACATCTATTTGTAGTAAGAATTCTGTTGGTCATTACAGGAGCAAGGAGAAATCCTATGGTACCCAGACCCTTGCCACAGCCTGATCAAGAAGACATTTGAGACATGATGAATACCTCTTCTCTTCCATCTGCTTTCTTGAGTATCAACCTAGGTCGAGACGCATACATATATATGTGTGTGTATATATATCCCTAATGCAGACAGTAGAACAAAGGGCACATTTTTTCAATTCCTTACAGTTACCAGAAATCGTTTCCTACAGTTCCAAGGTGAACATCTTGTTAAAGTTGCAAATTATGTCCCTAGGGTATAAGTTTAACAGACAAGTAAGTATATGGAGTCATTCGTTGAGATTATCTAGTATGAACCATTTTTAATTTGCACTGTGGGCCATAACAAAGTATGAGCCCATCACAGGTCAGAGTCTTAGACAGACTGTCAGGAATAGCTCTGGAAAGCAACAAAGGAAAGGAGATAGAAAGGGTGAAGGTGTTCACAAAATGGTGTGCACCCTCTTTGGGAAGAAGAATTCTGCTCTGTTGTAGGGCCACGTGTTTGGATGAGCCTTAAAGCAGGTATTTATTATGTCAAAGTTGTAGGAGCTTCCTTTTGTCTGTTTTTTCTGAGGAGTCAATTTCTGATATGAACACAGAACCAGTAATAAGAACAAAGGTCTGTTCATGCTACTCTGATGGATAAATGTAAGCTACGTAATTCAGAATGAATTTATTATGCATTTATTACTTTTCAGTCTAATACTATAACCTATTGTAATAATGAATGTCTTGTTTGTCAATCATCTACTTTGAATGGCGGTATAAGTTAGAATTATTTTCAAACAGTGTTGTCACTATATATTTATAAAACACTGCAGAGTGCATGCTGGCTTGTAAATCTAGCAGCAGAATACTGTATGAACCAAATGCAAGAATTCCATTAAGAGGGATTTTATTTATTTGTTTATTTTTAAGGAGTGATCAAATTTAAAGAAAGAGATTATGTTTTTCAGCAAAGTGTCATTTCTGTTGCATGTTACAAGCGTTCTGAAAAATTATTATAGGGTCTCCAGACTGGTATATTCATTTCTGTGAAGTACTCAGAGTTAATAATTTGTACGTTTGTGATGGAAATATTTAAATGCATAAATGGGTCCCTATTGTTTACCTTTGTAATGATCTAGCATCTTTCTACTAAATTGGAGGAGTTAAAGAGGGACTCATCCTCTCACTGTATAATACACAGTGGGTTTTACAATAAATAAAGATATATTCAACAATTTGAGACAGCTATCTCTGTCTGTGATTTAGTGGACATTGTAGAATGACTCAGTGGCCCACATTTCTCTCTCTAGGATATGTTCCTAAGGTACTTACCAAATTTCCATAGAATGAGTTTGCAGAACTCCATGTACCTAAGAGAAACAAGAAAGGGTATGGTACAGTATGGGTGAGAATAAGTAGGAAAAGAGAAACATGCCCCAGGGTCCTGCAAAATGGGTGAAGGCAGGGCAGAATGCTGGAATACAAGGTAACTTTGTGTCATCCTTTAGAGCTTTGCTGGCTGCTAGCCTTTGGGCTATGCTAACATCCCATACGTTACCTTAGTCAGCTGCTGGCCACTAAGGTGGGACTTAGAATTGGATCAATACCTCAACCTTTTATTGTCAGATACTAAGGTTGTGAGGGAAATGAGCAACCAGAGAATGTGGGAAGACTTGAAAAAGGCATCTGTGCAATGCTCAAATTGCAATTGTGATTGGAATGTCCTAGGAAAACTCCACCTGCTCTGAGTTTTTGACAAACCTACAGCCATCTCTGAATGGAGTTAAATGTGCTAAAATCTGGGAGTTTTAGCATGATTCCTAACATGAATAAATTTTCAGAAGTACAAATGCTTTCTTCCTGGGACAACAAGGTAATAGCTCTGAGGTAGTGATCTCAGGCTGATGTTTATAGGATAGCCGTAAATCCTTAACTAGCTTTGGTCAAATGAGAGGAAGAGATGTACAGAATCTGTAATTTTTCTGATTCTAAATGGCTGTATCTACAGAGCATATAGATGTCTAAAGATTCATCTTTTCTCAAGCTTATAGATGGGAGTGTATCGTCATAATTTTGAAAATCCTTCTAGCTGTCGTTCTGGATCCCCAGGATTTGCAGTACTATTAGAAATCTGGACTTCAGATGATGAATAAAAAGCTATGTCTCTCCCTAGACCATTGCTAACTGGGACACTCTGGATCAGAACAAATTTTCTTCCAGGCTTGAGAAATCTAACGTTTCAGATATTTTGAGGAGTCCTTTTTATCTTTTTATCTTTAAAATAAAAATATTTTAAATATTTTTCCGTAAAAACTGCATGCCACCTTTGAAGATAGAAAATAGGTTCAGTGAGGCATGTAATTTTCAGTTGTGCAAGAAATGGTTTTGTTTCCATAATCAGAACATGAGATGAGATGAGTTAGATCTGATTTCACAAGCCCACATATTATCAAAGTAAAAATTCAAAGTAAAGACTTGCATTTGTAATTAAAAAGAAAATATTTTAATGTTTTTTTCTTTTTCTTTTTTTATACAATCAAGTAACTAGTGTATTTGGTGTAATATTTTAGGTTTTACAGAGGGGTAGAGATTGCTTGTGTTTTTATATAAATTTTACTTATTTTGCCTTAAGGTTTTTATTGGGATGTAATTATACTGCAAAACTATCATTAAAAACTCCACAGCTCTCTTAGTGGGCAGGAGTGAGCAAAAATAACTTTTAGAAAAAGTAAAGCAGAATTTCTTGGTGTATTTCATCATTGTAACCTACCCAAAGTCCAACAAGACTGTGGTGCCAGTTGCTTGCTGTCTTATTTTTTTTTCTGTCAAACTATTAGACATTTGATTAGTTGACTCTATAAAAATTATTAAAATAATATATAATCATTCTTGACAGGATTTGTACTTTCCATACTACTTGTAAAAACGACCCATTGCAACCACCAAATTATATTTTAGGTGATTTATATTTAGGTTCTAGATTCTTCAGTATTATTCAGTACTATTCTAGCCTAAACATACAAGATTCCAGTACAGAAAGAAAAATCTTTTTTGTGCATGAAATGGTATCTGTTTAAGGTAGAAGAAAAGCCATCTCTGAGTGACAGAGAATAAAGCAGCATAATTAAACACTGTAAATTAATTTAGTTTCCAGTAAGTCAAGATGTACTGATGCACCATTTACCACATCATCATAATCTATTCAATGTGTAATTTGACATCTGAAATGCTTTAGTGATGACAAAGACTTATTCCAAATTGTATAAACAGCTCTTGCAAGTGTACTGCAATTTGTTGATCCCCTTTAGGTTTTGTGCTCATCATATGGAAAACATGAGTTTTAATGGCAAAAGTAAGATTCCCCCCTATGAAACCATTTCATAGGTTTTGATGCCAGAAGGAACCCCTATATATTACTGTATTTCCTACATAGAAATATTAACAAAGGTCCAAGATTGCTGTTTGTGATATACACAATAGCTTGCAAGATGATTCAAAGGCTAATTAAGTGGTTTTTTTCACTATTCACAAATAGTACAGATGGATTTATTTCAATTTAAAAGAAGTATTTTATTTTTAACATTTAGAGATACAAAGGAAAATATCTGATCAAATGTGTCCTTTGAATCTTCTAATAGTAGAGCACAAATTCTGCTATCTTGCATCACTGAGTAGTAATTTAATTTTCAGTAATATCACTTGTTTCCAGAGAAAATTCCTGCCAAATGGGTCCCAAAAGTTGTGAGCAGTACTCATCACTGAAATCTTAACTTACTTCCCACCAACAACAGCCTCTCCACTAGCCTGGCCCCCAGGAGACAGCTGGAAAAAGGGCATCCATAATGAATGCTAAATGCTGAAGCTTGGTTTGGACAGTATTTTTCATATTTCTATTTCATATTTGTGTTGTAAGTGAAATACAAGAATATGACTTTGTCTTCCGTTCTTTTGGGTACATGTATTCTAGTCCTTTTGAAGTGTATCTAAGAAGCATCATCTTTGTAGGACTTTAAAAAGTTGGAAATAAACTTTTAAGGCGTGTAATTTGAAAGTGCAAATGTAAAAAGAGATAGCCTTGGTATTAAAACTGGGGAAGAAATGGGAAGAAAAAGATGAGACATGGCAGAGATGGAGATAGAGAAGCAGCTCATTGGCAGGAATAAGAATTATTTATGGGAAATGAACTGCATCCTCTTGACAAAAGATTGTGGGCATGGGTGAAAGAAGAGGAGACAGCAACAAGTCTATGTACATCACACAAGAAATTCTAACAATCAATATTTCTAAGCCTCCCACCAGCCTCCTCCACCCATATTTCTTTGTAATGATTTCACTGACTTATCTTTGCAGTAGAAAAATCTAATTAGATTGGAAAGAGTAGCACATAAATTAACAGATAAACTAACAGTATTAAACACCAATACTCTAGAAGCTCACTTTGGTCTTCCTAATTAGGCAGCTCTCTCTGCATGAAGTAGAGTATGCAAATAGTACAACAATATAAGATAAAGGGCAAAAGGGCCCATTATGCTGGTAGACAGTGAAGAAAAAAGAGAAAAAAAAGAAAACCTGAAACACCACTTAGGGTCAGTGATCTGTAACTGCTCCATGAGTTGTACTAAGATTATAACAGATGTATATTCAGTATATTTGACCAGTTCTATTGTCGTCCAGTGTTCTTAGGAAAAGCACCTCAGAGTAATGAGAGCCAAAATGTTGTCTTTGTCATGTCTTAATTAGGGTAAGGGCTCTGTAATTATTCACTTAGGCAGTTAGGCAAAATGTTTCTTCCCTTCCTTTTTGCTGGGCTTGATAGACCAGCAGGTTTTATTTCAAGATACATAGCAGTTTCTCTTTCAAGTTCTGTATTTATTTTATATTGCTTTACTGTTTTATTTTTATGTTTTACTGCTTAAAGTTCAAAGAAAAAGGCTTGTGCCTGAAAGCCCTTATGTCCATGAAGGACATACACTAGCTGAGAAGTGCCCACTGAGTTCAGAGAGATTTTTGCCATTAGTACCTTAGGCAACGAGGAATTAGTACTGCAGATAGTAACTCAGAAGCTAGATACCACACTTTCACTCGTCCCTTGAGCAAAAAACAGACTACAAAACTGACCCATACGTCGTGCTCTGAAGATGCATGGCACATCTAGAAGAAGCAGAAAGAGATCTGGTTTCCCTCATTGAGGTTAAAAAGAACCTGGAAAATCCTGACTTTAATTTAAACTATCGTTTATCTTAGAGCTCTTACACTATGAACCAAGTCTAAATGTGTTGCTGAGTCAGTTGTATACAGAGCCTGTAAAAGAAAGGATAGATAATTCAGACAACACTCCCCTTTCTCAATGAGACAGTAAATGAATGTTGTCTCTCTGTAGAGGTCAATTTAAATACCAGTATTGTTAAACAGTTTTTTTCACCTGTTTAGAAGGAATCCAGAGTCGGTCCTTAAAAGCATAGAAAACTGACTAAAGGTTGCCCATAGGATTTGAAGCAACTAAGAATTGTTTTTTCTGCTAAAGGACATTTTGCAATAAACAAATAATATCTACCATAACAAACATAGATGCTAATATAGGTTGAGCACATATGCTGAAAGTATTGCTGTTACAGAGCAATGTACTCTAACATTCAGAGTAATACTGCTGAAGCTGAAATAGCTTTGGTAGTGATGGGATTTTCGTGTGATAATTCTTCAGTATAGACAAGGCCATCTGAAGCAGTTTAAGCATCTCTGAATGAAAAGAGTATACAGTCCATTTGATCTCTCCTTGGCTTTAATTACTCATCTGCCTGCACAGCAGTGCCCCAAGAGATCAAGGATCTTTGGAAGAAAACAACTCTAAGGACTCAAAAAGTTACTGCTAGAAGGATCCACACTGTAAAGTGGATTAAAAGAAATGAGTGCAAGCAGTGGTTTTTGTTGTTTTTTTGTTGGGGTTTTTCAAGCATTGTTTGTTTGTTTGACTTTTATAGTATCTTTTCTTGAGAAAGAAAATGTTGAAAATAAATTTGATTGAATAACCTAATTAGAAAATTCAGTAAGGAAGATTTCAGTAGAAAAGATTAAGAATTGAAAGTCAATAGAAACTGGAGGTCTAAGACCTTCTACGTTTATAATTTTCGTTATAGCTAATGATGTTTTTTTTCCAAAGCTTTCAGCCTATCAGTTAATGGAGAGGTACTCTACTGTTGTAACATAAAGTTCAGAGACTACTGAAGTGCTCTAAACAGACCCATGTATTTCAATATTCTGTCTTCTGCCTACTAGTTGCATTAAATGGAAGATAGCTTTATACCTGCTTTGTGACCATACCTCTTAAAAGCAGCTTTACGCCTCAGAACTGTCCCAACAGTACTTTGGTATCTGTCAAGCTGAGCAGAAAGAAATTTTGGTTCAGTTCCCCATGATGCGATATCCCACAGTGAGCAGGGCTTTAGCAGCAACAGCAGTTAATTTGTAAACTCCTGTTTACTAGGAATGAAACAAACAGTGAAAGCACTATTTCAGAATGTAGTATGTCTCATCAGAAAAGTGTATGTTTAGGTTTACTTTTGTCTCCCTTAAAAAAGTATCGATGCATGGAGCAGTAGTTAGTCAGTTGTCTTTATTAAATAGGTGGCAGCCTAATCCTTCACTGTTATCAGTCTAGTGATTAAAAAAAATATTTTCTGATAGAACATCTTAAGAAAGTCAGGAGTCCAGCAGCTGACTTGAGATGTTTCCCTGCTGCTTCAGCAATGCTTTCAATGGGGAAAAATTGCTGGACAACAGGAACAATCATGCTGACTACACAAAGAGCTATTGCATGCACAAACTAAACATGAGCCATCAGATTTGTAACCTCTATGCAGTTTTCATCTACTGAAGATTCATATTTTAAAATATCCTGACAATACTCTCTGAATGGCCTTTATATTTGGCATTGATGTTTGATTTTAGGATGTTGCCTCATGGACAGAAAGAGCTCAAAAAACTTACACATCCATTACTTGTTACATTAGTTAGAATTTTTCCATTTAGATAAAGTCTTTTCTCACATACTTTATATATACACGTAATAGTAATTTGTTAAACCCAAAAGGAAGTAATTTCCTTTACAAACCAAACCCAATATATGTGTGTATGCTATATGTGGCTATCATATTGCATATTAGATCAGGTCGTATTTCAGTGTAGTAAATCAAGAAATACTTATTTACTATGTGTTTAACTTATTTTATTTCTTTTAAACAATGTTGCCTGAATAAAGAGTGAAAAAAATCTTAAAACACCGGATCCATCACAACCAATTCTGTACAAAAAATTTATCAAAGCTTCTTGTTCTAGCACTATGAAAAACAGTTTTAAAGAAGGGAATGTGGCAATTCTTTGCAATAGAATTTAGTTTTCCATCTATGTCTGAGTTTTAAAAAAAAGCTTTTATTCGTGTGTAGCATTAATTGCTATTTGTTTTCTATAGACATTTACATGAGTTTCTTACTCACCTGGAACAATCTTGACTGTTATTCTCCCTTTGCTTATTAAACATAAGAGATGATACCCTAAGCCATGGCTTTGAAATTTTGTCCATTATGTGCACATGAGTATTTGCTGTAGTGAGAGTTACTGACATACAGAGCTGGTTGAATTGTTTTTAAGAAGCAAATACACTCGTTAGCAGGTTTTTGGAAAAAAACTACTGACAAATATATTTCACTATTTCCATAATCTGAAAAAATCTTGTGTAACTTGAGCTCTGAGAGAAAGTATTGTTTCAAATAATTTGCCAGCATTGTTTGGTTGCCTTTAATAACGGATTAATGTTCCCAACAAGATAAATGCAAAATGCTCCCATCTAAAAGAAGAGCTATATGCATGATGTTATATGCAGCCTGTCTTTATTTAAAAAAAAGAAAAAAAAAATATTTTCTTGGAGATGTATTCTTACTATATTTTTAACCTTCCAGACATTTCAAACTGATTAATCAAAACTGACATTTCCTTCCCATACTTAATCTGACTCGTTTATTGAGGAAAAGGTTTGACTTGTATTACTGTAACATTCAAGTGAGCAGTGTGATGTGGCAGTTGAGTCATTGTCCATCCTGAGCTCTGCTGAATCTGATTAAGGTTACTGGTGCAGCGTTCAGCAGTGACACAGGGTCTTATCACAAGCCCATGCTGACACGCTGCCACCCGATGCTCAGGATGTGAGCAGTCTGGTCTATTAAATGGTGCTAACAGTGATGAATGTTGGGAAGGACCCTGTTCCAGCTGGTGCTGTGCCAGAGCTATGGGTGCTGTCCTGGTGAGAGATCCTTTCTCCGTCACCTGCAGAGCTCAGCCTGCCCCCGTCAGCAGAGCCCCAGGTTGCCTCTCCTCTGGCTGGGCGCTCAGCTTGGGAAGGACATCCAGCTCCAGCAGCTCCCATGGCTCTCTTCCCCATTCCCTGTCAGGGCCAGGAGAGCTGAACCTGACCCCTGCCTAATTCTAGGGTTTATTTCAAGCTGTTGTTGCCACAGGGGCTTGGAGCTGTGTATGTGCTGCTTTGATACAGAAGGCATGCTTTCTTTTAACTACTTGAACCTGAGGCTTACAAGGACCCTACATAATGGAAAGCTCCTGGAATGCAAGGAAGGCTTCTGGCTTCTAAAACAACTGTAAGTAAAGCTGCCTGCCTGGTTGGTCTTAAGATCATATATGACTGTCTTTTGCACCTTACAGGCTCTATCAGGAGCCTGTAACTTCAGAGACAGTCACTTCAAAAATGTTTGAGGAAACAAAGCAATAAGTCTTAGATTCTCGCATCTGTACTTTAGAGCTTGAAAAGCGTGATGGAGTTTGGGACACAAATTTTATGGCTTGCAAGCTAGAAACCAATAACTTTTCTTGCATGAAAATGTGCAAGATGGCACTCAGTAAAGAACACATTAGAGATATGCATGGTCTTAGTTGTGTTGGATGTTAGGCAATGAGGAGGAAAAATAATTGAGGGAATTTTGCATGTTGAATTACTTGCCCAACACCAAGTTACAGTGATCTGCTTTACTATGCTAAACACAGGGTATCTGAGTAATTTGGAAATATGTCAATGAAACTGAACCATCTTATAACCCCACAAAGTTTTTCCAGTATCATGTATGCTAAAGGATTTACCTCTATTAACTCATCATTTTAATTGAAATGCAGTAGCTGAAAATAACACATGCTCTATCTCAGTGTCTTTTCCTAAATAAATTGGTGCAGTAAGATAGAATTGGTAGCAGCATCAGACTGACAGTTGGAAGAAATAAGGGAAGACTATACATCCATTAGATATGGCCTTTAATGATACACGTTTGTGTGCCTTAGGCAACAGCGAGGCTATCCACTGGAATAAATGTGAGTGTCCCCTGGCCAAAACTCAGACTCAGTCTTGAACTTGTTACTTTTCAGGGTCAGGTGCAGAAGTTTGAATGATGGTAGAAAAATTTTTACTGTATGAGATTTAATTGAGTACAGCAGCTTGAAACTGTCCTTGCTGCACATTCTTTAATCACTGTGGATGCAGCTCCCTTTGAAAGTACAAATTACATAGGAGATCCCTGGTTGAAAGTAGCAAAGACTATGTGTTTGAGAGTGATTATGTGAATGAAGGATATAGAATATGAGCCAGAAAGAAAAATTTGGCCTTAAGTAATGAGTATTCTTAGAGCGTCCAGACATTAAAAGAGGTGTGGGAAGATTATATACCATCAGATGATTGAATTGGGTGGCATCAGCTCAAAAATAAATTAGAGAAATTCTAAATCGATATTCTGTAGGTCAACTATGCATCTTCCTGTTTTCATTGAGCTGTAAACACTAAAACGAGGGCTCCAGCTAGTCATCCGTTTCCTAAATGTTCTAATAGATTGTCTTGCCCATTTTGTAGCTCATTTATTCACCAAGTAAATTGAGTGTAAATTTTGTATGATGTGGTACAGCTTCTTTCTTCGCTGTTTTTTGGGTTTTTTTCATTAAGTAATGAGTGAGCCACTGCAGTTTAACAAGGATTGAGACCTGTTTGGGCCATTTAATATGTGAGAGTCAGAACTATCCTTTTTTATTGACCTAGAACTCTTATGATTTACTTTTTTAATAAAGAGTGAAAACAGTAGTAGAGGCTAGCTGTTTTTGAGTAAATTATTTACTGTACTTGGTTTCAGGGTTTAATTATACACTTTAATGTTCCCATTGAGATCCAGTAACAAACGATGGGTTTCACAATGAAGGATAGAACTAAATGTATTTATGGTTGCGAGGAGTGCTTCTGACTTGTAAATCAGCGTGATAAAATACAAACAGCTGAGTTTCTTTAGAATGCTCAATTAGACACATATTTTTTACCAAATTTATTTGGAAGTGCCATAGCCAGAAAATCAGAGAGAACATTTTTCTGCTTCTAGTACATAGTTGCAAGGTGCCTGATTTGTAACTTTTTAAAAATCATAAATGACCCTTGTAATACTATACCTATGAAAACTTTTTAAATTATAAACCTCATTATTAAACAGCTTCTGCTTTGTCCATTTGGTGAATACTATTGTACCACAACCTCGAAATTATCAACTAAACCATGATTGTTACAGTCAGAAACACTGGAGTAGGTTTTGGTAAAAGGGAATTACTTTATGGTCTGCTACCACTCACTTTGTCAGTGATAAATGCAGATGATCATGCAAGTATTACTTTGAGATTATGAAGTCTGCACAGCTTAATTTGCATCTTGTAGAGTAATAGTATTTAAAAGATAGTTAAAAATACCCAGGTCTTCAACCTTACGATTCAGCAGGTCTTCAGAACAGCCTTTAATGTTTTTCCTAATATGGACTTTAACCATTTAAATAAAATTATTTTAAAGAGAAGTAAGTGTTCAGCAACAGTAAGATCAATTGCATTCTCAGAACAAAATATTTCTGTTAAAAGGCCATGTTTATAAAATATCAGTGCAACATAGAGGTAAACTGAGAGATTTTCTGGTTGGAAAAAAAATTTAAAACTTCTTTAAGCAGTTAAATAACTGAAATTAGGCAGAGAAACACATTGCCATGGAAGCTGTATTTTTCAGTTGTGTTCAATCTCTTCCCTATGAATAAGAGTTCTTTGGGTAGACTGCATCTCATACAGTGCATCATAATTGACTTTCTGGAGTCACAAACCAGACTAGCTTAGGGAAGGAATAGTTTTTATCTGATCTGAAGACTATCTGGAGTTGCAGTCATACCTCAGTTTTCTCTGGTATTGTTAGTAGTCCACTACAGGAGCTTAGAATTCAGTATGGTCTGATTTGTAAAGTGTGGTTAGAATGTGTAAGCTTAAAGCTGAATTGCAAAGTATACTATAAACATGTTAATCGCTTCATTTATCCAATTTATAGTATAAGCTATGTTTAATGTATAAGCATATTTAAAAATGTTCCTATTTTTTAAGTGTGTTGTCTTTTTGAAAGCTGAGGAATTAATGAAAGAAAATTTACTTGAAAATCTTGTGTTACATTATATATGGCAGGAAATAAATCATCAGCCATAATGTTGCTTGAAAAATCATTCCAGTTACAGACACCCTTAAGACAATAATTTTGTGGCATATTTGGAGGCTTAGTCTGAGTTCATAAGTCTTGCTTTTCTTCAAATGTTTTAGTATTTTCTTCTGTGTATGCTTAACTAATGCCATGCCAGACCTCCAGATTTTCCCCGCTTTTATCTTACATCATTCAAACGAGACGTTAGGTGTAACTCTGCAGCCCACTGCACTGGTGTGTACACTCATCACAAAGTAATTGTCTTAAGCAACAATTAGCTTGTGTAGCAATGTAGTTTAATAGCTACAAAAGTTAGAGAAAGAACCTAATTGTCCTACTGAGAAGAAAAGCAGGCTAAGACTTCTAGCCATGATTGTTAGGTTACACTCCTTTATATTGTTTTCCTTCCTTTTAATTTTTCTTCTACTGCTTATTCATTTCACTTGTTGCGTTTGTTTCCTATTAGACATTACATTATCCCAGACAAAGACCTACACATTTACAGACAACTGCATAAGAGTTATCAAAATGTGTAGCAGTATACCAGCATTATAATAACAACAGTGTTAATAATAACAGTAAAAAATGCCTGTGCTTTGAAATTGAGAGAAAATTTGAAAAGTACGGAGTGCTGTTGGCATGTCTTCAATGGATATTGCACTCAGAACTTGGCAAAGCATTCTCTCCACCTTTGGCTTTACTTCCTCACGGATTTATTTTCAGAGTTTCTGACAGGTAAATAAAAGATAAGAGTAAAGTTTGTGCCTTTTACCCAAGAACTGAGTTAAAAATACACCTTGACAAAACATTCTTTGCTACCTTGATACTGCATTGCCATATATACATTTTATCTATTGTAAAGAAAAGCAAGAAAAAAATTCCAAACCATTCACCATTCTTAGAGTTGGATTCACTGACAGGTAATGACAGGATTGAGATTCAGTGCAGTGGAAGCTAAGCAGGCAGCAGAAACTTAAAATTTATTTTCTTTCATCTTATGCTTCTAGAATATGAAGAATTATACATTATTGTATATGCCACATCTGTATCTGTATTGGGTTTGGGTTTTGAGGTTTGGGGTGTTTTTTGCCTTTGTGGGAGATGCGTTGCCTTTTGAAAAAGAGAGTGAAGGCAGCGTCAGTTTTGCTGCAGCAGATTTCAAGCCACTGAGTTGGTCATGTCCTTACAGCTGCACTGTAGTGCCTATAGGCAATGCTCAAACACGGTGCCTTTGGCTCTCGCCTCATTCTAAGAAAACATATAAGAGGAGACAATCTTTTGACTGCTGTGCTGGGACGTGGCTTCCTCATTTTTCTGGTGCAATGAGATGTAGTAATGCATCTCCAACATGAGCTCAGCTAACTTAGTGACACTGAGATTCGAGCTGCAAAGACTGCAGTGGCAAATTCAACATGCTATCATGTTGACAGTATTTGGAATTACTGAAAAAAAATAGATTAAGGTCTTCTGAAGTAATTTCTGTGTATGTAATTTATTGAGAGTAATAATAAAATGAGAGTTTGTTTCTGGTATGATTTTGAGCCTTATCCCTTGTTTTGTTAGGGGAAAACCTCATTTTTTGCTGTTAAAATATGTAAATAATACACTGTTTATGTGCTTATATTCATCACAATGATATTTTATTACCTGTAACTATTAGCTACAACAAATGAAGCTATGCATGTGGAATACTTTGGCTCAGTCAGAGATACTTAGATGGATCTCTGATGTTTTGAGAGGATAGATGCCCAGTGCGTGTTTCATGCTATTTATTACCATAATATTAGTATATTAGAGCTATGACTCACATTATGGGGTAAGAAAAGAATGTCAAAAGTTAAGATCCTTTCCCTAAAAATCGTTCCATCTAAATAGAAGATTTAAGCAGCTGAAATAGGAATAATGGAGGAGAGATAACAGAGTGAGACAATTTCACCTAAGGTTGCTGTGAATCAGTAGTACAGAATTTCTGGAATCCCAGTGAAATATTCTGTACACGTGCACGTTCTGAGATATTCTGTAGAACACAGCTGTATTCTACAGCTTTGTAGAGTTGATCATTCAGAGATCAGTAGCGATTTAAAAATATGTGTACGTGTTAAATTTGCAATTAATCATGTTGATTTTTTTTGTTGTATGGTAAGCATTTTTCTGGAAATTACTTTGCTGTTCTGCTTTGTTCTGATCAGTGTTATTTTACTGTGTTTGATAGCAGGGACTTTTTTAGTAATTCCAGGCAGTACCTTTCTCAAAGTAGCTAAGTAGCTCTATGGAAGTCTCAGTATTGAGTTTTGTGAATGAGAACTCCTTCATCCATCAGATGCTGATGCTGAGGATAATTATATTTCTCTCACCAGAAAGAGAGGAAATAGAGATGTTCTGGAGCTTGAATATAATTTGAAGGTGTTTCTTTATAATTAATTAATAAATCGTATTAGAGCACCAAACAAAATATCTTTATACAAATTTGTTTCCCTGACTGAATTTTGCCAAATCCTGCTTGTGGTCCAAAGTACAGGACAAAAGCTTAGTTAGGAAGAACTGTGACTGGTGACTTATTTTCCTTTGAGATTTTGGAATGGGGTCACATTTGTCACCCTCCTGTCAATATTTTGGAGGCTTACTGACTATTATTTTTTAGAGGAAAATTGAATGTGGTGATGCTGTTAACTAATGAAATGGCTTTAATGTGGCATCTGAGATGCATACTGGGATAAGGCCTAACACATCTTCCTAGCCAGCTGAAAGTGATGCTTTTAAGATGTCAACAGGGTTATCCAGTCCATCCATACCGTAGGAAATCCAATAGAGGAAAAATAAAATCGAAAGAGCTGTACTTCCTATTTAAATGTAATTTTAAAAAAAAAAAATAATATTGTCACTTTTCCCCCCCCATTTTTCTGTATTTTATCCTCTTTCTCCCTCTTTCCTTCTTTCTCACTTTTTTTTTTTGCACATTATCTTTCAAAAATGTTTTCCTGCATTGCAGCTTCAGGCTTCACAGAATGCAGGTGAACATGCTGTATGTGATGGCTTAGGTCTCTTTCCTATTAATGCTGGTAGTTGAGTGGCTAAGGATGAGAAAAATTATATATTTACACTGCAATTATAGGAATTACATGGTTTACTGTCTAAGTACCATTATGCATCATGGTAATTATCATGATACTAAGTAGCTGAGTGTCATCATAGAAAGAACACAAGTAATTACCACCATCTACATATGATAACTCTTAAACATAATTGCTATGTCATCTTTAGGTGATTGAATTATCATGCAGACTCATGTGCATGCCGCCAGTACAGCTATGCATAAAGGAAGCTGTGTAATCACAGATTACTGCTGTTTCTTTTTTAAATTGAATTATTTTCAAAACGTGACAATTGAGGGCCAGGTTTTGGAAAAATGTGCTACTTTTACTCAGCTTTGTTAAGGTGTGTGATATGAATTTGCTTCAATGAATGATGCAAAGAATATGTATACGTAACACCAACAGTGGCATAGGTACCAAAGAGATACTTGCCTTTTCATGAGCAACATGTTGAGAAACCACAAACCCACAGAAGTCAAGTCATTGTCCTGATCAGCTCTGGATCAGATGTCTGACTGTTAAGGTAACTTTTGCAGATGTTACCAGCTGGCCTTAGGCTAAAGATGATATACTCTATATAGAGGTTTCTATAACCATCAGAAGGTAAATTTAACAAATGTTAATGGAAGAGAATCCTTGACATTGTATAAGTGATAGTATTTTTTATGGTTTATAGTTGTTATGAAGGTTGCTTAAGCTGTAATGTCTATTAATTTTCTTTCATTTGTAGCATTTGTTCAAGGTAGTTGTTGTGGATGAATGTTTGACACAGTTTGATTTATCAGCAATTCAAGATTTATTAATAAAATGAGATAAATCAATGGCTGATTTTAGCAGCACTTAATGTAACAAGTGATTTAGTAAAACAGTGACTTGATTACAGGTTTAAGGATTATAAGTTTCACATTAACTTGCTACAAGATATCTCCAACCAAAGCATGTGTATATGCATAAACACAAAGCATAGAGACACTGAAATACTTGGCCAGTGAGATATGTAGATGTCCACACTCATAAAAGCAAATGCATAAATTCAAACACCTAGAAAGGTAGAGGTGAGTAAAAGAGACTAGCCTATAGTCAAAATATCCCCCTTCGAGTTTAGAGTAAATGCTTACAATGTATCAGCATTTCTCAAGGCGTGGGAGTTGAGTTTCAAGGAGGTGGTCTTGCCCAAGCCTTGTGTCGGCTTCCTCAGCAGGCAGCTCTGAGAGGTGTTGCAACTCAGGGGAGATGCTGAATGCTGCCCAGGACTGCTCAAAGGGTCTCGTTCTGGATCACTATTTATAGGGTCTGAGATAATTGACTTTTGTCAGGTACTTTTTCATTTTCAGCCTAACCCTAGTGTTGCAACATTCCAGTTTGTGCATGTCCGGAACTTGAGGGTCCTGGTATTTTCCATCAGTTGCACATGAACTTGTTGAATCCTGGGGTTCTGTTATTCTCCTTCTGAGCCACATCCTAAGTACAAGTGTACCAGGTCATTATAGAATTGACTGATGATCCAAGATGATGTGATAAGGAGGGGAGTAGGAGCCAGGTGTGCTGAAGGGGCACCTCAGTGCTCTGATCCACTGCAGAAGGTAATTGTCATTATTGTCCCCAGAGAACAGCAGAGAGAGTAGCCAGGAGTGTTAAGGGGGTGCCTTAAAACTGTGATAAACTGCCCTGCACTTCTCCAATGGATTGCTGTGTGCCTCAGTGAGGGGAGCTGTACCCTCTGTTGAGTGGCCTGTGAGTTGGGGGGAATCACACCACCACAGCAGTCATATGTAGATTTAAAAGATTACAATCTGTATAGCAAACTTGCTTTTCACAGAAGTATGATTTTAGTGATAGCAGAGTGACTTTCATGGCAATATTTTTTCTATAAACGGATTTCATGCTTTTGTAAAAGTACATGCAAAAATCTCAAGAAGACATTTCTTGGATCTCTTGACAGCTTGTAAGGCAAGCAAAACCAACAGGTTATCATCTCTGTAACAATATTTTTCTAATGCTTTTCTTTGTTTCTTCAAAACAAATTCCAGAAGTAATGTGTTTACTTGAGTTGTGAGTGTGTGCAAGATAACCCCACCTCTGAAATCACATACTGTTGCTTCTGAATACAAACTCAGAATATGAACCAGGGTGGCCTAATTTCTGAGAGCAACACATCTGCATCTGTGCCTGAGAAAACGTATCCCTCCTTGCATGCTAATAACTTTTAATGGATTTCTTGCACCACAAATAAAACATGCCATGCTGATATTTAATTCTGAGCTGATTCACATTCCAGGAATTTGTCATTCAGAAGAACCGGATCAGGCTGAGAATTTTAGTTGCACTAGAGCTTAATAAATATTTATTATTGGAATATGAATCGTAAGGTGTGTTTTATAAAGAAAAGTGATATTCCTAATATATATTGCTGCATTCTGATATATGTGAGATATATACAATGTACAAATAAATAGGGGATATTGCAGTCAGTTTGTAATGCTCATGTTTTATGTACTGAATAAAATTTCTTCACCAATTAGTTGGCATAAACAGTAAAGGGGTCAAAGTTTATCATTTCATCAAAAGTCTCTGCAGGGTTAGGAAGATTTGGGGATAGATTCCGTTTACATGGTTGTATTCTGTTTCATTGTAGAGTTCAATCGCTAATAACAAATCTGACACCTCTGGGTCTGAGCGTCTTAGTTCTTTGTCTAATTGTACGCAGAGATGAACAGAAACTGCATGACTGCAAATAATATCTCTGTCTACCTGCCTCTCTTCTTTCTAATGTCAAGAAGAGTCTGGAACTGTTGCTTCTGGTTAGGTAACGCAAGTAATGGCAGGAATGGAAGGTATATGTGGCATGTTATTTCTAGCCTAGTAATGTGTGAGAATGCTATAGAAGACTCAGCACATGGTTCTACATAATTTGAAGAAGTGATTGGAATTAAAAATTCAGAAATTTAAAACTCTTCGCTTTTACCTTCTTTCTGCAGATATGGTAATGAGTCAGTGTGACCCATGCAAATGCCTATGCATTAAAAAAAAAACAAACAAGTGACCATTACCTATCTGTTTTATGATAATCAGCAGCTACTGATTCAATTACATTGAAAAAACTAGTGTTAAACAGAAATGCATTGCATACGCCTATTAATCTTTTAGAAAGGAGAAGGACAATGTCTTGTGGAAATATGAGGAAACTTGCATTATAGAATCTATGTCCTCAGTCTTCTAGATCTCTTTGATTCCCCCAGGAAGAATTTTGTGGAGTCTTTGGCTGTTGCGAGTACAGAAATAAAGTTGTTTTTTTTCTGATCTAACTTGAAAAGGTAAGCAGTGTGATCAGACTTGCTTTCAAGGTTTAACATAGCTTTTTTTGACATGTGTAGTGCTCCTACCATGAGATAAGATAGCATGTCTTACATTTGTTCTCAAGTTGACTCTGAAATACATACACTTGATGCTGGTTTGCAGAAAACATTAGTTATCTTTAAAACTCTTAAGGTTAAAGAGCAGCAACATTGTGAAGGTAAAATCACGAGCTCTGATGATCCATGCTGAGTCAAGATCCATAATTTTATCTTTAGTATAAATTAAGTGGACCTGTAGGTCAACAACTGTCCACTGTCACGCTTCCTTTGTATCAATCTTAGAAACTGTAAACATGGTTTCCACAGGTAGCAAAGTTCTTAACTTTGTAATAATACCTAAAGAGTCAACAGTTTGTGTCAACAATGGCCATAATGTGTTTATACATACGGATTTATTAAAGATGTACAGAGGACAAATGATTATATCAACCAGAAGCATACATCACAAACTTCATCAGCATGCAGAGAATCATCGTGTCAGCAAAACAAATAACCTGGAAGTAGTAGAGAACTATTTATAATACTAGTAATTTGTGGGGAAAATACTGAATGATGGAAGCATAATGTGTTGGTCTTTATATCTGAAAACTTGCTATGCTCAGTGATGTAAGGATGTATGGATAGACATTTAATCAACATGACTGCAAGCCTCAGTCTCAATTGGGTGAGTTTTCATTAATGAATACAAGATGGGTTGTGGATTTTTTGACTGAACAATGAAATAGAAATAATTTCTGAAATATTGGTTGTGGTTTTACATACTTTTCTCTAGAAAAACAAATGCTAAACATCATGAAACTTGATGGAATGCTCTTTTTTGACACTCAAATAGCTCTTATATCACTGTGAAAAGTCTTTCTGGAAATTACAGAACTTGAAAAAGCAACCTATACAGATGCTATATATAAGCAATTCTTTGATAACAATTGAGGACACAACAGTAGTAAAAATTGGCTCAGCAGACCATTTTGGTGGTTCCTAAACTCTCAAGACAGGAATAGATGTACTTTTTTTTAGGCTCTTCTCTGAATCAAGGTGTAAAGTATTATTTCAGATATTAGTTGAAAGTAAGCATTTTTAAAATGTGTGTTTGACATATGTTGTAAGAACAATGGCAACAGTTTCTAGCATAATCAGCTAATGTAGACCACATAAATTCTAACTGAAATGTATGCGCTTATTTAGGCATAGTGTACAAAGTGTTTTAATGGAGATTTAAAAGATATTTCTGTGTTAATTACACAACAGGAGTGAGTTTGTTTCTGTGTTTTTGAAAGAGTCTGAAAAATTTAAATTACTTCCCACCATAATGGCAAAAACAAGTTATGATTTTTTAAAAAGTTGCAGTTTCCAAAGAGCAGCAACCGAAGTAGGCAAAAATCAGATGTGGTTGAAGAATCTATGATAAAATGCCATCCTTCATTTCATTCAGTGTGAAATGACTGGTATGAATACGGTGTGCCAATAAGAAGTGTGAATGTTTTTCAATATTTTGAGTAAAAGACAAGACTCAATACCTGGCAGAAGTATGTCTGTTGAATGGAATCAAGTTCCCTGGCTATTTTATCTGTGGATCTAGCCTCCAGAAAATTGTGGAAAACTATGGCTCGTACTTTAGAGTTCAGATTAAGTCAACATGAAATTTTGTAGTGTTATTATGCAACTTTTATATGAATATTGGATTGCCTTTAAATGATAATGATTGCATCCCTCAATTTTCTTCCCAGATTTTGAATAATACCAAACCTGAAACAAAAATTAGCCTGAATGACATAACTTTTTTTTTTATTATCAAAATTAGTTGATGGCACAAGCTTATCCAAGATTTCCATATAAAATTGAACTAGACAATGCTTTTGCCTATGGTTTACATACAGTTTGAGGAATCTTTAAAAATTGCTAGGTAATTTCTTTGGGCTTATGTTTTACTGTTTACAGTCCTCACAGATACCTATACTGAATTTTAAAGAGGCATCTAGTGAATTACTAATGACCGCTCAGGAGTCTGTCTTTCATGTTTAACTATAATTAGGAAAGCATTCATGGCAGCAATTGTATTTGAGAGAAACCAAAAGATGTTCAGTACGGTTGCATTATTTGTCCCACCAAACCTGCTTTTTTAATATTCTATGGATTACATTTATGTCCTGCCTGGTGCCCACTATTAAATTATGGTCATGAGAAAATACATTTACAAGGCATATCACACTTGCATGTTTTTTTATTCTGTTCAGGTGCAATCTACATATGGCATGTCTTTTTTTTCCAGTGGTCACATGAATATATAATCACTCATCAACAATGTTATTTTCTTTTTCCTTTAGGGGCTGATGTTATCAATTTTGACGGCCATGTAGTGTTACCATACAGATTCAGGAACAAGAAAATGAAAACGCTGAAAGATGTAATCTCTCTGAAATTTAAGACTTCTGAAAGTGAAGGTGTGATCTTCCATGGAGAAGGACAGCAAGGAGACTACATCACCTTGGAACTGAAGAAAGCCAAACTTGTTCTAAATTTAAATTTAGGTATGCTTTGATAGTTTAGTTTTGTGGACTTTTTAACTCTCCCAGAAAAATTTTAGGTCAAATATTACATCCTTTTTTCCTCAGTAATATGTTAAGCCACATCATTTAATCAGATGATGTGGTGAAAATGTTATTTCGCTTTCTATATGTTGATTTTTTTTTTTTTCTGTTCCGTTACTTTCTTTTTATTCTGTGTGAGATACTGTGAAAATAAAATCATTCAGAATAACAGGATCAGCAGTATATTGTCATTAGAAACTTGCCAGTAACAAAAAAAAGCCCTCCTAGAATTACATTTGCCTCAGCTGTGTCTTTGTGTGAGCGAACGGCTGTCTTCAGTGCTAGAGGAATACAGGTCACCCTAAGGAACCTTGCAGAAAAAAAGGTATCAATCTGGGAAGCTACAGGTCACATGAAGCTGGGGTTCGACAGCCTTCCTAGAATCTGAGAAGGAGGACTAGGAAAGGAAAAAAGACATCTCAGTTTACCAGGCATTATAATGGAATCCTCTATATGGTACTCTATTTCCAGCCTTTTTTGCCTCCCAGTGAAAGACTAGAGGCGCATGAGTGACTGAATAGATAAAGTGCATTTATTGTGAAAGAAAAACCCTACATGTATCTCATTTCAGTTATTTTTCTTCCCCTTCAAACAAAACAATTTTAGAAAAAGACTTCATGTAACTTTCATTAGTTCTCTTAAAGGCATGTGAAGAATAAATTATTCCGTTCATTATTTACATTAAATAGTAATTGCTTCCACTAGCATTTTCTCCTGTTCTTTTTCTAGATATCAACATAAGCAGATGAGCAGGAGGAAAGCACATCTTCCTATACAGTTATCTATTTTTAACAATTTTAATTGCAATATTAACCCCTCCTTTCCCATTTCTCCATATTCTTCGGTTCAATTTGTCTTTATAAGCTATTTTAACTTCCATATATGTGCTTGGTGGGGATGTTCTTAAATCACCAGACTGATAAATGAGAATAGGCCCTGTGACACACACTCGCTCGAGAATATTGTCTTTGCATCAGAGTCAGTGGAAAAGGATGTTTGTTTTGCCTGGTGAAATCCAGTGACTTCGTTTCAAACATCGAGGAGGGAAGAGGATGAAGAGACAGGTGGATTTAGGTTTTGCTTCACACTGGATTTGACTGTACATTGACAAAACTGAGGCTTATAGACATGCATGGAATTTTATTTTCTTTTTTTTAAACCAACAGCTGTTGAAAGATCAGTGGCCTTCAGCAAAAAGGCTGTGTGATCATTCGTAGGGGAGTAATGTCTTAAACCGTGAAGTGTGATTTGCCAGGTGTGCATATGCACAAACCTTAATGTTTGTGTTGCAGGCATGCTGCAGAGATTCTCAGCTTCAGAAATGCTTTAGGTCCTCATGTATTCAGAACATGGTAGATTGCACTGAGTTATTGGGCAGTGCAGTGTTGTTTTAAACTTCCTGCTGAATTAGTCATTTGCTGTTTCAGCTGAGATCCATGCTATCAGCCTTTGTGGCTTAGCTATGTCAGTCAGATTGCAATGAGGTGGGATCTCTGACTAGCATAGATGTACTGGCAAAAGCCCCTGGAAAACACAGCAGAGATTTGCAGAACTGTTCTCTTGCTAACTAGTTTGACTTCTAGAATAGGAAGGTTGCTGCAGGTGGAGAGACCAAATAAGCTATGTTAGCAGAAGACATCTTTTGCTTCCATTAGCTGAGTCTGCACAGAGCCTTTTCCTATATGCTCGCTAGTATAGCTATACTGGCAGAGCCTACAACGTGTAGAACTCGGACTGAAAAGGCTTTTTGTTACCCAAGTCTGTTATCAGGCACCATGTCTTCCTCAATAGTCATAAATCCCAGTTCCAAGTAAGCTCAGGACTTGGCCCAAAGGGGACAGCTTTTAAGTTCTGTGGTGTAGGGATGAAAACACAGAAAACACATAGTTGAAAACAACTTTACAACTGAAAGTTGGTAATGCTTCTCTGGTTCGTCTCTAAATAACTACTGTTATGAGTAACTATTTATACAGTTCACTGATCAGATGCTTGCTGTAGTTGGTATATGTATTTGTATTTATGGCAGCAACTTTCCACTGGGCAGACCTTAGCTTCATAGTGGACTGACTTCCTACAGCTTATTGTGTATCTGGTATGATTCAGGTGAAAAATTGACAGAGCAAGAGGAAAATGTTTGCCTGATACAAAGTGAGAGTTGCTGTTTTTATTCTCATTTTAGGCAGCAACCAGCTTGGCTCTATTTATGGCCACACATCTGTGATGACAGGCAGCCTCTTGGATGATCACCACTGGCACTCCATCATCATAGAGCGCCATGGAAGAAACATCAATCTCACCCTGGACAGACATATGCAGCACTTCAGAACCAATGGAGAATTTGATTACCTGGACCTGGATTATGAGGTAGATAGTGAAACTTGTTTGGTTTCATTCAAATTGGCTTTATAAAGATAAGTCCAATAAGATAAAAGGAAACTAATATAATTTAAGATGTGTGGTACTTTTTTGTCCATTCATTTTAATTATTTATTCCCTTACATTTACTGAAATCTTCTTTCCAACACTGTTCTATCTTAAGTGTAAATTAAGTTTCTCTTCATTAGTCTACCAGATCCCATCTGGTATAAAATTCATCTCAGCCTTTTGTTTTATAATGAGGCATCTGTGTTATTGAGCATACACTACTTTTAAAATCTGTACAAGCAGCTGCTCTAAGTGGGTATTAGATTTTTTAAAGTATCATACAATCTGTTATTCTGTTCAGGTGATAATTTTACACTTGAATCAGAAAGCTTCATTCTGTGGTGACAATATTTCTTTTCAGCAAAGCAAGCAGATTAGAACCTTTTTACTAATATGTATCTTAATCTTTCTTGTCTTAGGTAGGTACTTCCTTGTATTTTCACAAATATGCCATTGATAATTTTATGCAGAAGCAATAAACAGGAAAGTTCTAAGAAAACTTTTGTTTAATCAGTCAGGTTAACGCATGCAAGTGTTGGCAGTAATTAAATATGAATTTGTTATTTGATTACACTCTGGCTTCTGCTATTATAAACTTGTTCACTTAAAATCGTTATAGGAATTTCTGCATGTCAGTTATTATAAACTTTATGTAATTATTTTCTTGCACTCTTTACTGTTTCTAATGAGAATTAATGTGGTTGGCTGATCCAAATACATGTATGTCTATCCTTGCAACTTTTTAAGCACTGAGATGGAATCAGACTGATGTAATGCAGAAAAATCTGAATTAACTTGTGCATGGATATTTTTACAAAAACTCTTTTTATCAAGGATATGATATGAATGTTTAAAAAAATTACTTATGATTGTAAGTGTTACTGAATCAAATATTTACTTGTATTTCAACAAATCTTTATAAATGCCTTCTTTGGTAGCAGTTAAGAGAAAATAATGATCAAATTTTCCTGTACCTGTGTTACTCATCAAGCACTGAAGGTCTGAATTAAGCTACTGAAAGCTTACATAAATAGATTTTATTGAAGATTTTCAAGTGAGTCAAGTACAAAAAAAGTTAAGCTGAATGATAAGCCAGATTTGGGCAATTCACACACGCACATATATATGTATGTTTATATCTACATGTAGCATGTTTACATAATATATTGCATACAATAAATTTACCCCTAGTAAGAGCAGAATCCAGGAGGTTCACCTTCCTCTCTTCTCTGGCATAGAGACTGTACTAACAGTTCTCAAAGATACATTTCAGTCTCTATGTACATGGATCCCCTTGTGTTTAATGGAACTTACTCGCATGTGTGTGAATACCTATTTCTGCGATTTATATAAATGCAAGAGCCTTAACCTCTTCTCCTTCCTTTCCTCTCAGTTATCTCACTGGGTTTGGAGTTAGTCACGACAGACTAAATTTAAATGTGTTGCCATTGTGATAAATTAATCACAGTGGATGAGCATGAAAGAATCAAACTATTTTTCATAGAAAAAATAGTTTCTAGGTTAATCTCTTTCAGGAAAGTTAAGCAAGCATAAAAGAGGAATAAACATTAGTTCTGACTGCATTTTCAAGGTAAAAAAAAAAAATCCTGTGTGCCCTCTTAACTCACTGTCATGGTATTTGTTTTTTGCAACTTTTCTCCTTTTCCTCGAAACGCTTTCCTTTGCGGTTTTTCTTGTCCAAACACATGACCATAACTTGCAAAAGAATGTTTGACAACCATTAAAATATTACAGTTATACAGTCACTATATACTTCCATGCATGTTAAGTGCTGTATGTTCTTTAAAGTCAAGTCATATCAATTTATAATACGTGAGGATGTGTCCTCTAAAACACTTTTACATAGCTGGTATGTGCTATTTATAAAGATTGTGTTTTTCAGCTGAATAGCTTTAATTCTTCTTCTATGCCAAGTCAAAGCCTCCTCTTTGGGGTAGAAAGTGATATCTTACGCACTTTTAAAATGGACAGTGTGTCCCTAGAGCTGTGTTTTCCTGCTCTCAGTAATAACAAATAGAATCAACAATGAATGAAATTTAAAAGCTTGGCTATGGCAAGTCTCAGCAGCAGACTACAAGTAGACATTTTTGTGAGCGTTCATGGGGCAGGGAAGCTGGATGTCATTAATATTTATGCTGTCATCTATTAGATAGAAATACTTAACATAGATTGCAGGGCCTGATCTCATGAGTCCCTTATTCTTCACATTTGAGCTGCAAAATATTAATGAAATCATGTAGCATTTATTCATTTCCAAACATTTCAGGAAAGACTCTGAGACCTGTATAGTCTCTATGGAGTGATAGAGAGAGACTTTATAAGAGATGAACATTTTTAGTTTGTAAAATATTTGTTTTTCTTCATTTTTTAGCACTAGAGATTCTGGATAAGGCAGTGTTTTAGGATAATGAAATTCAGTATTAAGAGAAAATCAATTCCTGTTTGACCTTGATGGCTGAGTCCTTGCAGTGGTTGTCTTCATCATCTCTGTGGAGCTGATTTGGCCTGCTAAGTCATGCAGTAACTCCTCATTGACTATAAGTACCTGATAAAAGCATGTTCTCAGTACTGGAAGACACTTCTGTCTAACAGGAGGTAGCATCTTTTAACTATTGTGATTCTGTAAAATTCTTCTGGATGAAGTAGATATATAAGCGTTAAAGGAAACGAATGCATCGTATTGTAGCCCATCATTGCTGTGTTGTAGTCTGAGCTCTGGCACACAGGTGAATGATTTGAATCAGATTATCCTGGTAATTTTATGCCTACTCTTGTTTAGAAAAAAATTGGGGTGTACATGCATTCCAAGTTCTTTGTTTGAAATACTTATTATTTGGTAGTGATCAGAAGAGCAGTCCATATATGAAGAACTGTGATGTGTATCTGCTCACTATTAGGACAACTGTAGTAATACATGGGATTTACTACCATAAGTATTTGCAATCAGAAGTTCATCAGAGATCTTCTTTCAGCTTTAGCAGTGCTTATTTGATATTTTCTTTTTCTGTAAGCAATGTTGCCAGCTCCCTCTTTCACTATGTTTGAGTGTTCAAAGAAAGCAAATACAGGTACAGCAAATTTGTCTGGAAGGCTTTGTCCTCTAATAACTGTCTACCATTTTCTGTTTCATTCAAAGATAACCTTTGGAGGCATGCCTTTTTCTGGGAAGCCAAGTTCTAACAGTAGGAAAAATTTCAAAGGCTGCATGGAGAGCATCAACTACAATGGCAATAATATCACCGACCTTGCCAAGAGGAAGAAATTGGAGCCTTCTAATGTGGTAAGAACATAATTTAATGATCAACTAAACTTCTGCTTCTCCTTCTAAAGGACACTAGAAGGCTTGTGAGTGTGTGTAGCTGATATCCTTGTGATATACTGGAATAATATAGAACACAAAACAAATTTTATCACATACCCAAAGATCTCATTGTGTGCACGTTTGTGATTTTTTATTATTACGTCTGAGCATTTTACTTCATGGGTCTTGTTTCGTATTTCCAAAATTAACCTGCAGTATCAGATGACTATTTTTTAAAAGAAAATCAGCTGAACCAGTAAGTACTTCTTTCCGTTCCTGCCAAATTATAGTAGTCCAAAACCAGTGCAGGCAAGATTTATTATTAAATCAATTGCAGCTTTCTTGTGGCTTTAAATCCTGGTATCTTCCATCCCTGCAGAGCTAGTTGGATTGCTGGAGTGCAAAAGTCCTTGGAAGGGAATGCTCTACAGATTGTTCTAGTAGCTCTGAAAAGCCTTAAGATACTATACTTAAAAATCATTATTTAGCTTATTAACATTACAGAGCTTTATTCTATTTTTTCTCTTGCTTAAGCATTCGTAGTTGCTTTCACGTTCAAACTTGCAGCTTTATGGGCAGGGTGATTAAGAAAGAATGTACTTTAATTACTGTATTTTTAAGAAGCCAAATGTTCCTAAAATTGCTTGCTGGCATGCAAAGGCAATGTGGGTAAGAAATAACTGTATTATTGCCATGAGTTGAGATGGTCTGAATAAGTTGTTCAGGGCTTTCTTCTGTACAAGTTTACAGCCCTCTCAAAGTCCTGCTAAATAATATGTATGGTTCCACTATTGCTTCTCTTTTTACGTAATATAGAGAAAATATACAGTGATGATGAAGTGCAAAGGATTTCATTACTCCTTGGATAGTAATACTGAAGTTCCATATAATTGTATGAACACTATGGCTAAATGGTCAAGGTAATTTGAAGGATAATTTTGAATATGTGATATTTGCCTATACAAACTCAGTAATACAGCCTGATATTTGGAACCTTTTCTATACATTAATTCCTTCAGTATTGTCAAAGGCAAATATCATAATATGTATGCCCTGGAGGAAGACTCTACTTCTAGAATTTTTTCGACCCAAGTGCATGAACTCCTGAATATTTGACTTTTTTTTTTTCCAAAATTGCCTGTGATTTCCTGCCTGCAGTGCATTTTAAGCTTATAATGCAACCATGATTTTCAGAGATTGATGCCTGATTTAGAAAAGGATCTTTGTACAGGAGCAATCTTTCCAGTTTGCACAGTTGAGTCCATTGCAACTTAGTAGGACATATTCTTAAAGCCTCTTTCTGAACAAAAGTGTTACTTAAGAGGTTTCTGTAGTGCAAATCCTATTCATTCAGAAGTGTGGCATAGCTGCCAGGCCTGTAAAATCTATTAAGTCATCTCCCTGTTTTTGTATTTATTTGTTTGTTTTTGAAATTCTGCTACTGGTAAAATGCCAATAAAATCCACATAAGAATCTTTGGCAGGGTTAGTGCTACATCAAGAGGCTGTGGCATAGTAGTTTAATTTGATGGTTGTGTTGATTTCCAATTCTGAGAATGGTTATAAAAGTAGAAGTGAACTTTGTTTTCAGTAGAATTACTTAAATTGCTTCATCTCTTCAAAAGCAACATCGATTTTACTGTAAATCAACATGGATTTTTAAGTTTCTGACAAAAGTTTATCTCATTGGTTTTAGCCTGATTTGGCGTGAAAAATAGACTCAGTTGAGACTACTGTTGTTAATCTTATTTATGCTGATGGCACTTAAGCAATACAACAAGGATCAAAGCTCCATTGTAGAAGATCCTGTTACAAACCCATAATACTATGCGCACTCCGCCCTAAACAGTGTATTATATGCAGGGGCAAGAGAGACAAAATGTAATGAAGTGGAATACAAGAAAAGTAATCAGTATGGTAATGAGATGTATCATGGAATTGGGGGGCAGGAATAGAGGAAAAAGGGATATTAAATAGGTGTGAGATAGAAGAAAAAAATATTCTTAGATGCAGATAGTTGAATTTCAGAATGAATAGGAGTTGACTGAACACAATGAAAGGGAGTTGACTAGTTAATTTTTCAGAATAAGGAGGCCCAGAGAACCAAAGATGATAATAAGGTTATAATCTTGATTTGTCTCTGAACAAGATTAAAGTTAAAAAATTTTTAGGTCTCGTGTAGTTGTTATGAGCAAAAAAAGCACCATCAACATCTGTCTAATTTATCGAAGAGTCAGGATGTAGAGACAATTTTAGAGTACTTTAAATTTAAAAGAAGTCCAACACTGACTTTAATAACATATTTCTTTTAGATTTTTAGGGTAAGAAGAAGGGGGATAAAGTTTGGCAGTTCTTATAAGACAGCACCAGATCTTTAGGGAGAATGAGTCGGATGGACTTGAGCAGTTATTGTTGTTCTTATTGGTGGAGCCTGATTTGTTTTAACAGAAGATAAATAAGGCATGTGATAAAAATGCTCAAAAGGGAGAGTCAGGGAGAAAAGGACAGCCAAGACAGAGAATGTGTCTGCTGCTCTCCTGAAGCAAGTTGCAAAGAGGTGGGGGTGACAAACTAGCACATTAGGTGATAACTCTTGTACACGACTTGAATCAGGACTAAGACAGAAACAGGGAACGCGCTTTGAAACAGTCTTCCAGTCCATCTTTTCTATGTTTTCTACTAAAATATAGCAAGCTTTGCAGGACTTTCATTACCTTGCATAACTGAAGCGTACTGACCCTTGTACCACTAATGAGGAGAGACTAGAACATGCAGCTAACAAGAAGCCCAGAGAAATTTGAGTTTAGGAATGTAGTCACTTTATCAAATTTTCCTGCTCAGAGGTATATTAAGGGCAGACAGTGTGAATACTAATGGGATTTACATTCCACAGAACAGTCTCTCCAGTTTTAAAGCCTGTAACTGAAAAATGCTGAGGGGAATCGGATTTGCTGCCCTCCATCCTTATATCCGCTAGGTCTATGCTCCATCTGTTTTTGCAGCTCCTATGCTATGTATTACTGAATGCAATCATATACAAACTTAAGATTAGTGTTTTCTTTAAAGTATTTGTATTAGGTGAACTCTGCATTAAGCTCAAGGATGACTAATAAGCTATTTTGAGAAAAATACTGAAATAACATTATAAACATTAGCATACAGTGCATTGCCTGCACTCTATCATGCATCCTGATTTAACAGGTATTGTAGTCTTAATAAACTCATTACCTCTCCTTTGGGAGCTTCGTATTCAGCCAGTAGTTCTATTAATTGGGAAAGGTTTTAAGACCCAGTAGCATTTCCAAAAGGGATAACATCTGAATGCGGACAGGCAAAATTGATTTATAAGAAATAAACATGAAGCTAATTTTCAGCACAGATTAAAGATCATGATACACAGCTCAAGCTACCCAAAATAAGATGGTTTCACCATTTCCCTTCCAATATAGTATGAAAAATTCTCTAATAAGACCAACAGTTTCAGTGAAAAAAGCACAGTATAAGTTTGACTTCCAGATGTCATTGCCCAGAAATCTATTCAGCAAGTCACTCTGAATCTACAGAAAAGGATCTCTTTCTTTTCGAAAAATGAGGATGCTATTATAGAGACAAGCTGCAGAGCAGCTTGAACTCCTGACCTAGACCTAGTGATCAGCCTGAATCAGATGGGCTTTACTTAAAAGAGGAGAATTAATAGAGGGAATAGATAATCCAGTTCAGATTAATCTGAATAGCTCAGTAGGAAAAATACTAACTAGCAGAGAAACTAGAATTGTATGCTGCTTCCTCAATAAGTCTTTTATGCAGTTAGACTGTTCATGATAAGGGCATTCATTGATGTGAAAAAGGATTTGAATGCCTTCAGTCCCATTAACGTTAATAGGTGTTATAGATGCACATATCCAAAGCATTGGGATGACAGGAGAGTGCCAACTGGATATAAAAGCCTTCTTGTTATGAGGAAATGGTTGGTTCCTCACGATAACAAGGCAGTAAGAGAAACTCTCAAAAATGTCTAACAAAATGCTTTCCGAACAGTACTTAATTGGCATCTGTGACTGAACTGTGAGACATCGGCTCTTACAAAATGCTGCTGCCCTCTGTGTCTACACAGGACTGCCTTAACTATGCAAGAGAAGTTGTTTCTAGTCCATAGCATGACTGTTACACTGAGAATGTTAAGAAAGGGTTACAAAGGGTATTTCAGCCACTCTCCAGGCTTTTTTTTCTACATGTAAAATTTGTGGTTTAACCCAAAGGAATTCTGTAGCACGCTTGGAAATGTTCAGAGTAAAACTATTCAAAAAAGGAGTTAATTATTTTGATTTAATGCTTAGCTGGCTGAAAAGTTAAAATGTCTAGGCAACATTTACACTAAAAAAACCCCCAAAACAGGAATAGCTGAACAATTTAGCAGCGAAGAAGTTCCTTTGCCTTTACTCGGAAAGTGATTGTAATTTGGGAGTTTTCTGTGGTTGCTTTAACTAATTATTTTCCTAAATCCTTAGATATTTTTTGTTATCCTTTGAAACATTGGTGTATGAATATAATGTTGTAATGCTGAGATTTTCTCATAAAGATAGAAATAAATCTTTTAGGAGATCAGCATCAAGAAACCTCCTCTTTAGTTCCAGATTATTGGTAATATGAGTGTTTCTTAATTGATGATGGAGGCTGCCAGCTTGATAGTCTGGTTGCTGCTGATTCTACTGGCCTTTATAAATAGATCTATAAAGTCTAAGTAGGGCAGTATAACTTCAGATGTTCTGGAGTAAAAAGAGATGGAAACTTTATTATTTTTATTCATTTAGTTTTGATATGGAAATACTGCACAAGGAACTGAATCTGCCACATAGGTGTTATCTTGCCGTGACACAGATAAATTGTTTTCTGATCTGTTGTTCCTTTAAAAAGAGGTAGTTTTGGACATTGGTAAATGAGTGATAAGTCTTGCTTCCTCATTGATTTCATCTGGCCCATTTCCAATTGAAAATAATTACTTCTAAAAAATTTACTTAGGACTTTCCTCCCTTTTCAAACACAAAGTTCCTGTCTTGCTTCCAAATTCTTTAACTTCCCTCAAGATTAACTGTCAGATGCATTTATGCACTGTGAATACAAAACTATGTGACCTAACAGTTTATAACAGGAAGTCAGTAATACAGAGCTTAAAAATATTTACATGATGAGGATGATGACATGATGAGGATGATCCTGTTGGGATTCTGAATAGTGCTTAAGTGAACTTCATCTCTAAGCATCTAGGGATCTCTGAAAATGTTATTCAATCCCTAATTTATTTTTTTGCAATGTACAAACAAATCCTAAAGGAACTGCTGTCTTGATTATAGTAATAATTTCCATATTGCATCAGATACAATTCTTCCTTCCTAATTCAAACAGAAATTGCCACGGAATTTCTTTCTGCCACAGCGCATCAGAAAACCTAACCATAGCACAGGATCCAGTTTGTCACATTAGAGGAATTCTTCAGTAGAGGAAGCTTTCCTGTTATATTTGCATTGATGCATTAAAAAGACTGGACAATTCTTGCTAAAAATTGTTTACAATTTATGAGGAAAAAATAGTAGCATATATGCTACCATTGTCGTCTTTCATGAGAAATGACATGAGAACCAGAGTGAAAAATTAATGTCCTTAATTCTACTCTTGTTTACAGATACGTTTTAAAACTTTAGAAATCAATAAAATTGACTGGATTTTTGTCAATTTCCCAAAGAGTAAAATTTTACAGTGTCAAAACTGCAGTTTCTTTTACAGAGAAAATTATTGACTAACTACAAATATTAGGCATTGTTCATGATCAGCTACTGCAAATCCTTCTGCTTCATGAAATGAAGTATTAGCTTATCTAGCATTATCCAGTAGAAAAAAGTAACAGAGCTCTTCACGTTCTTTCATAACCTCATGTATTGTATTGATTGATACATTGATATTAGAGTATTTGCAAAGCTGCATTTCCTTTTTATAAAAGGATAAATTACTGCTCTGTTATTGGCTGCTTTGGTGACCATGAACAATCCTAAGTTTCTCTGTGATAAAATTTTTCGTTTTTGAACTGGGAATATTAATGCTTTCATCTAAGCTTTATCTTAGATTATGACTCTTCAGGGCAAAGAGTGCCTCTTGTTGTGTGTGTATAAAGTACAAGATATAATAGGGCCACTACTAGACAAAACAGAAACATCAGCAACAACAATACAATAGTAACATAGCGATGTTAATAGCATATTTTTACATGCAACTTGCATTGGTCACAGTAGTCTCTAGGTTGAATGAAACCTAGAATACTTTTCTACAGGTAGCTATGAATTTAGTGGAATCTTACCATTTTGCTTATGTTGTTGCTTTTTTTTGTGTTTTACTTAGGGAAATTTAAGTTTTTCTTGTGTGGAGCCACATACAGTGCCTGTCTTTTTCAATGCCACCAGTTACCTTGAGGTTCCTGGTCGTCCAAGCCAGGATCTGTTTTCAGTCAGTTTCCTTTTCCGAACCTGGAACCCCAATGGACTTCTTGTCTTCAGCAACTTTGCAGATGACCTGGGGAATGTTGAGATTGACATAAACGAGGGCAAAGTCAGCGTCCATATCAATGTCACCCAAATGAAGAAGAACCGAATAGACATCTCCTCAGGTAAGTGTTTGTTTTTTTTAAATTAGTGTCATTTTTGGTGGTGTGGTTTAAAAGCATCGTGGTCCTAAAAATTAGAACAATTGTTTTACAACATTTAAAATATAAATTGCAGTTATATTAAATACTTTAATGTGTGTTTCATTGAGTAAAAGGTAGAAGAATACTGAAAAAGTTGTTAGACTACAAAAGAAGACAAAAATATTCTGTCATGAAACCCAGAAAAAGTACCACCCCTTGTCTAGGAGTCAGCATTGCTTCTTTCTTATTTGTTCCATCTGTTTTGCTTTTTTTCACTGAAAAAATACGTGGTTTCAAAAGGGGAGGGTACTCTTTTGTTGAAAGGAGCCTAATAATTAGGCTGCTTCCATTACTTCCTAATAAGGAAGTCTGAAGGTCTGACTGAAAAAAAAAGAAGTTTTAACCAGAAGGCTAGCGTGAGAAACACTGTGACATTGAGTAAGCTGTGGAGTCAGCTGCTGGAGAAGTAACAGAGCTTTTAGTGCCTAACTGAGGAGGTCTTGGAAAATGCTGGGTAAGAAGTATAAGATTAGGCTTGTTTCTGTAAGACAGGGTGTGTTGATATCAGTTGATCAGCCTTTTAAAATTACTTGATACTTCCATTTTGAAAAATTATACTTTCAATCTGGATTCTTTATGGGGATTTCTGGATCAGCTGTAGCCAGTATAGTATTGGCTACATCATGTCAATTAACAATTCTCAGCAAAGTCATGACCTAATCATGCATTGGAAAATACAGGTTTGTGTGCAAGTGGATCTAGCTCCACATAAAAAACCCCCAGTGATTATTTGTAGTAGCTATATAGGGTAACCCAGGTTCTTAGCCAAAAAGGGGACACTTTTTTTCCTGAAATAATCTGTGGTTACTAATTTTCTTAATTTTGTGGTGGAGTCTTCGGTCTTCATCAACAGAATTGGTATACTGGCAGAGCTCTGGCTGAATTACAGGGGTGTTTAATGTTTACTCCTCTATTTGACTTATATTTGAAAAGATATTGTTTGCATAGTCATATAAACAGGGACCTGAGCCTTTTTTTAATGAGTAAACACACATTAACAAAATAGAGTTGAGCATTAAATGAAATGAATTATTTTAAAGAAAGAACTGAATAAAATATGAATAATAACTAAAAATCAGAGTTTATTTTGTAAAATGAAAATGGTTTTATGAAAAAGAAATATTGTCTTCCTCCATCTTTACAATTTTTTTAGCACAAAAAGTCAATACCATAGATCACAAGTTAGCATTTCATTGCCTTTGTTATATAAATGCACTCATGAAAGAAGTAATGTTTTGGTAATACAGTTGGTTCTTGAACAAGAAAATTTTGTTAAGATGCTTAATGCGTCATAATTAGGAAACACATGGAATTATCATCCTCATTCTTCCTTCCTTAGCTCTGCCTACTACAATCTCAGTTTACACAGAAAAGTGGCTACTCATGATGCTTCTTCATGAGCTTCCTTGTGCCTTTTTGGTCCAATGAAGATTTTAGTGCTAATTAGCCAAATATTCTGAGAAATAAAATTTGCCACTAATTTTGCCAAGTGTTTGTGTTGGCAAAAAAACACTGTCAGATCCATTATGTTTACATTCTGGTAAGTAAACACATGTGAAAACTTTCAATTTGCTTCTCTGCTTTCTCCAGACCTTCACCCACAGCAACAAAAATTCCCCAACTACTGAGATGCAAAACCAAAGTATTCATATTCTGACTTACTTCTGAAATATTATGAGTTGAACATTCTTCAGAGTAAATCTTCTCAGGCTATACCATCAATTTACATAGTAGCCCAAGAATCACATACAGCCAGTCCTTTTTATAGCCATGATGCTCTTCTTAATCTCCATACGATGCAATATCTACATACTGCAGTTTGGATATCTTACAATTCGTAGTTTCCTTTGTTATTACAATTTGTAGCATAATAAAAAAGCATTTATTGTTTAATTTTCATTGTATGGATTTTTTGTATTTGCGTAGCTATCCTGGGAAAGCTTTGATTTACTTTAAAATGTCATTGCTGCTTTTGTTGCAACAGGCATTTAATTGCCTGTGGAATGAATTGTGTGTCTGAACACAAGAAAGCAAAATATGGCATCTGCCAGGGAAGGCTGCAGAAGGAATGCTGCTGTTGTTGTGCAAATATCACAGCGATGTTCTCATTCCTTTGTGTGCAGAGAATTAATAGATGTCAGTATATAAACCTGCTGGGCTTATGTACCAGACATAAATCTGCCTTTGGCACAAAGATTTTTTATTGTTGTGGTTCTATAGATAAAAGGTGCACACTTTTTCACTGATTATTTTTACCAGCTGGCAAAGCAGAATTTTCTATAGTCAGGTGTGCAATCTTCTATATAGCTGCATGTGTAGGGCATGAATAATTAGACTTTTGTCTGCTGGGAGGTGTGCACCCTGGTTATCACAAAGAATTAGACTGACTAAAACCGCAGCCTAGATGCAGGTGTCTTTTGTATTTCATAGTTGTGCTTATGCAAATATGCTTATGTAGCCATAGCTTATGCCTGTCACCCCTAATAGCCTATTTTCCTTGAAGGAAGCTAGAGTCTCTTAGTCTTTACTCTATACACCTCTCAGAATTTACTAACTTACTTTCATTAGCAGCTTTTAATCTCAGCTTTCCATATTCACGAGGGTACATCGGCAGTTCATTCTGGGGCACAGTCTAATTCCGGCTGTAGAAATAGTAGTTGAACTGCCTAGCAAGGAATTCCATGAGAGAACTGTATGCTGATGTGCAGGTGGCAGAGTTTGTTCCTGTGCATCTCTGCGCTAAAGATACTGGAACGGAACAGAGTTCTAGTTTGTCTGAATTTTCAGTGTCGTAATATTCCTTAAATACCTTAAAGCTGCACGCACTGACTCAGGAAGCTCTAACTTATCATGAGTGGAGTTCAGATAAACAGGAAATAAAAACTAAAATAATGGTAGAAGGTGCAGTTATAGGAGCTGCACTTCTAGAACAATATAGTACACGGATCTATGTTTACTACTTACCTACAGAAGGTAAGGTGAATAGTTTACAGGACATGGTAAAAAGTTTTGTAAACAGTAGGGTTTAGAGGCAAAAGCATCAAATAATCAGCAAGCAGAATCAATTGACCGTTAAAAGTGAGAGCTACTACAAATCTGAGAAATCAGAAATAGCTTTGTGCTTTAATTTTTATGCCAATTCTACTTTTTCTATTCTATATAGCAAATGAAGGGATATAACACTCTAAGGTGGTCAAATAGAACGCATGAAAGCCAAAAGTTTAACTTCTGTGTAAATAGAGCGACTATGAAAGATTTACACAGCATGCTGTAGGAAAACATTTGGATCAATAGTAGGCAATTCATGGGAATCATGAAGCAGACATTGCTTTGCATTTAAAATCACAGAAACTGAGAGTTGCCATCAGACAGTCTGTTCTTAGCAGTTTTCTTTGTCTCCCACAGGTGCTTCCCTGCTCTCATCAGTTATCTTTTCTGTTTTTGTCAGCAATAATTTTTTCACAGGGTTAGCAGATCACAGCAAGACCTCTTAGGTCTTATTTAATGTTATCCTTTGGTCTTTCAAAAGGCACTTAACTGTTCCTTTATTTATTTAACTACATGTCCTGCCCATTGGAGATTTCACTGTATTCAATTCTTCATGAGCTTCCCTCAGTTTCTTAATCAATCTTCTTCATCTTTATTGGAGCAATAAGTCATTCCAGTACTTTATTCTTGGAATATTTAAAATAAAAATGATATTTTTAAATCATTAAAATGGTTTTGTATATTCTGAAGCTTCTTCACTCATTGTTCAGAGTTCAAAATTATCTTCAGCCTAAGTATGAAACATTCCTACTGTCTGTCATACCTTAATTCCCTCTTTCATTGTTGCTGCTTTTAAGAAGTAACAAGTAGTTGATGTTACCATTAGCAGCTCCTAGATAACTTTCTGTAGATCACTTCTTGTTTTGCAAAAATGCATTTTGTTTTATTCTTTAATGATGTTAGATACCGTTATCTTGCTGCTTCTTTCATGCCTTCAGTCACTTTCAGGCCTCTGCCTCGTGTCTATACATTTGATTAAAGCGTTTAAATGTATCTGTATTATGAAAAATCCATATTTACTGTATATATTCTGAAAAGAATCAGAGATGATTACATATATTGTAGTCCAATACACTTGTTTTTTTGCATTACTGGTAACAGGCAACAGACTTCATGCTGACCTGGCAAAGCAGAATCTCAGCTTTTACTTGGCCTGGCTGTAGCTTGTTTAACAGTGGCCAAACAACTAGTCCCTGACTTGCCCTGGGCTTCAGCTTGGTAAGTGGTAGAGACAGTAAAGAGCTGGTAAATTTTTTAATATAGCAATAATGTGGACACTCTTTTGCCCATAACACAATTTTGAATGTAACAGAATATTTTACCTTAATATGCAGTTTAGCTTTCAGTTTGTAGTACATACAAAGGGGACAAAGATGATTAGTCGTTGTGGTTATGCTTACTGCCTGGTTTTGCTTACTGAGGGGATTTTTTTCCTTTTTCATGATCTTGCCGGTTGTTCCTTTAAAACAGATCTCTAAACAATAAAAAAATAGTGTCCCTTCCTTGCCCAGCATTCTGTTAAGTTTTCAGTAAGCACTGTTTAGCATGAACAGACTGGCAAAGCTTTTGTACAAAGTCAATGGACTTGATTTTGCTTTTTCTTATGTTAATCTTACTTAGACACTACCACCATTTGATTGATGAGAGTTATATTAATAAACTTGCTGTTAGTAAGAGGAAAATCAAGCCTACTGAGAGCTGAAATAAAGATTTAATTACAAGAAATAAGCTACTGACTGCGCAGAATTACACAGGTGAAATACTTAAAGTTTGTGTATAAATCAGGAGTTAAACATCCTATTGACTTTTTCTCTGCAGAGTAAACTGTGATTAATATCTTCACAATTGTGTATGTTGCAGCATAGGGATTAATAATAGGAGAGAATCTCAGAAAACAGTCGAGATTTATCTTTACTGCTCCGTATAGTTTTAGAGTAAATTCTGCTTTTGACATTATGAGATTCAGGCAAACTTTGTGGAGATATCTGCGTTTACCTAAGGAATTGATGGAAGCAGTGCTAGGCTGAGAAGATGGAAGAAAGAAGTGCTCTTGCTTTCTTTAAGAAATTTATGAAAGCAGATTTCCAATGTAGTTTTGCATAGCAAAGGATTCTGATATTCCTCTTGTTTCAAAAGGAATATAATTTTAGTATATGCTACCTGTTTACTCTAAGAACTTACTCAAAATTTGTGATCTTGCAATTAGGAAAATAAATTATTGATCAAACTGTATTTATTTATGAGCTTTAACAAGCTAATGTCTTTCTTGAGCACAGAAGAAATCAACTGGAAAATGTCGTACTCCCACTGCTCTCTTTGCCAGAAAAAATGATATAAAACTTTTCCCAAAGTCCCATGCAAATGCTGTTCAGTTCAGGATTAAGCCACAGCCCATGTCCCAGTTGCCTCCTTTTCTTCTACTTAGTTATGTCTACCTGCTTCAGCAACTTAACTCAAATTGCTTCTTAACAAAACTGAACTTTTCTGAAGCTTTCAACGTGGGGAAATACTGGTAACCCATTAACAAACAGGAAGAGTGTTGTTTTACTCAAAGAAAATAAACATTCAAAATAACACTCCTGAGGAATCATCTAGTGGCTTTCCAGTGTTTGTAACAGCAAACCCTGAATCCCTGTTTCAATATAGAAAAGAACTTCTCTGCCTCTTGAGAAAGGCAAAGTTTTCACAGTGGCAGATTCTAAAATAATCCCTTGATTTATCCTCTGTTTGCTTTCTCACTTGTCTTTTCATAGACAGTTATGACCTTTCGTATCTAAACATTCTCTGCTCAACTTAAGTACTGGAAGGTTTATGAAGATCCCTTACCCTGTGGTACAAATGATAAGTTGTTGAAAAAGGGCATAATCTCCTTTGGCTCCTAATATCTTAACAGAGAAGTTTTCAGCATCCAAAATCTTCTGCCATTAAATTGAATTCATCTGCTTGAAGCTCTTTTTTTTCCTCTTCCAACTCTCCTAGTTAACATCTTGTTCTGTTTATTAGCTGCTGCTCAAGGCTGTCTTCAGTTCCTTCTGTCAACCGTAAACTTAATAAAACTTGGGATATGAATATCTTTTTGTCATATTTATCTGTATTAAAGAAATCAGACTTCTCTCTATGGATTCTCTCTGGGACGCTTTCCACCCTTATGTCTAGATCTCAAGTAATCTGAATTGCAGTTCATTTATATTTTAGGTCTCAGGTTAAGATAACATCCTTCAGGTAAAGAAATGTCTCTGGCTGACAGATCTAAAGTGGTACTTTTCCAGTGACAAATCCCAGGGATGTTTTATGAGGGAATTGAGAAGTATTTTTGGCTCTGTTGCTAAATGAAGGTTTAAATAGGGAATGTGTGTGCACAGAGCAGAAGTGCACGTCTGGTGGGAAGATAACATTTCCCACCAGGTCTTTTCCATATTACTGATACTAGGTTATAGACTGAATGTTATTAAGTGGGGGCAGATACCCGTGAGGCGCTTGTCAGCACGATCAAGATGAGAGGCACAAATTCTGTCCACAAAAGACAGCTTGATGACTTAGTGTAGAAGAGTCTGAATATTAGAGAATCATTTTCTTTCCAGAGCCAGATTTGTCTCTATGTTTCTTTCTGTGTGTTTATTTTGGCTTATGGCTTTAAGTAGTGAATGTAGCTACATGAATAGGTATTTGTAGTTTTGAATTCCATGGAACTGAGAAACAGACATGCTTGTAGTAGTTATTATTCTCTCTTCTGCATGTTTTTCTTGTCTGATTTTGCATCTCAGTAACAGCAGACTCTGAAACTAGTCAGAGCAAGAAATAGAGTTCTTGATTGCAGAGTTTTTCTTCTAAGAAAACTGATGAGTTTAGTTCAGGTTTTTTGTAAATTCTGCTTCATCAGTCACTGATTTTCACTGGAGAGTTTCCTACGAAGTGCAAGCTATGCATTCCAAAATATAGCTCGTACTATCTTCAGATACTTTACTGCAAGTAATGTAACTCTTTGTTGGTTGTACTGGTACCTTGCAAGCATGGAGGAACCTGAGAATCAAGGAAGATTCCTTCACAGGCTTCCTAAATTTATACAGGAGGCTGAAGTTCAGTTTACTTGTTTGGACCTCATTTCCTCTGGGCTGTAGAACATAATTAGAACATAATTAGAGGGGAACTTTTAGAGGGGACCATTGTCTAGTTTAGCACTGAAAAATGAAATAAGGCTTTTTACAACTACTATTTAAGCAGTCACTGTTTTGCACTGAATTTCATTCAGGAAAAGGCTACAATAGTCAATAGTTTTATCTTTCTACTAGAAGGAATGTAAATTATGTGGATAGAGCTGGACAGCACTAGTTGGAAATTTACTCTTTCAATTATTTTTAAATTCAGTAAGTTTGACAGGAAGTAGAATAAATTTTAGTTGCTTTCCATGTTGCCTTTGCTTACTCCATTCACATCAGTTGTTGACAGTTTGGTTCTAGTCAAGTCAGTGGAAATTTTCTTTCAGCTTTGATGGATGAAAGATAAGCCCCTTAGCACTGAATGCTACAGTGGTACCCTATATTTTGGCAGTTACCTGAAGAACGTAGGTTTTTACTTAAGTGAGTCTTCTGCATTTTTTTGTTGAATAGCATGAAGAGAGATCTCTCTCAAGGTTGATTTAGCGAGACAAGGATGCTTAGTTAAAACCAACATTACCTCTTGGATCAGTAAGAAGACAATGTTGGAAAGGACATGGCAAAATATACTTTTGTTTGTGTTTTAAAGTCTTTCAGGACTTACGTGTGCTGAATGAGGTGAATGTGGTTTTTTGCATCATTATTTTCCTTTTAGATTGTTAATAAACACATAAACAAAAGGATACAATAGAAATAGGAGCTGTAAAAGTATTTGTCGTGTTTATGCACATACTGACAGCTGTATCCCCAGGACACCACTGAGTATTCATGTAATATAAGGGGAGATGAAGGAATGTTTTCTAATATCTGAAAGACTGGATATCAGAAATATTTTTTTCCCCCAGTTTACTAGTTTACCATCTCTGCTTTGCCTTCTGTAAAGGTGGCTCATTGAGAAAGCCTGTTTCCAAGACTCACACACCTGTGCTGAACATGGTTTGTCATAGATGGCAACACAATGGTAACCTCACCATAACACCAGTCAAATATTTCAGCACTGGCATGAATACCATCTGGCACCATTGGCTTCCTAATGCTGTGAAAGTCTGTTTTTCTGTTAATGGTGAGATGGTTCCTGTAAACATTTCTGTAGATGTTAGTATTACTTGAAAAATGTGATTGGACTTCAGCTATGTTAGCTCTTTAGTTCAGATCAGCTCTTGTAGCAGATTAGATTTTTACTGGAAACTAGTGAGAATATGTAGGAAATTATTTGAAGTCTGTTTTTGACTTCACTTTTGTTTCAGAGAATAATAGTTGTCTAGGATCATCTTGTGATAACCCAGTGTATGATTAATCAGCTATAATAACTTAAACATTACTCCTACTGCCTACTTACTCTGGCAGTTATGATATTTTATAAATGGCTATGAGTATGTAGAGCTTAAAAAGAATACACTCACTGTTTATTTGATAGTATAACTTATAGCCACTGTGCCCGTGTATATATACCATTATGCATATAGCCATATATTAGTCAGAGAGTTTACTCAGCTAATTTACCAACTATGCCATGCAAGAGGTTCACAGATTAGCATTTGGTAAAATAGTAAAGCCCTTTGAATGGGTTCAGAAGACTCGGGGCAGAGAGAGAGCAGGTGATCAGATCACTCATTTCATTTCAAGGTCTTGCTGCTTTGACTGTCCCTCTGAAAACAGGCTATACCACTCCTAGGATGTCATCTTTCAGTGGGATCAATAGTTTCCCCACCATCAGCACCAAGATCCAGGAATAGTTCAATGGTTAGATGGGTCCAGAGCCTATTATAATAGACAGTATGGATAAAGCATCAGCTTTTACTCTGTAAGCCTGGATTGTCCTCCAACAACCTCAGCAAGGGTCTGTCCCTTGCTCATGCTGCCTCCTCCACTTCCGTACACACAACATGCTCTGGATGTCATTGCCTAAAAAGTACAAATACCACAGAGTATAAGGTAACCTTCTTATTATTCATCACTTTATGGAGAGATATCCATTTTAAAAATCATAACATCAATGTATCTCATACCCAAAGAAAGACATGTGGGATCAGGAGACCTGAACTGTTGTGAGAAGTTGCTGTAGCCATAGTCATGGAATGATAATCATATCACAGGCATGAAACAGGTTAGTATTGCACATGGCTTACACAGTGTACGCATGTGGGTCAACAAGATGAAGCCCCAGAGAGTGGGTACTGATCTAGAGACTCCTCCACACACTGTACAGTGTGGGCACGAATGGATTGCTGTAGGGACCAGCCATGAGCACTGCAAATGTGAGCTGTGTTGGGCAAACTGGCCAGGAGAACACAGATCATTTCTTGGTCCTGGTTACAAATACAGCAGAGGTACAGCCCGTGTTGTTTCAGAAGCAAGAAACCACAACAAAGAGGGTGCAAGCTAGAAGGCAGCTTGTAGATGTAGAAGCGAAGGGAAAGTTGTCAGGTTTGGAAAAGTGGCCTGCTACCACTTTATTTATTCAGTGTTTGTTGTTTCAGAAAGGAACTTTGTTTCCATGACCTAATTACAAGGGCATAAAACCTTACTGGGCTAGGGAAGCAATTGTCAAGGTTGAAAAAAATAAGGGAGGGGGGAGAGGAGAAGAAAAAATACTGGAAACCCAGTCTCCACTTAGAACATAGTATATTTATTTTCTATACATTTAAAAAACCTGTTTAGGGACAGATTAGGAGATAAAGGTCTTTAACCTTCATTTGTACATTATTGTTGCTTACATGTGTTATGTAATAGCATTTTAAAAAAAAGGGTGCAGAATCTTCAAGCAATGGACCACGTAACACTGTGCAGAACCACTGTGAGATGAAGCTGTCAACTACATAAATTAAAACTGCCAGTGCAGTTGGCGTTTTTTGTTGTTATTTTTTTAGTTTTGTGTTTGTTTTATTTTTTAATTTTATTTTCACCTTTTCATCTTCCTCAAATGAAAGCAAAAAAGAGGAGGTTTTCTTTTAAACTGTGTATTTGCAGCACATGCACTTGAAGTAAGACCAGGAGTACACTTTCTAGTGCAAATGTCCTTGAAACTCATTTGAGTTTGCAAGGAATTTTGCAATTTTGAACTTTTAATCTTATTTATCACTAATCCTTGGGTATGTGTCCCACAATGCCTCTAGCCAATTACTTTCAGAGAAATAATTAAAAGTCATTGTAATATCAAACACGATTTTTAGGGGGAGGGGGGAACATGACCTAATTACAAGCGTGGAACTTTAATTTATGTGCTGGGAACTGACACTCAATATCTTCTTTTTCATTGCTATTCAGGAACCTGGGCAAATAGATTATTATCTGTGACAGGTTTCTGGCAGTCCCTCTTGGTTTGACAGTGTTATTTTAGAGAGAAGAGAGAGTCACTTTTGTATATAATGAAAGGAAAAGTTGTCAAGCATCCATACATATTTTATGCTGCATAAAACTTAAGTGCTAGAGGAAAGATTCTGTTTTCAGTCATGCCATTGTAAATTCATAGTGTTTCTGCTGACCTCCAGGTTTGCATCAATGACACAGAATGGCATCTACTCAAAGGATAAATTCCACTTTTTACAGAGGCAATGCAGCTCTTTTAAGTCAGCTTGGCCCTTACTGTTTTTTTGGTTAATACAGTCATGCACAACTGTGATGTATATTTTGGCATTTTGGCATTTTGTGCTGACATTGACAGAACAAAAAGCAATTTCTATCAAAGTGCTTCCTTGAAATGGCATCATGTACAGTCTGCATTGTCTAGTTTTTTTCAGCTTAGTTCACAGAGGTGGTTACTCTTAGCTGCAAAAATAGACTCAGGTTACAAAAAACATTTTCTGGTTGTATGTTGCTAGCTCTGCCTTTACTTTGGTCTTGAAAAAGATGGTGAGTCCCTTCAGGCATTTTTGCACATTGCTGCTTTTCATTTTCAAGTGCTGCTGAAGCAGCAGCACATGAGCACTGAGGTGAAACAGAGCAACCAAAGTCCTTGGATTCTGTAAGCTGAATGGCAGATGATACTGTCTTTAAAAAGCTTACTCATTAAGTTTCTGTATTTGATAGGGAAAAAAAAAAATCTCAATACACTTGCTCTGAAATGGCCACTATAAAATACATAGTTTATTCTAATACCAAGCAGGATTTTATGGAATGGTTTCACTGAGGACAAATAGTGAAAATTCTACTCATCTAAAATACTTACTTACTAAAGAAAAAACATATTTAGAGGCATGACTTGCCCTATGTCTTTTCCAAGAAATATATGTATATACAACATTTGAAGGATTCATTCTTTTAAAACACAAAAAATAACTTTGGCATTCTTTTTGCAGATTTAAAATAGTGGAAAGTCATAATACATGCCTTCAGAAATGAGGGTTTCATTCATTAACCTTTTGTAGCTGCTTTAACAGCTCTTTATACGCACATTAGCACATGCATTGAAACAAATTGCCGAGTGGAATCAACTTTAGCACAGCACTAGCACACATTCTAGCAGAACCAATAAACATTCTTAATGTTTTGGTGTTGGTTCTTAGACAACTACCTGTGAAAACGGTAATAACAGATCCCAAGCCTCTGGGTTCTGGAATTTGCAACACAAGGCTGATGCTACAGACACTACTGACTCTGGAGAAAAATATTGTGGAACTGAGGCAAGTTTAGGCAAGTTAGGATAGTTTCTGTAGTGTTGGCAACAAGTGATATCGGTCACATTTGTTGTGTGATAAAGGTTTACTGTATGATGTACAAGAATATCTGGTCCCAGGGGCGTGGCCTTCAGGTACTAAAGCATCTTCCAAAGGCACAGATCTGGGCACAGCACAGCCCTTCTTTACTTTCACTGGTGCCTGTGAAAGGATGGGATGCCCAAATCACACCCACTCCTAACATTTTTTATCTTGTCTTGTCAGAGGTAGAGATCCGCATGCTATAATATAAAGTGTTTTAAGACCTCAGTCACATTTAAATTGTCTGTGTTTTTAAAATAGCCAGTTAATAATTATTTCAAGTCTTTGGGATGAAATCCTGGCTCAAATGACATCCATGGGACTTTGCCTGACTTCAGTGCAGATACTGTTTCATTCAAAGCTTGAGTAGTGCTTCCACCAATAGTTTGAATAATTTTCTTTCCCTAAAGAGAAATGTAGTCTGTGTGTTTCAGAAATGATTCCTTACATCCAGACATGCATCATAGTATTCACTAGCTGTAGGTTTTGAAATTAGAACTGAGTTGCAATTACAGAAAGAAATATTGTTCTTGGTGTTTTAGTTGAAGATGCCTGAGATACTGAAAGATATTTTAAAAATATATATATTTAAGACATGCCCATTTTTTTTCTTTATGACCAGAAACCTGTAGGAATAAAACATTATGACCCAACAAATATTCACTAATTCTATTCCTCATAATTGAGAAAGAGCAGAGTGTTGAACTTTCCCTGTATATGGTACAGTTCATAGGAATTTTCAAATCATGACATGGCCTAACCTGTCAAGATTCATTGGTAGCAAGTTAGCAAGTCCTAACTCTTGAAATCCAAAAGATATTTATTTTCATTCCTCACAAAAACCAGGCTACAGTAGAACAATTAGGAATGTCTAATGTAATACAATATATCCACCCTTCTTGCAAGACAGATCAGGATGCTTAAGGACACATGAAAGAATATAAATTAAAAAAAAAATTCTAAAAGCTAGATAATGCTGTTTTATTGGCAGATCACTTTAAAAAAACCAAGAAATTATTGAACTATTTTTTTTTCTTCATCAGGATGAAAGCAAGTTATTAAATTTTCAGTTGAACGAACATGAAGCAAAAAGAATGCACTTACTTTTTCTTCCTTCTTCTTCTTCTTTCTGGCTTTGACCAGCACAATACAACCTGTGCTTCTCAGGTTTTGTATGTAGGTAAATGCTGTCATGAGTATGAGGTTTAGTTCATCTTTCTTTTATTGCCAACCTTTCCTGAGGCAGACCTTTGACTCTGGGTACCTGAGTTCCATTTTTTGCTGTAAGAAATGATTATAGTAATATTATAATACTACTATTAATATTGCTACTAGTAATAAATAATTATGTTCTAAAAGTATTACAGTCCAGCCTGCTTCATATGCCAGTCAGTTGTGTGTTTTGGATGTTATTTCTTCCTCATGTCAGAAATCTGTGATCAGTGTTACTGCTTGTCAGTCTCCGTAAGGCTATTTCATAATTATAACAATATTTCACACTTCTAAATAATGATAAAAAACCCATGCAGAAGCAGTAAATACCTGAAATACAGGCATCCCACAAGAAAGATCTGGTTATGTCATCCTACCCAGACACTGCAATAGGTGCTCTGCAGCTGGATATAATATCCTCAGATTTTGTCTTTTGTAGGAAGAGTGAGTGTATTTTTTATTTTCTGAAGTCTTCTTCAGCCTTGGGTGTCCTTGGCCATTCCCATAAGAGTGAACCAGAGCCATTGTAGCTACTATTTTTGTCAGTAAGTAGTGAGCTATTGAATAGTCATATGATAGGGGAATGCAGCAGATCGGCGGAAAACCTGTTTTATTCCAAGCAGGATGTGATTCCAGGTTCTTTCAGGGCTTGCTTCATGCCACTAAAGTTCCATGATTCTGTGTAAGCATAGGCAGAAAATGGTTACACCAAGGAAAGGGCTGTTAGATGTGAAATGCAACTGTACACTGAGGCGCATTGGGGTTGGGAGTGAAATTGTCAATGCTGAATAAAGGTTCTGGCAAAGAAGCTTTTTTAGATATAAAAAACATATAAACAATAATGTATTTGTTATATATCTTATATTGGTAGCTCTGCAGGAAGTTAGAAAATAATGTGTTGGTCTATTGCTTCCTGATTTCACTGATTCTTTCCACCCTTGCTTTATGGATGCTTTTATGCTCTGGTTCGTTTACACAGCTGTACTCACTTGTTTCTCTGTTGCTTTAACTTCTTTAGAAGTTTTCTCACGTATGGTGTTAAATTCCAGTTGACAAATATTCAGAGAAAATAAGCTTCGTTTATGTACAGGCATTTGCTGTGTACAAACAACTGAAGCAAATAGTTTAGCTATTTTTACCTTTTAAAGTATGTATTATTTTTATGGAAATAGTCTGAAGCCCAATATTCTGTGCCTTAGATTTAGTCCTCAGAACAATTTCAGCACTGACATTGAATATAAAAGTACAAGTGGAAAAAGGAATTACACAGTGCTAATTAAAGACTCGACAGTAGTGGATTTGGGTTTATTTTCTTTTCAAACAATAGTCGTATTAAACACGTAGCTTTGTATTTAATTTCTTAAAGTAAATTCAACTTCTGCAGAACTTTTTATAAACAGCCTTAAGGATATATCCTCATCAGCTTTTAATGGAAGGAAATTCCAACAAGCTTGAATGAATTCTGTAATGTTTCAGAAGTTTGTTTTAAATGATAAATAGAAGAACATAAAGTGCAACTGGGCACTAATGTTACTTTTATGTAAGTAGCATCTTTCTTGTACCATATTTTACATGCACAAGAGGAAGTTTTTCTTTCATTTCAATTATCTGTGGAAGAAACATTTCTCTGTTCAGTTATGTCACCTAAATCTTGCTAAGAATTACCTCTTCATACTATTAATAGTCTTTTGTGCAATTCATTATAGATTTTTTTAAAAATGTGGATACACTTTGTCATATAAAGTGATGAGCAAACTATAGTAGGTGTAAAACTAAAGAACGAACTCTTGCATTATTCATAATTTAAAAGAAATTGTATTCTCAATTAGTGATCCAAGTTTTCTGAGTATCACTGACATCCTTACAACAGAGCTGAATAGAATGAACTCATCACATTCCATAGCTGAAGTTCAATCTGTATCAAAACTTTCAGCTCAAATCTGATTTTGTAATGTATAAGTTTTACCAGGCATGTAGATACCCACAATCTTAAGAAAACATGAAATCTTATTAGCTTAAAATTCTGATTACACTGACACCCTGAACTAGCAAAGGAATATGAAACATTGCAGTAGATAAATTTTTTTGGCCATTCTGTTTAGTGATTTACACACATAGGTATACAGAAACCAAAAGCAGAAACTGAGTGGTCTAGTCTCCACTCAAAGTTAATATAACGTTATAGGAAACTTTTTATTATATTATTTTGAGTTGTTGAGCATCTTGGTAGCTGCCATGTGCCTACAGTTCACACTGGAAATGGTAGAAATTAGGGGTCTTTTGTACAGTGCAGGGAAGAGCCCATAAAGAATGTGGTGCTGATACTTCCAATCCTGAAGTAAAAAAGCTCAGGCCAAATGAAATCCAATCAGAATCTGAATCTAATTGCTTCTGAGAAAGGCGCTGCAATACAACTTTTTTTTTTTCAACCCAGTTGTTTGAAAGTTACTTTGCAGATTATCTAAGCACCACAGCAAGAGGTCCAAGAATGTACAAGGTCCTTTCCTC
>VZZY01005684.1:1467-14936 GCA_013400335.1 Eurystomus gularis
GTATCGCGCTGTATAACACTGTATCACGCTGTATAGCGATGTATTGCGCTGTATCGCGCTGTATAACGCTGTTATCGCGCTGTATCACACTGTATAGCGCTGTGTAACGCTGCGCACCGCTGTACAACGCTGAGTAACTCGCCGCTCGAGGGTAACGACGCGCTGAACAACGGGCGCGGCGTGTGACGTCACGGCCCCCCGCCCCGGAGCAGCCGCCGGGCCGAGCCCGCCCCCTGGCGGCCGCCATGGAGCACCGAGTTAGCGAATTCTCCGGGAAAAGTTCAGGAATGGGCCCTGGGCTCCTGCTGCAGCTTCTGCCTTTTAAAGGGCTGCGCAGTGAGAGCCTCTGGGGAGGGGATTTTCGGCTGTTGGCTCGGTGGGTGGTTGGGGTTTTTTTTTTCCTTTTTCTCTTTTATATGCTTCTTTGGCCAATGGAAAAAGAGGGTATGGGTTGAATCACAAACCAAGAAAAGCCCAGAGATGTTGGCGCTGATATAAACGCCTTCTTATCCCAGCATGGCAGCAATATTCCCAGCTGTGTGCCATGCATATTTAGTTTCTCCTGAGAAGCAAGCAGTTGAGCTGTCATAGTTTCTGCTCACAGCTACAAGATGTAGGGATGCTCTGTCCTTTGCTTCACGGAGTTTTGACGTTCCCAAATCCGCTGAACAAGAAGACACACTGTCCAGTTCCCCAAATGAAGTGCTTTTTATGTAACCCCTGCAGATCTTCAGCCCAGCCGCTCCATCACCTCCACCAGCAGCTGAAGCCGCTGTGATGTGTTTAGGCTTTTTGAGCCCTCAAGGGCCACTCATTCCAGCAGCAGGCTCAGAGGCTGTTTGTCACACCACCACCTTTCTGACCAAAGGATGGGGGAGGGATGTGTAGAAACCACCACTGCAGCTACACCCTTCCTTCCTCTTGCATGTCGTCTTCAGAAGCTCCTCCCTGTGGTGATCCCTTAGCCATGGAACTGAATCCAGCATGTACACTCACTGTATAAGCTTAAGACCAAAATCTGAGGGACAGATCCATCACACAGTATAGTTTGCAGTGTCTGAATCTGAGTCTTAACTAACTGGAGCATCTCAGCAGCCAGGAGCAGTGCCAGGACACAGTAAGGGGCCTGTGATAAGGAAGCAGTGACAGTGCACAATGGGAAATTGTTCTGGAGAAAGCACCTTACAGCAAAGTATCTCCCCTCCTTTGGCAAAGGGTGTAATATGAGATCATGATGAAATTCCCAGCACAGCTGTAACCTCATCACATCTTCTACCGTGTTAGTGTTGAATGAGTAGTACAGGATAATGTTTCTTAAAGCACAGGTGGCTCACCTAAAGCCCAAGGGTCTGTCAGCTGATAGCAACACTTCAGGAAATTAATGTAGCTGATTCAACTTTTATTTCTGCTTTCCTGTAGTTCATCTCCAGTATTCAACTGGTACCACTACATCATTCAGGTATCTCTTGAGGGTAGTCTTCCCAGTTAGTTACAGATCTAAAATTGATCTTTCTCATCCCAGAAAGTGCGACTGTCCTGGCTTATCACTACTGACAGAAAGAATAAGGTGACTGAAATATATTTCAGGCCTTACTAGGGTCATTTGAGAATTGAGCAATGTGGCTCAAACGGTGGGGCTATGTGGGAACAGGGGTCAGGGAGGAGCAGTGTTAAGACGGAAAGTGGCCCGTCCCTCCTTAGATTACACAGCTCGTCAGATCACAAGAAAATACCTGGCTTCCCCATTAAATGAAAGAAAGGTAGTTTTTCAAAATCTTCTACTCAGCTGCTCTTAAATGCCAAAACACTTACATGTCTATGCTTCCATTAAAATCCCTGGCAACTCTATTATAAATTCAATTATCTAAAGTTCACGTGCTTATTAACATGTTTTACCCCACTGGAAGGACAACAGCTGACTATCAAGGGTTCAGCAGTTGTAGGGTATGGTTGAGGGTACAATTGACAGGATGTATAATAAAATATTCATGGAAAAGTCTCATGTAATTTAAAGTATACACTATTTTGGATACTCATGAGATTTCATTTTAGATGAGGGAATGAAAACTGACTTATTTTTTGCGAAAGAACTTGAATGAAATATAACTGCACCGAGGACAAGCTAAAAAAAAAAAACCCAACACCCAAAAATACAAGTTGGCCTGCAGCCATGGCTCTGGGAAATAATAAGCAATGATCACACGAATACACATATTAAACCTTCATTTTATTAATTTGTTTCTTGACTCAGCACATGCACAACCATGATATATTTCTTCGATAAAACCTTGCAATGCAATTCCTGTATAACTCAGCCTTCCTCATTACAAAGAAGACTTCAGATAAGCTACAGCAAGATGCAGTTTACTTCATGGTGCTGTTCAATAAATGGCTACTTCTCGTTGCTAACGGCCTTGCACCTTGCAAGAAAGCGCTGGGGCCTTGCTGTGCTCTTCTTTCCAAAGCACAGGGAGGCCTGAAGACATGTAACACTGCTGTTAATGGAGGCACCTGGACTCATTTAAATGTTAATGATTTAATGAGTGCTCGATGCTGTGGTCACTGGTTTTCACAGAATTAGTGGCCATGTCACCAACATAGAAAAGGCTATTGTCAGACACTACTGAAAATTGTCTTTAAAAGCAGTAGATGGGCCTATAGTTCTTTTGGCAGTACCATTAAATTACAAAAGAAGAAAATGGGTTTGGTGATGAGCCTCATGGATTACAGCATTCTAGTCCCTGCTCTGTAAAAAAAAATAGGGTCTCTCCTGTCCTACTGCAACAGAGAAGAGGCAAAATAATTGTGGAATAAGAAAGAAAAAAATTCTCATTCTGCAACATGACGAAAGGTAACACATTCTTTCCCCATTTTATTCAATGTTGAGGCCATGGATGTTGCCAGTAGGATTATTGTTCCAGCCTCAGCAGGCACTGAGCCTGAACACTAGAAACTCCACCACAGGTCACCTCCATGCTGCTGTTCCAGAGCTGGGGTATCCACAGGCATCCTAAGGAATGGGAGGAATTACAGCACTTCACAAGAATGGGAGGAATTACAGCACTTCACAAGATGGGAAGACTCTGTTGTCATTACATAGTGAGAGCTGCAAGGGATCAGTGGGTGAGCAGGAGGGCTTCTGGCACAAGGACCATTCTCCTAACAGAGGCTGTGTAGCAAGACCGTGTGCTGCAGGAACACTTATTTACTGACCCGTGCCAGTAAGACTGGGAAGAGGCTAAAGCCCCTTTATCTGTCTCAGTTCTCCCTCCCAAAATACCAATGTCTACCTAAAAAAAAAAAACCCAGCAACAAAAAAATCCCCATTTTTTTATACATCTTGTATTAAAATTATTCCTAGATGATGATTAACAGATCTGCTTTTGATTTTACAGAAATCCATTGATAAAATGCCACTGATAACTGATGCCCAGCTGACACCAGTATCACCAGTGAAAATACTGGTCTGCTAAGTAGCATCACATGGGAAAGAAACAAAGCATTTACCACTTGTCTTTGGAGAAAGGCTGGTGTGCCCTGTAATGCTTGATTGTAATGTGTTACACCAAACTTTTAAATGCTAATCAGAAACCGCGCTGCACAGACCACTCCTGCTCGAGACAGATGGTGTGTCCGACCCCCTCACACTACCCAACTTTTCTGCTGGAGGGGAAAAAACACCACCACCAAAAACATTCAAGTGGAGTGTTTTTCCTTCATGGATCCAGATGAAAGTGTATCAACAGACATAGCAGGATGGAAATCTTAAGAATTAGAAGAATCAGAAACATGCGTGTACCAATGAAACAGGTATTTGCAGAACCAGAGGCATCTCCATACCTCTCATGCAGGAACAGGCTCTTTGAATTTCTATAAATGTCCAATGCAATTAAAAAAAACCCTCTGAAAAAGGCAAACACTGTTACTCCATCAATAGGAAAGGAAATGAACACAGATAAAGACTGGAAATAATTTCCAAGCCTTACTATAAAGCCTATGGGAACAGTGGCCAAATATCAGACAAAAGCAGGCTGTTCCATATCTTAACAAAATGAGATTTTAATTTATGATTTCCTTGTCACAAGAAAATTGAAAGAGTTCAGAAACAGCGACAGGAATGTAGAATCCTTTTGAAGCCAAGGCTGACCTGACTGTTCAGAAATGTTTTGACCGCTTAAGTAAAGATCAGAAACCCCATCGTAGTTTGTACTGTGTCATAACAGACTTAAAGATAGAATTTAAAAAAATGCATACTTCAATAAGTAAAAAGTGCAGCAGCAAAGTTAAAGACAAACTAAAAGAGAAGCTGCAAAAGAAACGAGAGCCACAAACTTCTCTGCAAGCAAATGATGTGTATGAAGAGAAAGACGGTGCAGCAGAGAGGGAGAAGACTGGCAATAGCTGTGGTGTCACAGGACACTTCATTGCACCATCACATACAAAACTCAGCAATTTAATGATTGCACCTGCAATTGTCATCTTTTTTTTTAAATAAATACCGACTCTGCTTGCATCTCTAATTAGTATGATTTAGTAGCTGATGAGAATGGTCTGTTATGAATTCAGCTGTAAGCATTTATTCACTTATAGCACATGGTGCTTCTCTCAGGTCTTCTAGGCCCTGGTCCTAGTGATTTAAATGCCAAATTTCCTACTTTGCTTGATGAAGCTAAGACCTCAAAACCAGGGGATGCACGTGTACTCTTCTAGGTAGGAATTTAAATTGATTTTTCTTTCCCTGGTAAAACAGAAAAAGCACACAGTATACATTAGGATTGTCTTAAACAAACAAACAAAACACCACACAAAAAAATAACCACAGAGACACTTGTTCCAGAATTTTATTACATAAAAAGTTGATTGTCCATTGGAAATTTTTCAAAGTGCAACCACATCTTGTGTAGTATCATTGACAAACTGTTTCTTCTGAAAAGGACAGCTGGGTTAAAAATAGAACGATACCTTAGAAAACTTAGTTATGGCACTAGAACACAGAAACCCCTAAGCTGAGTGGAGAAAGGCAGCAGACATTTAGCTGTCATGAAAGCAGATGATTTTCTATGTACCGCTGTATAGTACTGAAAAAAAACCAAAAACCAAAAGCCAACTAAATAATAGGAACTATAGTCACTACTTGCTGAAATTCATTTAAAAGGCCGCATCTGGATTGCCTACATAGAGCCAAAAATCTGTTACTGGAAGTCTGATGAGACTGAAATGCAGAACACCTATGAAGTAGAACCCCCCATCTGCTGGGGTACTTCTAGAACATTAATAATTAATAATTAAGTAACTTTTTGACTATAATTTCTTTTTTTTATCTGTATGTAGATAAAAGTGATAGTGCTCAGGCTCCTTAAATCATTAACAATAGTATCTGCTTATGTAACACTGCACCAGGACAAGTGCTAGGGTCTCAAAGGCTCACTAGTTTTAAAAGGGAAGGTAAGTTGGTTTGGAGTAGTTACGAGCCGTGACAGCAGCGAAAGGCTGGCTGGTGAAGAAGTTCCTGCTGAACTGCCACATTCTACTTACTAGTATACTGAATTATTTCTTGACGGTAAAGCATGAAAAAAGTAGAAGAGAAATGGAAGACAAAAAAAGCTAATTGAAGGCTTATTTTGTATTTTACACCAAAAAGCAACCCTCAAGTCATTACTCCTACTAAAAATTACAAAAAAAGAGAAAAGGAACCAAAAAAGAAACAAGTACTTTAAAGTTTCAACCAGCTATGTGGCACACAACATGCCTGCATTTCGCATGGGCAACTTAATGAGGCAAACCAACCAAACAAAAAAGCCAGTCAATTGGCTGGCTGAACTTCAACACAGCTGTACCCTCCTTTTAACTACAAAGGGGAAAGACCCAACCTGCTGTAAATTCAGATTTATGAATGACTAAACCAAGTATCTATTCTCAAAAGCTGTGCTATAGCTATAGAGTAGTGATGGTTTCCCTTCCTTGCCTAATTTGCTTTTGCATTATTTGTATGCTGTTTTGCATTGCTTCATTATTTAGCTCAGGAAGAACCTTATTTGATCTAAAAAGAAATCATGCCCAAAGTTTTTTAAAATTGGGAAAACTACAGGAACTGCATTTCCACACGTTTCTGATCATAATCTGAACTGTCATGCCTATACCCTGGCTTTAAGTTGTAAAAAGGAAAAAACTCATTAATACTTCATATTTGTAGTTTCGTCTGATCTCTGTTTAGCTCTTGAGATAAGAGGCAATATTCTTTAAAAAAAGGGAGGTACAAACCCAGAGCACTTGACAAAATGATCAATTAGTTATGAACAAGACATGGACGGCACATCTCTCCTCAATGCAACGTGATATCCAAGTATCTACAGAGCCACTGTACATTTGGATCAACAGTAGAATATAAAAGTAAAACAGTTAAACTTGAAGCAACACATGATTTTCATTTTCCCACTCAAACAGGGAGAGAGCTGTTTAATGAAGTGTGGCCAAAAAGGTTTCTTTAATCCTAAATTAATACAAATATAGCTACAATTAAAGAAAATCGATCATCTGGAACCTTCCACATCATTTAGTCCATATCCACAGAAACCAAAGATGAGTTAGTCTCGTAAATATCTAACTAAATGCTTAATTATTTAAAAGGTTTTACTACTCAGTGAAACAACACAGTTTAGTGACATCTTTTATTTTCAAACAAGCACTCAGTAAGTCACAGTTTCCCATTTTTGATACTGAAGTATTCCACAAGATCAACCATTATGGTTAAATTAGGACCTTTTATCCAAAACACTTGGATTTTAGCACCTTAAATAAAGAGTCAGAGTAACATCTTAGTAGTATTGAATGAAGACTGTGCTCATCCTCTGGAAAATGACGTGGACCATACGTACCAGGTGCATTTAGTCCTTAACAGGTAATAAGGCAGAAGGGAAACAATTCTAAGCAATGCACTTATCTGAATACAATCTGAATGATAATAAAACCTCTCCAATTATACAAAGTCTTTCATGGAGAAATTGTATTTGCTCCCATACATCAAACTTCATAGCATTTAAATCAAGTGTTCATTTACAATCACACGTGTCAGTCAGGAATCTGTACCCAAAAGAAAAAAAAAACAAACATAGTTTTATTATTAAATATCAGTAAGTGATGTGTCTAACTCAAAGTTCAACTCTGTACTGTAACCAATGCTTTTTCAAAGATTTAAACAAACCCTCAATCCAGTAAAACAAATTAATTTCAGAGTTAAAGCTATTTCTTCTAGCTCACTGTCCAGATAACAGGGCACACCAAACATTTGCTCCCACAGGCACAGTTCTTTGGCAGCAGTAGCAATCTTAATGGCATAAATCTGACTTTTCCTGTCACCGCAATTCCGTTAACATCCCAACACCACTTCTGATGGGTACAGAACCTCCTTCCTGCACTGACTCTGAGTGCATCAGCCAAATATGTGCCTACCTTCTACCCTGCTTCTAAGCACCTCTGTGGATTTCTGGGGACATGCAGAATGGGGTTTTTTTTATTTTAAAGAAACAGGCAGTCTAACTAGACATGTCCTAAACACCATAATCTCTTGATTTTGCCACTGTAACACTATTCTTTGCAATTCTAGGCAGTTTTGCCAACTGAGCCTAGCAAACTGCCTTCCAGGAGAATCTTTCAGCACTGCACTCTGCTATTACCAGCAGCTATGAGTTAATGACCAACTTGCATAACAACCTTGCATACTACAGATGAAGACTGGTGTATTCCGAGACTGTATTTCTTCTTTTCCACTTAATTTAAGTTTGTGATGTTAGACACACAGATTTGTTCGTTAATTTTAAGCAACAACAAAAGCATGAAAGATCACAAACTAAAGCAGTCAATCGCTGGCATTAAACATTACCTTTCCTGCTACTAAACAAATGGCCAATATTAATAAGTAAACTGGTGTATTTCAACATAGAAGTCTTTTAACCTCAGTAATCTCTGCTTCCTTCCTTTCCCCTCAGTAAAGCTAGGAATTGTATGGAAAATTATTTTCTCTTCAATGAACAGCAGAGCAGCGTTCAGTCTGGTTATAGCATCTGTCATAGATCCTCTCTCTGTTTGGTTGCTCGGTTGTCCTCTTTGATGCTATTAGATTTCTTCTCTGCATCTTTTTTCTTCTTTGCTTTTTCAGGTTTTGTTTTGTTTTTCCCCTTCTCACTTTCTTCTGCTCCTTTGCCGGGATAAACTTGACCTTCCAGAGTAACATCTGCACACCTTTCTTGATTTATCAAAAAGTCCTTGATCTCCCAGGCGTAACCGCCATCACGTAGCATAAAGATGGCACGATTTGAGCCAACGATAAACCTGGTGGAAAGACATTTTTTTTTTTCCAGTTAGCTCCATGCCTTTCAAGCACTACAGTATTTGCTTAATCAAGAGCACCTCCAAGCCAAGGGATGCATTTAAAAGCAAGAAGCTGGCCTTGTTGCCTGGGGATGATGACAGGCAATTTTCTAGCATACTTAAGAATGAAATGTATTAAGTTTACAAATAACCAAGGAGGAGTAAGTATATGAAGAAAACTTAAGAACTAATTCAGACTATGTAAAATGCACCAACGGGCAATAAATTTGCATTATACACTGCAACCTTTCTCAACCTCAACAGAAGAGAGCAACAGTCCTCTGTTTCAAAATGATCCTCTCTCTCTGAGAGAAAAAACACATTTTGTAGACAGGGGAACAAAAAGCCTTTTGTGGTGACAAGTCTTCCAAGGGTGATGTTTTCCATCAAGAACATAAAAGCAAACTGCCGCAGCTAAAACTGATAAATAGCTGAAACGTAATGAGACAAAAAGAATCTAGGCTATACATACACCATGCATAAGCGTTAAAAAGATTTGTGCACCACACCAGATTTTTCTTAGTGTGACTTAAATGAGCATATAAACTGAGAGAGAAACAAAGAAATCATGATGGATGGAGGTGGGGAAGGGCACAGGATGAGCAGCTGAAAAGATTTTCAAGAAGGAACAAGGATTCTGTAAAAGCAAGAACTTTATCCTTGCGTGTAACAGCTTACCTTTGCACATCATAGTTTGCATTGAAGAGACTGCCCTGCCACAAACTAGTAATTTCTTCTGTCTCCTTTTCTGTGGGGTTTCCTGACACTGTGACAAACATCATCAAAGTCTTCCCCTTTTTCGTCAGCTTCAGGATACTTTCAGGCTTGCCTGGATCAATTTTTGAGAAATCTATTGGTGCTGGAGGCCTCTTGTGTTCAGGAAGATCTCCTTCTTCAATGTCATCATCTTTCTGTTTTGAAAAGGAAAATGAGGCTTTCAACTCCACTCTTTCACAAAGCTGTTCTTTTTTGAAATTTCCCATTGTTTAGAGAATAACTCTGCTTTAATGAAGCAAAGCATTGTGTAGTTTAATGATAGAGATTCTCAAATCAAAAGAAATAGTGACTTTTGTCGCAAGACACTTCACCAAGAGTGTTCTTCCCATTGATAACCCTCCCCTCAAAATTATGCACATTTTCATACTGACAGGTAGAATCTCACTTTACCATGCACTGAGAAATATTTCAGCCAGAAGGCTAATTCAATACAACTCTATATAGGTAATTCATAAAATAGCACCTTTTTTCCCCTCACAGTTTCACTGAAATTTATTTAGCATATGAGATAGACTGAGAAAGTTGCACTAAAGAGCATCATACACACACAAATAAAAAAGTTGCCCATCTGCATATTGCTTTCAGATGTCAAAACTCACTTCTGGGAACCATGATTTTTAAATAAAAAGGCAAGAATTCAAGATTTCAATGCTCATGCCACACAAAAACTTTTAATAAAAATTTCATGACTTTTTTAATGCACAGATGAAGAGCAGCTCACATCCTGACAACATAATCACCAAGAATCACTGTTAGAAAAACAGAAAAAAAACCCTCTTGATGCCTCTGCTGAGGTTGACAGGCATTTAAATATTTAGAAAGGCAGAATTTGAACTGCTGCCCCTTAAAACAGCTCCTGGCAAAGGGAGTGAATATACTGATAACCTACATTAAACTAGAATTTTATTTCTTAAACAGTATTTGTATCACAGAATTAAAAAGAAATAAAAAAGAACAGAAAAACACAGAAGTCTTATAATGGCATCCACCCAAGCACTAGTAAAGAAGGAATTAAGGCAGATATTTTAGGTGTTGTTTTGACTTCAAACTTACAGCAGAAACATGCACGGATCCATTTGGAGCATGAGCTGTAACAGTATCTAACACTATTGCCCTCAGAAGCCTCAAAGATCAGGAGCTGAGCTTGCATTTTAGATCTAAATATGTGTTACCTTCTCATCTCTGCACACACACAGACACAAACTCAACATCATCCTCTTACAACTTCCCACTACAGGGAGCATCTCATATCCTTTAAAGGTTAAGGTGTCATACAAGTGACTTACGTTCTTCTCCCATCTCAATTACATAGACTTTGCTGTCTTTCTGAAAAGAGACTCCAAAATTTAGTTACCACAGAGTAGAAGTTGTAGAAGCCTTAGATTTGATCCTTCCTTTCCTTACTAATTACTTATCTGTTTCAATTTTACAAATCTGAAGCATGCTTTTAGGTTATTCATATGCCATTGAGAATTCCATATTAAGTGAATCAGGAGCAAAGGAGAGTCCCAGGAAAATCCTGCTGTCCTCACAAAGTGGGAAGAATACTTGTCTCATAGGAAGTTGGAAAATGCTCATATTGGTGAAGTACAGTGAAAATACAAAATCTTACACGATTGAATGAAAAACTTTCTTCAGAAGTAAAAGCAAATCAATCCTAATTTTAGTCCATCTTGGGTAGTGGAAAACCAGCTTATTTCACAGTTTTGAAAGGGACAGGCAGAAACAAATGTTTCTAGGTACACCTTACACAATACAGAAACTGACTTTGGATTTAGTGACAACATGAACTACTAACATATATTATCTATTTGTCCCTTAACTATTCAACTAAATTCTTACAAAGTTGTATTGTTACAGTATGAATAGAAATATTGTAAGTGGTCAAAAGCTCCCCTACACAACGCTTCTTTTCTTGATTCTGTACAAACTATCGTGCAGTTTTGTATTTATAAAGTTATTTATAAAGTAAAAAACTGGAAGGAAAGTGTATGCTGTTTCTTTTAAATGTCTAGTAGATTGGTTCATTTAAAGAGTAACACGAGGCTTTGGAGGGAAAGCATTACATAGATGCAGTAATAACTACATATTCCTTCTCCTCGACTCAGCTCCCATTCTCATGCATTTCTCATCAATGCCCTGGATTTTTATTTTTAAAAATATTAGTAACATATGTCACCTCATTCCTCAGCCTATTCAATTATATTAGCTCAGAGTCAAGGCTGAGAAACCCTGATTTTACAATAATGAACTATTTAAAGAATATGACATTTCAGTTACAGAAACAGCCCCAGACCACATTCTCAGTTTTGTTTCCAGCTCCTCTGGACTCAAGGCTGCCGGAGAGTCCCTTTCCATGAGGGAAACAAACCCCTAGGTGGCTTCCTTAAAGCTTTAGTTGTGCAAGTGAGCTGCTGAAGCAACCTCTCTTTTCCCCATTCCTCATACTCATTTTCCACTGGATCACTCTCTCAGTTCCCCTGGCAGTCATGCACATGGTTGCACCAGCACAGTGCAAGGGGCAGCACAAGAGCCTGAAGAAAGATGGCTGCTCATTCTGGAGCCACAGCCTCAGCCTTGTCACGCTTGTGGCTGAGCACCAGGATGTTATAAGCACCAGACTCCAATGCTTTTAAACTAATTAACAGGGGAAAAAAAAAAATAAATTTGGAGTCCTCTCACTCAGCTGAAAGTAACAGCACTTGATTCTGTACAGATCTGTGCCCTGCGCCCCTCACTCCTGAGCATAATTCCTGCTCTTATCCAAATTCATAATGGCCCCTTTGTCTCTCATCCCACCCCATCAAGTTCACTCATGCCCTTTCTTCTCCTCTACCCTCCGGCCACCACCCCCTCAAGCCTTTCATGTTCCTTATATATGTCCTGACTACCATCAGGCAAAATGCCATACAGCTGACCAGCCCCAAGACCAAACAACCGTTAATTGTTGAGCCCCTGCTTCAGTAGCTTTTTTCTTCTTGGGTTCTGGCTCTACGTGCACTTCCCCAGCAGCAACGCCAACCCGAGCAGCCAACTCCCCAGCTGCTCCGCCACATCTGCACACAACATGGCTACAAGCATTTGTGCAGCACATGGTGAAGTGGACCAAAGACCTGCTCCAGCTAAAGAGGGGAAGCCCTAAACAGCCTCCCAACGCTGCCTGCCACATGGCTGGAACAGAACATCCAGCCAAAGAGTCATGAGAGCATAAACCCGAGCCTCCCTTTCATCCAGGCATCTCATTCACAAGTTCAGTTGAAGCTGACCAATATGACCACTTATGCTTTCATTCTTTTAGCAGCTGGGACCACCTGGTCCTCGGCTGATACTGCTAACAGAAAGGTGAACTTTGAGATTTTTACATGATTTTATTTGTAATTTTAACTCCCATTTTCTAAGAATCTCCCTTCCTAGAGGGAGATACACAGTAACAGTCCATGGGATGAGCAAGCCCCATAACCTGCCAACCCCGTCCAAGGCAGACATCCTTACTTCTCACAGAAGTTACTTTATCTGTAGTACACGTACAAAACCTGCTTCTCCACCTTGACTTACAGCTATAACGGGTGTTGTGAGAGACAGAAGTTTTCACTCTATTATTTCTTCCAGTTTTTGTGCAAAACATTCTGTGGAACAGCCTCATCGGAAAGAAGAAAAGACACTGATGAGTGCTCTGGCATTTATCTGATGATGAAGGAAGACAAAAGTAGTGAAGAGAAATGAACAGTAGCATGACAATTACATGGAGAAAGGAGTGATGGGGAACTGTCAAAGAAAGTTAAGGCAGAGGGCTGATGATGGATGAGGGGGGTCCTGGGAGAGCTTAGAAGTCACTGCTGTGAAGAGTGGTAAGGAAGGAAACACCAAGCCAGAAAACCAATTACATATCTACTCTGTAAACATGAAATGAGCATTTCTCCTGCTATTCACTCTTTGGTCACAAAATGTATATCCCTTAATACCAGAAACAGCAAACATTTAAGTCAAATCAGGCTGTTGGCAAGCATGGACAGTATGTTTGGGCTCAGGTGCTTGGAGGAGGGAAGGGGGCAACAGGGGGACTGTTGGCGCCCGGGGTGAGGGCAGCTCCCCCAGCAGCCCCTCCTGTGCCCGCCTGCCCCGGTTTCGCAACCTCCCCCACACGAACCCGGAGCCTCAGAGGGAGGAAACCGCCACCTTAACGCCACCGGCTTCGGGGATCCTTCCCGCCCGCTGCAAGCCAGAGCCCCAGCCCGGGCCGCGGGCGCCAAACCTCCCGCCTTCTCCCGGCGGAGGCACCGCGGGACCGGGCAGAGCGGCCGCCCGACCGCGGAGCAGCCGGAGGG
>VZZY01005685.1:3576-32621 GCA_013400335.1 Eurystomus gularis
CCGTGAGCTGCTGCCATGAGCCAAAATTGAAAGAATCCAGAAAAAAAGCTTCAAGCTGCAGCAAGAAGCAATTGCGACAAGAGGCCGCTGGAAGCTGCACTGCAGAAAGCCGCACTGAAGAAAGCAGCGTCTCCAGAAAAAGCTGTTGTTGGCTCTGCCCCAAACCAGGAGTGCCACGTCAAAACCAAAACAAAAGTTGCGCCGAAGAAACCACGCCGAAAGCTGCGCTGCCAGAAAAGGCTCGCTGCCAGAAAAGTTGCGCCAAAGAAACTGCGCTGAAAAGCTACAAGCTGCTGACGTCATCGAAACCGCCCAGGTCTGCCGGTCGGGCATCGTCGCCGTTCCACAGGGACCATCGCTGAATGCCGAAAGGGCAGACGATGACACATACACGCACATACATGCACCATCCACACATACAGGTCGTATTTTGACATAATTAAGTCCTTATTTGCCCTTATCTCTTGGTGGGTGAGAGAGGGAGTGAATGGGTGGGCGTGGTGTTCTTTAATACCGTAATATTTCTATAGAGTAGATATGGTTTTATAGAATATATATAGTAATAAACTTGTTAAATACTCATTCAGTCTCTGTATTTGCTTAAGAGCCTGGTGGGGAGATATTTCACTTTGCCCTCAATCTCTCTCCCTCTGGGAGGTGGGTCGGACCTCCGCGCCCGACCGTGACAATAGCTCATCTAAAAAGCATTCTTACAGTTTTCCACTGTTGCTGTGTTGGCCATAGTGAGTGCCCTAGTTTACATGGGCACCTTGTCAAGCACAAGATCTACAGATGTTTTTCTATAAATTTCTAGATTTTTGATTTACATCTGGAGCTTGGGACAGCAACAGGAAAAGTTAAGAAAAATAATTTTGAATGTAGATGCCATCAACTGCTGTGTTCTATACTTGAGGCCGTGTACAGGAAATACTATGACTATTTCTTCATTCAAATTGCATGTGAAGTGCTGGGGCCTGAGTTGTGGGCCCCAAGTTGGAGTTGACCTGTGAATGAGTCACAACCTAGCAGAATATTTTGGTTTCCCTGCTGGCTTCATATTCAAGAGGCAGAACCTGGCCCACCTGTGTATCTGTGGCTCTGTCCTCACCCAGGGCTATTTTAACCAGGAGCTGAGTAATCAGAGGAGCTTCCTGTTGGGTGTGGCTTCTGTTGGGGCTGGTTGCATCTTGCTGAGCTCTCTTGGTGGTGTCCTTCCATGTGAAGGGCCACTGAGGGAGCCATCTCTGTCTGTTATACCCAGCAGGCAATGTTAGCACCACAGTGGGCAGTGGAGGAGCTGAGCCCACAGGAACCTATGGCAGGACTGTTTGAAAGAGGACTTCTGAGGGGATGTTGTTGAGTTCAGTGTCAGCCTGTGTGATCAGGCAATTGATGGCAGCATGAAATAATGATGGCTGAATCAGCACAACACCATGAAAGCAGTGAAGAAATACCTCTGAGAGATTAGCTAAAGGAGTTTGTTCGGAATATTTCTCATTGTTAAAAAATGCCCTGATTAAATAACATTTTACAAAATGGTGACAAGCAGAATTCACATTGTTTTCATGTTAAACCAGAGCTGGGCCTGTGTGTTGGGTATTATTTACTTACTTCAATATAGACATGGCTCATAATGAGAGTACAAAGATATGCTACAATCTATTGAACAAATCGCATGAATTTAAAAATTACATTATAAAGCATTTACGCAGGGGATAACAGCTTTATTGATCTATCAAAACAAGTACAGATTACAAGTTACTTAACTTTTGCATTTAAAGGTAGGGAAGCTATCATAGTCTGTTCTCTAAAGAATATAGATATGGTTACAAAGGAGGCATATTTGACCAAACCCAAACTTCTGCAAAGTGTAGAAATCTTCATCTGCATCAGCCAACCTGGGCTTCCTTTGTGCTTCTCTGACATCATGTAGAGGAAATACACCTCCAGAAGCAGAATCACTTAATCGTAAAACAAACTTCTGAAAAAAATTAAATGAATCCTATCTTGTTTTTCTTGACTTGCTCTGGATGGAGTCCAGACAACTAGCTTACATACAATCACCTACACTGTAGATATCTAAAGTTAGGGGAGGCGAATCTTATGCCTGGTGGGATATGATACTTCCCCAGCAGCATCTCAAGGCATATTTCCCTTTATCAGAGAAGTAATCTAATCCAAACTGGCCAATGGAGAGAGACAGCCTCATATAGACAACCACTCATTCCAACCTGAGATACCATCCTATGGAGTTACATTTCTCTCTCTATGTCCTCTGACTAGATAAGATACTTAAATTTCATGTGGCTACAGACAGAGGAAAAATAAAATAATCCCCCAAGGCTGAACATCTTCCTATGGTTCAGTGAACCAACAACTGATTTCAGTTTAATTCTATCTCACAATGTTTCAAGGAGTATGGAACAGTTTAGCTTTACGCTTGCTACACTCTGCTTCTCTTACAAAGGATACAACTCAATGACTGATAAAAAGTGGGACTTTAAAACTGAGAATTGTATTACTTGATGTTACATTTTCAAAACACTGATGAAGTTGGATCGCTCAGTTTTCAGGAGTCAGACTTGGATACCTGAAGAAAGTGATTTTCAGAACTCCTCTTCGGCCCAGATAACATACCGTGGCATTAATGAAGTATTTTGGTCTGAGCACTCATAAATAGCTAGTTGTTTTGGAAATTCATTCTCTAGTATCTGTGGTGCTTATAGGTACCTGGAACAACATTAAAACCCACAATCCCATGTAAACATTTTAACACCTCAGTTATATCTGTCGCATGTAAATATTTAAAAATCATTCAATTTTCAGACTCATGGTTGTATCCCGATTCAGTTAAAGACACATTTCTTTCTAAGCGTGTTTATCTTCCATAAAAATATTCCCAGAACAGGCAGGAGATGGAAATATTTTCATTTGTCATAAAATCAGCATAAGAAGTCTGGTATCCCACATGGGACTAAATCCATGTGAAAGTGTGAGGGCAAATGGGTTAAAATAGGACCATGCTGAAAAAAATACTCCTGAGAGGCCATCACTAGCTGTCATAAGAAGCATTAAACTTTACATTAATTTTTCAGACAGTGCTTCAAAAGATTCCTTACTTCCCTTACACTTCCCTCTCAGCATGCTTTCACCTTCTGCCAGCTGGATCTTGATGCAAGAAAGAATTGAGACCTTTGGTCTCTTAATTGTCAGCCTCAGATACCTCTTTTAAATCATGAATCCCTCATGAATCAAGCAAAGGAAGCTGCATTTGTCTTGCTACAGGTAAGCAATGAAAAGCATTTTACAATGAATGAACAGGAGTTGGTCCCCACTCCAATTTTAATGTGTCTATTAACCAGCTGAGATCAGATTCAGACTCCACAGAGTCATGCAGCAGAGCTGATCAGTGAATGTCCTTAACTCAGCAGTTATAACACAACAGATTAGTGTCGCACACTCCAATCCAGCTCAGAGCAAATCTTTATCTTGTGTTCCTTTATATACCATGTTTTTTTTAAGAGCAGTATTATGAAGACTCTTTATTCATTCAAGTAATAACAAGCCTGCTGCCATTTCAGTTTAGCTTCCAGGAGTCTGCACATTTATATTAGAGGACAAGACTCTATTCAGCTACAGGTCACAATGGTAATCCCTTTTAATACTTCTGATGTATGAGGAACACATCTCCTATCTCCCTTTCTGATCCAGCTTTCAAGAGCAATGCAATGTCAGTATTTCATTCCTGATAATCGTTTTCTTAATCACTGGATTTTTCTAAGATGACCTCCTGGAGCTTTGCTTTGTTTTTGTGTTTGCTCAGTCTCCATACAACACAGTTTGCCATATAACTGTATTTAGTCAGGCACTTCTCTAGCTCCATTGTCAGTAAGCTTAATGGAATTGACCCATTCTCCTCCCAGTGATAATTCTGGAGTGCATCCAACACATGGAAGGACCAACCCCTGACTTCCTTTTCCCCTTTGTTGAATATACTCTTTTTTCCATTATGATTCCTCTGGTTTTGTGTTTCATTCAGTACTTCAGCTCAGTGACTACTGGGACTGAAGTATAAAAAGAATCAGCATAAGAAGATGCATTAAAACCCAAGTATCAATAATAATGTAGGTTTTCTAAAAAGAATTAACACCTAACTGTGCTATATTCTCTATATATTTTTTCTGCTCTCTATATTTTTCTGCTATTTGCCTTTTAAAGCTTCTATCTATCTTAAAAGTCATATAGAAGAAAAAATCTCGAACAATGCCAGGCAGATTTCCACCCATAATAACACAATTCACAACTTTGAGCCAGAAGAGGCTTGTGTGAGCCAAAAAGAAAGCCTCATGGAAGATTTCAAATCCTGCCTCTTGGGCATGTCACTACTGGCCTGAGCTAATATGAGATGGAGATTTGGTGCCAAAATTCTCTCCAACACTTTAACACCTCAGTTATTTCTTTGGCTGTAGACAAGTGAATAAGCAAGGGTGAAGTCCAACTTCAGCCTGGGTCAGCAAGTGGAAAATTTGGGTTAAATGACCTTCCCAGCTTGTAGGAAACACAATTCATAGATCAACAGAATGCCCTGAGTGCAGACAATGCTGTGTTGAAGGTGTGCTACATCTCCCTGCTGAAGGTAGACTGCCAGATAGGAAGAAACCAAGTTTTGGATGGCCAGAGGTAAAGCATGTCACACAGTGACTCGAACACCTTGCAGGAGAGAGGAGAACCCAGTTCCAGTTTCTATTCTGGCTTTATGTGTCACATTAATGCATTTCTGCATGCAATATGTGTGTAAAATAGACATTACTGTGGGTGTGGCACAGTGCTGAAACAGCTAGAGAAATCTCAGATTTGGTACAGTTTCCCAGGTCAGGTTTCCCTGTGCCACTTTTCTTTGTGCAGCTTAGAGAGCTTGTAATTCAGTTTGATTTTGGGATAGCTCAAAGGGATGTCAGCATTAAAATTCAGTGGAAGGTAGGTATTAGGTGCCTGAATCTTTTCTGGATGTAATCCTCCAGGCTTCACTTCTGATCATCCAATGCCTTATAACATACTGAAAGAGAGACTGAGTGAATTTCCCAGTGTCTAACAAGGAGGTTGCTGGAGGAAGAGATTTAGGCATTGCTGTCATTTCCATGAATAGACTACCAAGCCCTACCTCTTCAGGCAGTTGAAAACCACATGATAGACACCTAGGTGGTATGCAAAAAGGGCAAATGGACTATTCAGAAAGAAATAAAAGCTTTTTTTTTTTTTAATGCCTACTATGCTACAAAACAGAAATTATTTTATTTGCTCTCTTGCATATGTGATTATGGAGAAAAGATTAAGTAAATACTGTAAATATAAAGAATAGATAAATGCATTCAGTTACATTGCTCTGATTTGTGGGTACTTTGGATCTCAACCTAGGCTGATGGCTTTTTTATCATTCCAAAATGTTCACAGCTGAAATTGTTTTCCCATAGCATTCAAGATACTATTTTTACCAGGAATGCTTGACTTCATCTTTCCAAAGTGGAAACAGTGGTGGAATTCAATACATTTCATTGGTTCATGGAACTCATTATTCCTTGTCAGCAATTTAAAACTGTATGTTAGGGAAGGCTGAATAATATTTCTGTACTGGGGTTCTGTGAACCAGGGTGACATAGCATCAACAGTAGCTGTGCTGACACTGAGGGTCAGTCTTCCCCCATTGCTAATGAAAGGTTTGTGTAAAGACGAAGAATAAAGCATTATTCAAATAAATTACAAATGTATCTTATCAATTGCCCTAATTTTTGAAAGCATTTTTACCTTTACAATCACAGCTTTTATATTCTTCACCTTTCTTTTTGTGCCTTTCTTCTCCTCTTCTTTATTAATCTCTCTCCCTCTTTTTGTCCATTCAAATTCCTTTACTATAGCAACTCCTATCTTCCCATCTTAGGCTTTACCTTTATTTCATAAAAGATCAATAGTTTAATAGTAAATGACTACATGACAAAGTCTTAGACTGTAGCACAGCTTCTCAAAGAAAACAGAGGTGAGGAATATGTGTATCCCAAAGGCATGGTTTTAGGCTGTTGATTCAGTAAAATAAGCACCGAGTCAGTGGCTCTGTACATTTGGGAAGATTTTCTTCCCAGCTGAAGAATATAATTCAGATATTTTTTTAAAATCCCATCTCTTACATTCTGCCAAATCTGAATGTGCTGTAAACATACAAAGCAGAATGGAATCAGCCCTCGGGAAGGATGTTTAACACCTCTGTTCTTATCATCTTGTCTCTCCTCAATTCAGGCAAACTGCAAAAACTCACTGCCAACCTTACGGGACTTTTATGCATCTGCAATTATCCAAGCATTTTGCAGAAATGCTCTTCACAACAGCTGGGTGCTGTAGGCACACAACTATTCCTTGTTTTACAACTGGGAAACTGAGTCATGATGAAACTAAATGGATTGGCCAGAAATCATTCAGAGAAAACAGTAGCAGAGCCAAGTATAAACCTGGTGGTCTCAACTCTGTCTCTATCATGAATCAATTAATTATATTTTCTCTGTGTGTCATTCTACAAGGATGCTCTAAACATGTTGAACCATGTTTTGACACTTTTGAAACATGACTTTTTTTTACTAAGTTCTTATATATTCCATTTATACCATCTGCAGATGTTATCAAGGCTGCAGTTTAACTTGGCTTTTGTTGTATTGTACTGAAATAGAGAAGATCTGATGAAACTCATATTCCATCCCATTCATAGTGAAGAATGAACCTGACTTTACAATACAACAATTAATATTAATTATATTACTTAAAAAGGTAAGAGACTGCACATATATATATTTTCCATGAATCAGTGCTCTAGCATGGACTTCTATTATAGCTGCTGAATATGATGAAAGAAGCAAATCTTTAAAGTAAATAGTTCAAAGTATGAAATGAGATATCAAGATTCATTCTTCATACAGAAAAGCCACTCCTACCTATACAGCAAACACTGAGAAGAAAATCCTTGGTAAGAACAGCTCACAGTTAAGGGGACAGTTTGGAACATGCCACAGAAGATTTAATTCTTTGCTAATTGTGTGAGTCTGGGCAAATTACAGAATCTCTCTGCTTCTCAGTTCATCAAGTGCAAGTAGTGTCTCATAGTATGTCTTTCCTTCAGAGGGAGTCAGTGACAATTTACTCAATAAATTTGTGCTAAAGATATAAACATGTAGCACACCCATTCTGACACTTGGAAGGTTGTCTCTGGTGGAACTGGGGGCAAGGCTGAAGGTTCAGGAAGATGGCAGACAGCATATAAGCAAGAGTGGAGAATTCTATAGGTGTCAGAAGCTGATGAGTTAAGTCAGTCTCAGACCATTTTCTACCTCAGCATCTATGCTGAAAGGCACCAGCTAAGTTCTTTTGGTGCTGTCACAGATTTTCTGTGCTACTTTTCCCCTCCCTATCTCTCCATCTCCTTGACCCCATCATCCTGCTCTGTGTATTGTGAAGTGCATATTTCAAAAAAGCAGAATCAGCCATGCAGCTGGAATCAGGTGTGTGATCCCTTGAAAGCAGTTCTGAGTCCCTCAGAAGCCAGTGAAGCTCTATCAAGATACCACCTGCAGGGATTTTGTAGCATAGGTGCATATATGATGAGGTTGGTTATTCTTTTTTTTTGCTAGCTACCCAATTTAACTGTATTTTGCTTGTGTCGGTAATCTACAGCCAATTGATAGCAGCACAATGACTGTGTTTCAGAGTGCCAGTGGTGTTTGAGATCCTGTGATTTAATTTCACAGTGCTTTCATATCATACATTTACAAAATACAGACCAGTAAACAGTTTTACCTGTGCTCCAAGGAAGCCATTCTAGATGGTGAACTAATCTACAAAGATTAAATAGTAATACCTCATAGTCAATCACCATCTTTAATTTTTTCCTTTTTTTTTTTTTCTGGTTAGAAAAAAAACCCCTGAAACCAGCTTGATGAAATTAATAAGGTACTTATACAACATGGTCCTTCTAAATATCTCAGTGCCCTCTTAACACCAATGAAGCAAGTCACTGTCTGCATCAAAGCACACTGGGATTGGTGTAACCCAGGACAAGATTTCTATCCTCCTTCAGAAAGACCACTCTTTTGGCAGAACCAAGTTGATGGAGGTGACTCTACTACAAGCAGTTCAGATACTGTCCAGCAGAGATCAGTAGTGAATAGACACCTATCAGTCAGTAGAGTCACCTTTCTGCTGATGGCAGACAGCATTTGCCAAGAGCCGTGCACCAAACCCAGACTGCTGAAACCCTAGCACAATGACTAAGCCATGAAACCATTCCATTTCTCTGTAAATTGTGTAGAAGAGTATTAGGAAACAGGTTTAGAAGAAGGGGGAAAGGACATTCCTCCTGACAACTCAGATTTCATAGATCAGAGCCAAAAGAAGCAGGAGGTTTCTGGCTACACTGCATTTAGATCAAAGACTCTGTTATAGCTTATATGATTAATGAAAGATGAACAGCATTCCAAAGATTAACAAATTTAATTCCTGAGAGTGTAGCAGTTATCTGTGTGGGCAGACTGACCCCTAATCTCTGACTTGGTGCTGGACCGTGCCACCCTCATGTTTCCTCTCTCCCCCTCTCCACCGCCACCTTCACACCAGCAACTGAAAGATGACATTGAGTAGAAGGGTTCAGCACAGGAAGATAAAAACAATGTGAAAGGATGGAGATTGGGAGCTTATCAGCCAAACAGGACACAGGATATAAAAAGTAATCAACTTAAAGCTCTTATCAAAATGTCTCCTGGGAACACTTTCTTTTTTAAAAAAAAAAAATAAAAAATCTGTCACTGCTCAGGAAAAATTATAGGATTATTTTAAAGCAATTTCATCTGATATACTCTGTGTGTGGGGGTGTATATGTTTCCTGAAGCATGCACATGCTTTGTAATTTGAGGTGTTTTAAGCCAAGGGAATCAAGTTATCCTCTACAAAAGCAGTATATTTAAAAGAGAAACCCAGACATGACATTTTCTGTCTTATTAAAAAGTGAATGGGAAAGCACTGAAAAGGAGCACACACATTGCAATATGTTAAGAATTTAAACAATTAACAAAATATTTAGACAAATTACATATAATTATGTGCTAAAACAAAATAGCTGCCTGTAAGATCCTCCCTACCAGGATTCTAAAGAGCTTCATTTGCAGAAGTGCTTCTTTGAAATGGTTTTGAAATCTTACAGAGAATCCTGTAATCTGATTACAGCAAACAGCACTTAAAGTGGAATATTTTTGGATTTCTGTTGTTACTTGATTCAGCTTTCAGGATTAATCATTTTCAGTTTACATGCCTGCTTTAATATGCATCCAACCTCTTCCTCACTTCTAAGAACCTACATTTCCTAATCTATAGAGTGTCAACCCACTCATTTCAACAGCCCCCTGCTCATCAAGTAAAAAAAAATAGGTGATCTTATTTATTGTATGTTTTCCAGCCATCCAAGGGAAAGGGTTTTTGGGGTTTGGTTTGGGTTTTTGTTTTGTTTTGTTTTTAATAAAAAAATGTGCGTGCTGGTTTTACAATGAAGACAAAATACTTCTTAAGCAGTGATAATCAGAAAATATAGAGAAATATTATCCCATAGAAAATGTTGAGATAAAGTCAGAGAGATACTTTCAACAGTGAGACCTTGATTCCACCCTAATTCCATCATGGCATTTGGCATTACTTGCTTGGGGATGGGTTGAACGCAAATTGGGCTTTATGCCACATTTGTACTTCAGCAATTAATTTGGTCACCAGCATAAATTAGAGGAGCCTCAGGACTGCTCCAGTTTAGACTTAGCTTCCTATGCCCAGATTCCAGACTATGTTGTGGTTTAGGTTCTGTACCGTACAAAAGACACTTGTGCATTGGAAATCCAACTACAACATAACAAAGGGTATAATGGTTGTAGTAGTATTTAAATGAACTCCTTAGGTCAGAGACATCTCTTAGCTGGATACCACAAGACAATCTAATTAGGGAAGGATAAAACTCCAGCTGCCCCTTCAGTTCTTCCAGAATAGGAGAAGTCATAGAGTCATAGAATAGTTTAGGTTGGAAAGGATCGTAAAGATCATCTAGTTCCAACCCCCTGCTATGGGCAGAGACACCTCCCACTAGACCAGGTCGCTCAAAGCCCCATCCAACCCAGCCTTTAACACTTCAAGGGAGGGGACATCCACAGCTTCTCTGGGTAGCCTGTTCCAGTGCCTCACCACAGTGAAGAACTTCTTAGTTGCATCTAATCTACCCTTTTTCAGTTTAAAGCCATTATCCCTTGTCCTATCACTACATGCCCTTCTAAAAATTCCCTCTCCAGCTTTCTTGTAGGCCTCCTTTAAGTACTGGAAGGCTGCTGTAAGGACTCTCCGGAGCCTTCTCAACCAAGCTGAACAACTGTCTCTCAGCCTGTCTTCATAGGAAAGGTGCTCCAGCTGCCTGATCATCTTCATGGCCCTCCTCTAGACCCACTCCAACAGGTTCATGCCCTTCTTATGTTTGGAGGCCCCAGAGCTGGATGCAGCAGGGGTTTCAGGAGAGTGAGGGAAAGGGGAGAAGCACCTCCCTTGACCTGCTGGTCACGTTTCTTTTGATGCAGCCCAGGACATGGTCCATTTCTTTCAGTTACAAAAGGAATTTGCGCAACCTGTACTGCAGCTCTGCTTGGTGCTTACGCCTTGGCTTTCCCATGCACACAATGAGAGGTTCAGTCAGGCTTAAATTCTGCAGTAGGTGGGTCCTTAATATTCAATTGCTTATGAATATTTAAAGGTAATAAATGTCAAATTAAATGTTTAACGATCTTGTTTACTCTTAAAAGACCTTGAGAAGGATCAGGAAGAAGCCAAGCTGTCTAAATTGGCCAGTTACTGAGCTCCCCCAGCTTCTGTTGCTCTGGAGCAGGTAGCCTGTGATGGCAACGGTGGATGTATTAAAAGAGACAGGCACACTGATGTAGAGTGTGCCTACACTTACAGGCAGTAAAGATATCTGTGTTTTGGGCTATCTCAACAGGCCCAGCCTAACTGGACTCTGAAACAATGATGCAACAACTGGATAACACTTTCTATTGTTCCTTTTCTTTCTCATTTTTTTCATAGTAGCTCTGGGATTTCCTTTTGACTTCTTGACACATTTAGTTGTATGCTGTAGTTTTTAAGTAATTTTTAAAGTAAATTCACTGGCTATGACACTTCATTATTATTAACTTGGGCCTAGTCTGCAAACCATAGCTGTGGAGAAGAAATCCTCTCATCTCCACTGCAAGCTGCAATTTTCTGCAGAGACATAGACATTGAGAAGAAGGTATTTTTTTTACAAACCACTAGCAGCTGCCTTAATATACCTTATTTTTTTTTTTTAAGAAAGTGAGTGTTCAGGCCTCATTACTGTAAACTGTGGAAACAAAATCCATAATCTCAACTATTAAGAAACAGTAAAAAAAGTTAATTATGTACAGCTACAGTTACCTTCACCTTGGTATGCTTTAATGAACTGCAAGAGTTTAATTCTCTACACATGACTTTTATAGAGGTGAATAGACTTAAGCCAAACTTAAGAGTGACCTGTGAGTCTCCAGAGTAAGAGGTGGTACAGGGGAGAGCAAGGGTGGCAGCTGAAATCATGGAGAGGGAACATATTGTTTTTCAGTGTCTTCATATTCAGTCCCTTCTCCCCTCAGCTCTATATTGGCTTAAATTATTGGGTTTTTGCATTCCCTTGAAAACTGGCCAAGCTTTTTAAATTGTGCGAGAGAAATATTCTTTTCATTTTTTGCTTTTTATTATGGCTTTGTATTTTTAAGTTTGAATGAAGCCAAGAAAATATGAAGAAGCATTGAACTCAAAGCCACGCATCCTATTCACACACCCCAGTTGGCATTTGCCTCCGAACTAATTGAGTTAGTTAGTCCTGCTTTGCCAATCGAAGCTGAAGGCAAACAAAAGTCTCACTTCATTTAATTGCAACCCCCTTACGCTGCCCAACAAGAATGCAGATATGATTTGTTATATTTATTCTATTGCAAATACCTACAAGTTCATGTGTGGGTTGGGGATCCAGAATCCTAGGCATTTCCCAAACACACAATAAAAGGATAGTTTCAAACCTCAAAAGCTAATTTTGCAAGTGAGATCTGTGGAGGACAGTAACACTGTCTGGACTTCACTCTGTTGAGACTGTGTTGATGGAACAGTCTGTAACTATTTTTTTTTTTCCTGCTTGTTTTTCTTTATCTAAAGTAAGTGGATGTTTTTCTTTGTGCCTGTAGGAAACCTTTCATTGACCTATTTCCTGAACCAAGCAAACAGTCATCAGCTTATAATTGGGTGAATTAGCCACAGGAGAGAAAGCAAACTTTAAAATAATAGCTCTTTTTTCCTCCTTTATATCAACAGTTTTTATGCAACAAGCCACCTGGTTCCAAATATTTATTTTCAAATCACCCAAATACAAAACTCACCAGACAGCAGACCTCTAAAGGTTTTATAGCGAAAATCTGCTCAAATCACATTGTCACTTTTCAAAACCTGTTTAAAAGGAAAAGATCGGCAAAGCATACCCCCATACTGTGCATCCTTTGGATGGGAAAGTGAGAACCCCTGCAGCTCAGAGCTAAGGAAGCAGGAATTTTACTCTTTAAATCACATGAAGTATACAGAGAGAAGGAGGGAGGGAGTGTGGTGAAACTAATGCTGATCAGAGGAACTACTAATGGAACAGAAGAGTTTGAAGATATCTGATCTCTTATCTGCCTTGACTGCAGACAAACTCTCAGATGAATTATGAAACACACAGCCTTGTCACGCCCTCCTGAAAGTTCAAGGAATAGCACAGTTGTGTATTCTTCACTGGGTACTCTGCCAATACGCTTCTTATTCTCCACCTACTTTATAGAAAGGGATATTTTATATATTTTCCTTAGCAAATACATACCTATTTTTACCAGTTTTCCTCCAATGCGTTGAGGGCAAGCATGGCTATAAAATATTCCTTGACTTTTTGCACCTGTGTAGGGAGGCCATTAGCAATTGTTCTACTGCAAGCTCTACTCTGATTTAAATATTTTAGACCCCAATAAGGCTTATCTCCACCCTGCTGACTGCACATCTACAGCTGTAGGAGTCATCTCACCTCACTTCACTCATCTGCAGGGTAGATATTTGCATGCGTGCTAGTTTTCACCTTCTCCTTACAGTCACAGGAAAGAAATAAGTCCTCCTAGGAAATGATTCATTTCACTGATTTCAAATAGCTACCTTATGGTGAGATAATTAGGCCTTAGAAAAGCCTAATTATTTCTGTTGACTATAAAGGGAAACTTGAAGATTGCCAGACGTACAGAAACTGCCTCTGGCTCAGGTATTTCCTGAGTTGCAGATCGTTGGTAGCTGGAAGACGGCTCCGTGCTTGCCTTGTCCTTTTGCTTTTCCCTCAGCAGTCATCATCTACTGCTGGTTAGGGGCCAAATGGTCTTTCAGTGAAATTAGAATTTCGCCAAGTTGTGCAACCCTTCTGGAGTACTCTGAGCCTTGCCTCTGTCCGTGACACCTGCTGCAGGGCAGGAACTGTAAAAAAGTCTTCAAATATGTAGAATTCTCCCCCTCTGTGGAGCTGCAGAAGTCCCATTAAAGCAGGAAGCAATAACCTTTTCAGGGCAGAAGGGAAGGTTGTGAGTCTGCTCTTAGGATGTAGTCTTCATGTGTAGCAGTTCAGACATCCTCTGTGATCGCTTACTTTATGTACATGGGAAGTAGAGACTAAATGAGTGCATAGGCCTGTCTTCATGAAGGCTCTCTTCAAAGGGGCAGGAAGGTTGGGGCTTCCTACCTGCCTGGCTTTTACAATGGGCTGAATCAAAAAGACAATCTATCCTTCAGATTGTTTCTTCTATGGCCACAAAGACCAGGGCCTCTGGGAACAAAATAGCAAGATTTTTGCAGACTTCCTGTGGTGGGTTGACCTTGGCTTGCCACCATGTGCTCACCAAGATGCCCTCTCAGTCCTCCTCAGCAAGACAGGGGAAGGAAATACAATGAAAAATTCATGGGCCGAGAAAAAGACAGGGAGATCATTCACCAGATACCTTCACAGGTAGAAAAGACTTGACTTGGGGAAACTGGTTTAATTTATGGGTAATTAATAACAGACTAGGATAGTGTGAAATAAAGACAAATCTAAAACCACCTTTGACCCACTCCTCCCTTCTTTCCAGGGTCAACTTCCCTCATGATTTTTCTACTTCACAGAATCACAGAATATGAGGGGTTGGAAGGGACCTCCTGAGATCATCTTGTCTAACCCCCCCTACCAAAGCAGGTCCACCTAGGGCAAGTTACACAGGAGTGCATCCAGGTGGGTTTTGAATCTCTCCAGAGAAGTAAACTCCACAACCTCTGTGGGCAGCCTGTTCCAGGCTCTGTCACCCTCACTGTAAAGAACTTTTTCCTGATGTTGAGGTGGAACTTCTGGTGTTCCAGCCTGTGCCCATTGCCTCTCATCCTATCACTGGGCACCACTGAAAAAAGACTGGCCCCATCCTCTTGAGACCCACCCTTCAGATATTTATAAGCATTGATCAGATGTCCTCTCAGCCTTCTCTTCTCCAAACTAAACAGCTCCAGGGCTCTCAGTGTTTCCTCATATGAGAGATATTCCAGTCCTGAGCAGTGCACAGGGATGGAAGTTACAGTTAGTCCATAACACTTATCTCTGTCTCTCCTTCTTCCTCATGCTGTTTCCCTGCTCCAGTGTGGGTTCCCTCCCACAGGAAACAGTCCTTCATGAACTTCTCCCACCTCGGTCCTTCCCAGGGGCTTCATTTCTTCAAGGACTGCTCCAGCATAGGTTTTTTTCACAGTGCAGTCCTTCAGGAACAGACTGCTCCAGCGTGAGTCAGTCCCTCATGGGCCGCAGATCCTGCCAGAAAACCTACTTCTGCTGGACTCCTTTCCATGAGCCACAGTTGCTGCCAGAAACCTGCTCCAGCATGGGCTCTACACAGGCTGTGATTTGGATATCTACTCTAATGTGGTCCTCTGTGGACTGCATAGGTGTAACCTACTTCACCATGGTATTCTCCATGAGATGCAAGGGAAATTCTGCTCTGGCACCTGGAGCACCTCCTCCCACTCCTTCTTCACTGACCTTAGTGTCTGTAGAGTTGTTCTTCTCGCATTTTTCTCACAGCTCCTGAATAGCATTTTTGACCCTTTCTTCTATATGTTATCACAGAGGTGCCACCAGTGTTGTTCATTTGGTCAGTTTTGGAGAGCAGTGAGTCCATCTTGGAGCCAGCTGAAACTGGCTCTGTCCAACATGGTGGTAACTCCTGGTGTCATCCCACAGAAGCCAACCCTGCAGTTCCCCCCACTATCAAAGCCCTGCTATTTAAACCAAATACACTTCATAAGGGCCAGGATTTCCATCCATGTCTTTCCCTGGAAATGGCATTCAGGTGGTGTATTTCTCCATCTATCTATCCTCTCTTTTCTGCAGTCCAGACTCTCCTCTTGGGCATATTTTTCCTCATTCCTTTTAACTTCAATTTAGGGCTATAGTAATTAGCCACGGGTGCAAAGAGAGCAGCTTTACACTTCCTACTGCAAAGAAAAAAGTGATAAATTCAGTTTCCAGGTCCTTCTGCAACAAGCATTTTAGGCTCCTTATCAGGGCAATACTTCATCTGTGCTGGTCCCTTTGCTGCTGTCAGTTATTTCAGGAATGATATGAAATTAATGAGGCTAATGGGTTTTGTTTCTTTGATTTTTTTCCTGTGTTGGTTTTTTTTTTTTTTTTTAAGGTCTAATTTGTTTAGAGTTGTTTTATAGCCCTCATAACTCCCACTACACGACTCCCATTATATACACTGACTGCCTATGGCCTTCTTACGAATAAGAATGATTTGGGAAGCAGTTATATGCCATCAACTTCCCCTCTGAGGAAGCTAAATGGAAAATCTAAATGATGCTGTTTTGGAAGCACTTCCATACAGAAAGCTTAAAATGTGAATAAACGGGTTAGGTTAACATGCATTTCAGGGTGTCTACAAGAAAGTCACAGATGTAACTTAGTGTCTTTAACAATTTTCCTATCATTTTTGATGGATCATGAAATAACTTCATGGCTTTAACTGTGCTGTGGAGTTAAGACTTTAAAGCCTCCATCTTATATATATATGAACATCAAATTTCTTCACATATACATATAAATTCATATATGTATATAGATAAATTAATAGAAACTTGAAAATGTGAATGCCACTAACCAACGTAATCCCAAGGACACAAAATACAAGACATTGCTTCTGACTTCTTCACTTTTCTTTCTCTGTATCCTCTATGCTGTCAGAACTTTCATTCATACTATAATATCAGTATATGGTGAATTTTCAGCTATAAGACTGCATGGACTACAGAGAGCATGGGCTACCTGTTCTATTGTAGATAAGTGATGCTAAGGGAATAGTGTGAGGAAGTCAGGATTTTCCTTGTCTGTACACCTATCCTTAGGATTAGTGACAGGTTTTATTTTGAAAGGCTGTTATCTTGACATCTTTTTATAGTGTTGCGGTTGTCTGTGTCATAGAGTCTCCAAGAAAAATGTATCTATGAGCCACTAAAACTGCTTTTCCAGCAGAACGGAGGAAGCTTTTTTCTGGAGCTGGAAGAAAATAAGTATTCAGAGCTTGCATTAGGGTCCTTGTTTTCCACCCAGGGGTATATGGGATGCAGTAATGTCTGTATGAGGTACAGACTCCACAAAAACATTTACTAATAAGAATACTGACTGATGTGATCATGAAGCTTCTCCCACTGGTAGGAAAGCTCCTGTGAAAACTACCTTCATCCTCTAAGGAGGCCAGGAGTGAGGAAGCTGCACCAGTGTAGGCCCTGCTATTGCCACAGCCCATTCCAGGATAACAGGGAGGTGATAAAAATTTTTGGGTAGCTGACAACACTCCAGTCCCACTAGAGAACTGGAAATGGGTAATTATAGAACAACACATCTCCTGTTTGTCATCCAGGCAGTATGCCAATAAAGCCAAGTGCCTGGAGACAATGATGGTTTCTAATTTTTGCTTCTTAAACATGAAGGCAGAGAAGAACATATTCTAGGAGACTTGTAAAGCAGCCACGACCACTACTGCACATAATTATGCACATGCACATGTACATGCACATGCACCTGCTGAATTTTCCAGAAAAGTGAGCTAATTCTTTATATCAGATTCTTAGGTTTTTTCCCTCATCCTGTATTTTCTTCTTCTCTGTATAGAAATGTCTATTGTTCTTACATAAGGCAGCACTCTGCTATAGAGGCTCACAGTTAAGAAAACAGTAATACAAAATGAAGAACTCTTCCTTCTGCCTTAGTACACTATGAAATAGCTCCTAGTATGCCTACAGAAAAAGAAAACAACCTCCTGAAAGTAAAATATAGACTTAAGGGAAGCAATGAAAGTTGGGGAACATTCCCACTAGCTGTGGGCAATGAGGGACAGACACCTGAGTCATCATGTAGGGGCTATGTAGCTACAGCCCCATGTTATTTAGTTTTGAGCTACATTTACTGCTGGAGAAGATGAACAAGCCACCTTACAAAGTCATTGGCTGCTCCTCTAGGAACACCTTCCATGACGAGGTCTTTCTGCTTAAAGACAGGGGACCCTCCAGGATATGTACTTTGGCTGATGTGCCAGTAAACTCATCTGACTAACCACTTAGACTCCATAGAATTCAGCTGATATTTTCCAGACTACCATTTTACTAAAGCTTCCTGTCGTGACCTTCCTCAGTGCAAGATACAATTGCAGTTGTAAGAGTAGGATTATTGTGAAGACAGACCAACATTTTAACCATTGGAGTATCTAGATCTGCCCTGAGTAGATGAGATATCAGCTCTCCCACCAAAACAGGATTACCACAGTGACTAAGAACAGAGCTACACCAAGGGAAGTATAAAGGAAAACGATGCTAGTCCTGGCATGTAGGTGCATATAAATCACTTGTAGTGTAGCAAAAGAAATTTCCTAGTTTGTTGGTGTGGGTTTTATATAAGCGACAACAGAAGACAAAGATCAACGGAAAAAAAAACCAAGCAGGACATTGAGAAATCCTGACAAGGACAGTTTTGAGATTGTGAAATATTCAGAGGAATACAAAAATACTATGAGAAGCTGTTTTTTGCAAGTGTTCCAGACCAAGATATTTTCATTTTATCTTCACCAATTTGAGCTGACTGAGATGTAACTAACTACAGTCTGAGATGTAGTTAGAATTTTATTTTCCTTCTCTTGTGCCTAGTAAACACTTGCTTATTTAGTCAAAATGCAAATATTGTTAAGAACACTTTACCAGATGCTTCCCTGGGTTCAAAACACAATTGCCTTTGGAGCTTGCATTTGGGCTTTTTAGTCTGCTTATGGTAATTTAGACAACCTATGTGATGGTAGCTAAACGCTCAAAACTTCACTTCTAAATGATATGCTCCAGGTCAAGTGTATCCTAAAAGATCATGCCCAGGAAATAAAGGCTATAAATATAAATACTGTAATCTAAAATAATATAAGAGAATGTTAATGAGTACACAGTTTAAATGCCAACCTGAAACAATATACAAAATTCATTCTCATATTTGTGCTTTTACATCCATGAAAACAAATGAAAGGAGACGTCTGCACAGACCTTTGGGTATGCAGGTCCAATCTAAAAACTATTGCAAATTTTCTAACAAATTTAAGGAACTCTAGCTAAAATGAGTGTTTCTATGCTGCTCCCATCAGTCTGTTCCATTACACCGATCCCTGAACAGAAAGCATTCATTGCTCTGGAGAATATTCATGCCAAAGGGTGACTACTTGCAATTCTAATGACACATCTTCATACTTCATTGAGGGAGGAGAAGGGAACCACAGAAATGTCACTGTCAAGAATTATCTTTCTCTTTACATGATAACTTTATGCTGAATTCTTAAGGGTCAGGGGGAAGACTGCTAGTTCAGTTGCTGAATTACCGAGATCTGATGTGTCTATCAGTGTACTTTCATATCAGCTGTAGAACAACAAGACAGTGAGATGGCCTGTCTTTTACTAGAGAGTAAACAACTTTGCATGTGAAGCAAATTTGAGACATCTCCTCTTGGAATTCAGAGCCCTAATCTGTGTTGCTGCTGTCAGTTTTACAGAGAAAGTGAATTTTGAGGTTAAAAGTGCTACCTGTCCAGTTTGAATTACCTTATGCATTATCAAGATACCTGAGATATCAAGATACCTGAGAAATTTTCCATTACCTGTTAATACCCTATGAACTAACCTCCAAGGTACAGAAGCAGAGTTATTTCCCTTCTACAAAAAGGAATGCTACATGACAGAGGAATTCCATGATGAGCTAAAAAACACACAAGCCTAAGTAGGAAGTGGAGAACTGGACCTGTATTTCCTGTGTCACTAGACTGATGATTTTCTCAATCTCTGCATGTGCAAATCAGTTATTCTAACGGATTCCAGTGAGAATATAGTTTTTTAATTCCTTTAAGACTTGTAGCCTACTACTAGGTAAGAATCAGACCAAATTTCCATCCTTGAAATTTGGTGAGTGATGGTAGTTTCTAGTCTCTATTTTCAGAAATCTATCAAATGGAAATATGTGGAACAGTAGTGACTGTGCCCTCCACCATCTTCTCTCGCATATGCATTTCACACCTCCATGTCTCAACCTGGAAGATTATAATATGTATTTCTGTAATGTGCAGAAGCTTCAGTCTGCTTGTAAGAGCACAGTTTAAGTATTAAATTTTTATTTTGTGATGGTCTTTCTTCAAGGAACTGGCCTGACAACATGAATCTTTTTTATAGTTTAACTAAATATCCCCAAGCTGGCATTGCATGACCTGTAATGATGTCTTAAAGATGAAGAATTTAACATAGGCTCTTTCTTTACTTGAAGTAATGAGACCAAAGCAAAGCTAATTAGCAGTTCCTACTACTGGTTTTATCCAGGAATCAAGGGATTTAAAAAGCCCACTGTATTTCTTAGACACAAGGCAGCAACAATGCTGATCATGACCCTCTAAAGCCAGAGGCCTTGTTATTGGTAATCTACAGCTCTGCTCCCAGTGGACATTTCCACCCTGGTCCAGCAAGATCCCAAAGGGCATGTCTACACTTCAGCTGCTGAGGCACCCTTAGATTTATTGTCATAACCAGAAGCAGGTGCTCTGCAATGAATAAACATCGCTGTGGCTCTGTCACTTTCTGATTGCACCAGTTAACAGACGGACATACAAATTTGGGTTGGCACCCACTACTGCACTATTTCCCCCCTTGTTTTCCCAAAGAGAACAGAGTTTTCCTTGATCTACACCAGTGAGTAAGAGCAGAATCAGACCTTACTTAAGTAAGAAAACACAAGTGCATGCAAAGATAATGGTTTGCACAGCACTGGAAAATATCAACCTAGATTGTTTTAAATACAAATAAGCTCAAGCAAGCTCAAGCAATTAGCTTGGCACAACTCTGAAATGTGTTTAATGGCTGAGCGATCAAAAGGCTTTCCATCAACTTTCGCAGAATCAAACTGGCAAGTAAATCTTTCCTTACACATAATTTTCTGAAGTTTGAAGTGACAAATTGGACTGAACTCAATTAAAGCAGCAGGTCCTATGCATTTAATTGCAAGCAGTGTCTATGATTGCGAAAGAGACCAATTCAGAATGAAAACACAGATGTGGCTGTTGCATAGCTCTAAAAACACAGAGAGGCAAAACCAACTTCAATCAGGAAAAAGTTACGGACAATGTAAAATTATGTATTCTGCCATGCTTCTGGAGTACTAGCTGTAGGCAAGTATTAAAATAGAAAATTGGGAAATGTTCACCTAGCTGCACCACTGAAGTCCAAGAATTGCTGTGAGAAAAAATAAGTAAATATTTGTACAGCAGTTTGACTGTGGAAAGTGCATGAAAATACTAATGGTATTTCCAATTACTATGCAATGACACTTACTTCAGAGAATTAATTGTATCATCAGTTAGAATATATTAGAAGAAAAAGTTTGTGCTAAAAATGGTAGTTAAAGAATGACTTTGCAATAGGACACTCGGTCATTATGAGGGAAGTGCTCTGGGGGTAAATTTAGTATTTAGCCCTTCAGTACACACACATGGCTCCCATTGATATTAATGGGAGCCATACACACTTTCAAGGGCAGGTTTCAACCTCCACCAGGAAGGCTAAGCTAAAAAGGAAGCAAATATAGCAGATCAAGTTATTCTTAAAATTGACCCAGGCGAACACAACATGTGCTAGCATTTTAAGCCCTGCACTCAGTGAAAATTAAAGTTGTTAAATAAGCAATGGAATCAATTTTAAGCAATTGTGGTGTGTATTTATAGAAACAGCACCTCCATCAAGTATCTAAACAACTAAAAAGGGAACCTATTACTGTTTAATTTTGGTCCTCAGAAGGAGATGATTTCCATAGTAAGGCAAGTATGAGAATCATTTTAAAAGCTCAGCAGGGAATTTCTGTACAGCCTACGAGTTCTGTTTGAAATTGGGAGCTTTTTATATGTATCTGTGTCAAACTGCAGACACTATTTTGGATGTGGGCTTTTTTGTCCTTTCACATCATGGTTGGGGGTGAATTATAGAGATGGTTGTGAAAGGGCTAACCCGTCAAAAAGACTAGAAAGATTTTTTTTTAAAAAAAAAAAAAGGGAAAAGAAAAGAAAAAAAGACCAAAACACCAAAGATTATACGGTTAAACAAGCAAGGTGAAAAAGCCTATTTGAACAGAAAATATGTCCCTCAGAAAGCCGAATGAAACATTCCAAAAAAGGGAAACAGAAGAGAACTAGTTAAATATAAAAGCATAATACAGCAGGACAAAAGAAAAAAATCATTTTGAAGAACATATTGCTGAAACTAAAAATGAAAACTTTTTTTCCCCAGCAGCAGAACAAGGAAATCTGCAAGAGTTTGTATGACTGAGAGATGATCAAGAGGTAAAACAGATTATACAGAGTAGATAGGGCTACAGAAAAAAAAGAAATGTTCTCCTTAATCAGTGTTGATCTGTTTAGGGAGATTAGAAAACAAAAAAAATCCTTAAAAACAGGTGAATTCAAAATTTTTTAATTAGAGCATCAGTAGAAAATTTTTAAGAGTGAATAAAACAAATTCACACTATCGCACCACCAGGTTCAGATGGTATTCACCCATGAGTTCTAGAAGAACTCAAGTATGAAATTGCTAAACTATTAATTATGATGAGTAATCTTTTGCTTAAACAGAGTATCCACTACAAGAATAGGATGCCAATGTGAAAAAAGAAAAAAAAAGAAAAAGAAAAAAGATTTTTTTTTCAGAGGAAGTATTGGAAACTACAGATCAATAAAATCATACTGGTTAATTTGATAGAAATGATAATAAAGAATGGAAACTGGAGCCACACGGAAAATGGGAGACACTAGAAAAGGACTAATGTTATTTTAACAGGAAGTAGGACTTCCCAAATCTGTTAGAGCTCAGTTTTTAAACACATCTTTTATTATATTTTGCCTCCTACTATCTTAATAAGGGTAGACAGTGAAAGAAGAGTTGTCTCCTGCTGAGGAGGATGTACAACCACGGGAAAGTTAATAATCATAGAATCATCATAGAATTATCATAGAATGTATTGGGTTGGAAGGGACCTCCAAAGGTCATCTAGTCCAACCACCTCTACAATAAGCAGGGACACCTCTAACTAGGTCAGGTTGCTCAGAGCCCCATCAAGCCTGACCTGGAGGGTAGGAAGAAACAGGCAGTGACAGAGTGAGGTTTTGTTGTCATCCACACTTGTAGGTAACTGTGTGATCTCCAAGAAGACCTTGGTAACATTCCTGAGCGGTGCAAAGGTAGTCGACTGCATGAGAGAGGACTTCATCTAGACGGTTATGTGCTGGTACAGGTGAGGAGCTAGCAATCTTCTCTTGCACAAGGATGTACTCTATAGGCATATAAGTATACTTACTGCTTTTAATACTCTGATGAGTTAATTCTTAAAATGTCTTTGATGAGGAAAGGTGATGAGTGACAGGTGATGCTGAATAAAGAGAGCACACAAACTTGACCATTCATGGCGGTTCATTTCCCCTATGCTTGTCATGCACCTGCAATTGCTGTATGTCTGTGCTTATTCTCCTTAATATCTGTTCATGGATTTCATGTCAATTGGCCTAGTCCATTTTTAATCCTGCTGCTATCTGCCTCCATGACCACCCATGAAGAAAGTTGCATTAATTTGATGCCAGAGAGTTCAAGAAGGGTTTTTTCTGTGCTAAACCCGTCTTCTGCATGTCCTGGTTATTTGTTCCTGTATTGCTAGAGTGCAGCATTTCTAAATTCACTTTATCCATTGTCTTAATGACTTCAAGCAGTTACTTGATGCCCATGACCATTTTAGTTATCCTTTTCTGGTTTTAGTCCACATTCGCAAAACTCTGCTTGAGCTTGGGGAAATAAGACCTGCACATAGTGTTCACAATGTGGGTGCACACCAGCTTGATAAAGCAGCAAAACAATGCCATCTGCCTTCTCTTCTGTCCCCTTCATAATGACACAGAAAATTTTATTTACTTTTTTTGGATGTCACTACATGTTGAAATGATTATTTCAGGGAAACATCAATAGTGACTCCTAGATCTCCTTCTTGCAGCTGTCCTTACACAGTTCAGCATCATGTTTCTGTGCTTCAAACTATTTTCCCTGGATTAATTCATTACCTTGTATTTTTTTACACCGGACCTCACCTGCCAACTTTTGGTCCCTTCATTCAGTTTCAGGTTCTAAAGCTGCAGCCTTTGACAACCTGATAGAGCTTAATACAATTTGTAGGCATGAAGATTTCATGTTCTTTGCTTTCTCAAGGGCATTGACAACAATGCCAAATAAAACTGATGTTTACAATAGTCCTGGGGGCATCCCAGTGCTGACTCTTCTCCATCCTGAAAAGCAGCTAATAATCCTTTGCTTTCAATCCTTTACTTAGCTTTCAGAATTTCTTTCCTCCATTCCTACAGCAACTTACTTTCTTTAAGAACATTTGTCACAAAGACTTAACAAAGGTAGTGTTTTTTTCAAAATCTGAATACTCTATCCTTTTAATTGAGGTGCTTACAAATTCATGGTATAGCTTTAGTAAAAGTAAAGCATGGTAAAGTTCCTGTGTGACCTGATCTAGGTGATCCTGCTCCAGCAGGGGGATTGGACTAGATGATCTTTCAAGGTCCCTTCCAATCCTTGATATTCTGTGTTTCTGTGAAAGCTCCATCATGTAACAAGACAGAAGTTCCCTTTAGAAAAGCCATGTTAATTCTTTCCCAAAACACAATGCTTATCTGTATGCTTACTGATTTTATTCTGTATTACAAATGAGCATCTTACTAGGAACAGTGGTCAGACTTTTGAGACTGTAGTTTCCAGGATCTCCTGTCTGGGTTTGCAACTCAACAATCACCACTCACAGTAGTTACTTGTAAAGAGAAGTGGTGTGCTGTGGTCGTCAGCTGGAAGATAGATGCTGGAATAGAGGCCACTGAGATGAAAGAATGCTATAGAACTCTGTAAAATATGGAGTGTCATGGAGAAGGTATGAATACCTATAAAATTTAATAGTTCAAGATATACCAGACTTCACAGAAAATATATTGTTAAAATGTAGTTTTTCCCCAGCCAGACATTCCCAGGGGTACACTCAAGAGATCTGCTACTCCAGGAAGAGATACTGGTCTAAGATGTGTCCCTTTTCCTCATTTATTCAATGTATGTGTTTGTTTCTTTATGTGTGTGACAGGGAGAACACTCCCAGTGCAACAGAGATATACAGTATAGCTGGGGGCAGGGGCCAGGAGGATAGGATAAGGGTGAAAAGCTTCTGCTTCACTCTGTTTTCCCAGGGAGTCATTGAGAGTTGCTGCAGTAGGCAGGAAATCTACCTGGGACTCCAACTTGGGGACAATGCTGTGACTCCAGGCTAAAAGCTTGTGATTACCAGCAAATGTACAATCTAGAGGGTGTTCAAAACAAAGTACCCAAAAAGATCTATCTCAGGTGTTTATGACATGAGGAAAGAACAGATTCTGTGATAAACTAGTCAGACTGTTAGGCTATGATATGAAAGAAATAGCAGTTGCACTGAAAGAATGGTGGCATTATTATTTGCTTATTATAATTTGGGGTTTTTTTAGTAATTTAGTTGGACAAACTCCAAACTTGCTACTAAAAAATCAATTTATTTCAGATTTATCGGACACAAAACATAGCTATGCTATTTCAAACTATTTCAGATTAAAGTATGACCATTAATGAGTCATAAAATATGACCTTTATTTTATCTCCCTTGGAGCAGCCGAAAACTCCTCGACTGGATGAAGACTGAGATGTTTTTTATGACTTCATGGCAACCAAACCAGTCCTAAATCTGAAGTAGTTTGTTTATCACTTATTTGGTGCACCTGTGAAATTTCCTTGTCAACAGTTTCTGCTTTAAAAGATACCAGATCTTAGTTGTGAATTTAGATATAGCTCGTCTCAGAGGAAGATTATATTCAGAACTAAGGACACTTTACATCTGAATAAGAGTTTCCACATGGGGTTTTAAGATACTTGAACTGAGATGCTCTAAGTTCACACCTCCAATTAATTTGAATTAATTTTCCTAAGTGTGTAGATGTCAGCTGGCTCCAGAACTCTAGATATAAACAACTTCACACTCTGGCAAAGCCTAGATGTAAACTTGACAGCTTGGATGCATTTCTATTGACTTGAAGCCAGAACTTGAAGCAGACAGAACAAATTAATGTGTGAAATACCCTTAACCAGTATTTCAGAATTCTGAGAAACAAGTTTTACCAAAAACTGCTTGAGAAAGCCTGAACTCTATTTCAACAGTGATCATGTTTTAATAAGGTTTATCTAAGCTCAGCCTCTGGAAACTTTGAAGTTTGCTGTCTCTTGATAAAACTTGTTTCATTTCATATCTACACATTCTCTGTTTAAATGGGCTTGGCACACTTCACGTCAGCTAATGTTGCATTAAAGAGCCCTATACGGCACAAAAATGTCAAAGACAGCTTTAAAATGTAATGAAAATGTTCTGAATGGAGACTTGGGAAAAGATTCTTTTGCTGTTACATATTGGTACATGTATTACTGCACCAACAAGAGATATCAGAGCTTTGATCTTACATGCACCTAAAAATATCCGACTTCAGTAAAGCACTCAAACAATTCTTTTCCCTCACAATGAACCCATATGTTCTTTCAGCACAAAAGAAAATTATATTTTACTGCTCAAAATTAAATGTTGAAGCACAAGCCAAATATAGGTCATTCTTAGCAAGGTTGTGATCCTGTTAGATAACATACAGCTAAGAAGGCTCAGGTCTGGGCAGCATATGTATGGAAGACAGCTAGAGGGTTGAAGAAAGCTGTAATTTGGTAAATATATTGGAACTGAGCCAAGCAATATAAACCAGCATTGAACTGGGCCCTTCCAGCAGTGAACTCACTACAAAGGCAGGAGAGTCTGTCATGACAACTCGTGGTCGTTAATGATGCCATAGCACTTGTCCAAGAAGAGTTTTATTAGCCCTGGTGTCCCAGATAAATTCCAATTTCAGTAATGATATTCCACTGACCTACATTTCCCTTGCAGCATGAGCTGAATGAGGCTTTTATTCCATTTGCGTCTCTGTGACAGTTCATTACTGCTGTGTGTTGACAAACAGATGTTATGCTCTACCCAGGAGATGAGTGGGCACCGCACATCCTGTACAATAGCTGTGGCAGCTGTACAACAAACCCCAGAAAAATGGGGTTTGAACATGTGACTCTGCATCTTTCTTAGTTACAATAATCTTTCATTGTGTCTGTACAGCACAGTGTGGCCGAAATCCATGTCAGGGTCTGTGGGTCCTGAAAGGACCACTCCTATTACTGATACATTTCAAATNAAAAATGCAAGGCAACAATTATGTCTGTGAAAACAGTAATTTCACCTGTATTTTCTACACAGGTAAACAAAGGCACAAACATCTTCCAACATCAGCTCACCACTACACTTTTCTACTTTTCAAGCCAGCCAAGCAGTTAGGGTTTGACATGATACACCATAATCTCCAATGGACATTCCCTGTGAAGGCATTTTGAAATAGGCAACAAACTGATTGCCAAGACAAAGGTGAAGCAAGGCACTTGCAGTGGCGTGAGAGCAATGAAACATTATCAGGTGGGAATAAGTGAGAATATAAAAGAGAAGGGGGAAGGCAGGAGACAAGAAAGACGGAAAAGAGGGCAAGGGGGTCTAATGAAAACTTAATGGGCTTGTGCTGGTGAGTGGTGTTTCTCTGTCACAGCAATCCTTGGTGTGAAGCAGCAAGACTTTTCTTGCTGTATGTAATCACGGCAGGGAGAGCAGATAATAAATAGGAAGAGACAAGGCTGTATGTGTTCACAATAATGTATCATTATTTAATTTCCCCTTTGTGGAAAATATCAACTCAGAAGCTAATCTAAATTTTTGGTAGGGTTGAGTTCAAATGCCAGGTGTGCCCACTGGCAATGTGGAGCATGGAGCTATGAGGGCTTGGATGGCTCAGCAAAATGATTCAGAAACCTTTACCTTTCTGTCAAGAGTTAAATGTCTCTTCTACACTGGTTGAAGTGGTCCCAGGTGATTACTGTTAACGGGCTGTTTGGAGGCTGACATGAAATTAATTTGTCATCCTAAACCAACAGCAGGTCAATAGAATATCTCTCTCCCTTGGTGAATGATGCAAGACATTAGAGAATGAAAAAATAAAAGGAATGTGAAGCACCTGTCTCCACTGCAAAAACGATGTCTCTTGTGGGATGTTTTCTGTGCCAAATGACTACATTTTCAATACATACATACTTGGAAAGAGGCTTCAGTTTACCGAGTTGCCACAGCCAAGTAACTTCTAAAAGTATGGGGAAAGAAGGGAGGAAGAAATAACACAAGGTAAAAAAGAAATGTGGAGGTAACTCAAAGAGTATGCAGCAAATAGCCTGGTTTTCTATCACCAGTTCCTTGCTTCAGTTGAGGTATGTTTTCACTTGGGCTGTACTCCGGAGTGTGACCTGCCTGCTCCTATTACATCAGTTTCTTCTAGGGAAATGAAATATTAGCCTATTTTCTTAACTTCTGTATTAAGAAGACAAGTTAATTTTTCACCCCTCTGGTGAATTATTGTATGATCGGTTTATATGAGAGATGTCTCAGGAGTGAGAAAATGAGTCATAACTCACGGGAGGTGAAACTACAAGTGAGTAATGAAGAATATGAAGATCATTCTTTCCCCTCAGTGCCTGTACAGGCTTGTTCTGCAATTAGAAGGGCAGAGGAATAGGTAAATACACAGCCGAGCCACGAGTCATCTCTGTATGCTGTGATCTTTGAGAAAAAGCCTTACGAAGTTTATTTTTGTTGGAAATGAGCATGTGCAGCTATAAAATACATTAAACCCCCTTCACTTCCTACCTAAAAGCTTCATTAAAGTGCTAGGTTATGGAGCAGCTCTTAAAGGAGATTTTCTTGAGGACATGACAGTGACTCATTCCAGAGCTGTGTTCCTCCCTGCTGCTGCATGCCCACTGCCTCTTCCTTTCAAGCTTCGGGAAGAGTTTACCCTGCAAAACCAGCTTACAAGAGGCCCACTGAAAAAGGCCTCTAAGCCCTCGCTGCTATGGGTGTGATCCATGTGATACATGGGGAAATTGTAAACTAAATAGAAACATTTTTTTTAAATCCCTGACCTGCCTTAGTTCATAGAATCATAGAATGGTTTGGGTTGGAAGGGACCTTCCATGGTCATCTTGTGCACTTGGAGGACTACAAAGATGCAGTGGAGCTATGCAGGGAGAAATTTAGAAGGGCCAAAGCCAAACTAGAACTCTGGCTGTCACCATAAAAGATAAAAGTTGCTATAAATATATTAACAACAAAA
>VZZY01005687.1:3477-15585 GCA_013400335.1 Eurystomus gularis
AAAAGAAAAGAAAAGAAAAGAAAAGAAAAGAAAAGAAAAGAAAAGAAAAGAAAAGAAAAGAAAAATAAATTATAAGAGCAAACAAAACCCATGACCTCACCAGATGGCACACAATTCAGTATTGCAAGAGAAAATAAGGAATGAATCAACTCTGCCAACGTGACCTAATCTCTCTCCTGTCGTTCCGGGCCCTGTTTATGATGAGTAGTAGATGCTACAAAAGCCCCAGTGAAACGGGCTCTGTCCTGGCGTGCGCGGGAGAACCGCTGCTGCGCAGGTGGAATCACAGCCATCCTTGAAGCTGGGACCACGCAGGTGGAGATGCTCGCACAAACACCCCCACCCTGAGAACCACTCCTCTGCTCCTGGTCAGAGGGTACTCACTTTGGTCACCTCCAAGGCACCCTGCAAGGACGATCGATTTGTTTGGACGATTCCTGAAGAAGTCAAGTGCTCTGTATGTCAGTTGGGAAGTTTTAATTCTACCTGGCAGCACAAAATCACACAAACGCCCACATGCTGAAGCATGGTATGGCAGCTCACGTAGCTTCCGCCTCACATCTGACCACATCTCTGGTGGTTGTATTTATAGCAGTGAACTACTGCTGCCATAACTGCCGTAGAGTACTTGTTAAAACCAAGCTGAAGACTCAAAAAATAGGATGCACCTGATGGAGTCAACAGCAGTTTGGCGTTTCTTGGCTCTAAGGATGGCAGGCCCATAGGACAGGTAGTTTCCAAATGTGTCTCTCTCCACACAGCCTCGTGTCAGCATGGACACTGACTTACAGCCTGATTTCCATTTCTGTTCCCTTTCACAATCCTGCTGTGTGGTCCATTAGACTCAACATGAAATCAGAGAATTGTTTGGTTGGAAAAGACTTTTAAGCTCATTGAGTCCAACTGTTCCCCCAGAACTACCAGGTCACCACTAACCCCTGGCCCTCAGCACCACATCTCCACGGCTTGGAAACCCCTCCAGGGATGGGGACTCCACCACTGCCCTGCCCAGCCTGGCACAGCCCTTCACAACTCCTTCCAGCAAGAAATTGTTCCTCATGTCCAACCTCAACCTCCCCTGGCATAACCTGGGGCCATTTCCTCTTGTCCTGTTGTTCCCTGGGAGAAGAGCCCGACCCCACCTGGCTCCAACCTCCTTTCAGAGAGTTGTGCAGAGCCAGAAGGTCTCCCCTGAGCCTCCTTTGCTCCAGGCTCAATTCCCCCCAGGTCCCTCAGATGCTCCTCACCAGACTTGTGCTCTAGACCCTTCACCATAATATGAAGATTTTTGAGACTGAAGTTTGAGGCTACTTTACTTTTTGAGTTATTACCACCAGTTCCTCTCTGCTCGTTTGCACAACAGGAGTACAGAATAGCTTTATGTGCAGATAACTGGATTTTTTCCTCGCCCTTCTTTACATCTCAATCCATATGTGAAGCCTCACCAAGGAGCCTACAGACAAGGCTCTCTCTGTGCTGCAGAAAAAAAGGCAGGGCTTCCAACAACACGCTAGCTTCACTCTTTTTTTGTCACAAGTTTTGCTGCTGCAGAGAAGAGCAAGCCATAAGCTCCAGCAGCAGACAGGATGAGATGAGCCATATGAGGAAATGAGTCACGGCCCAGGGGGAGTTCCTGAGGGGAGAGGCAGCAAAAATCAAAGCCTGGAGTTCTACTGGGGCACCCTGAAGAGGAGGAGCTGTGAGCTGGGGCTAAATGGACCACAGGACAAGGAGGACCTGTGCCATCACGAAACTGATGTTTGGAGACATTCTGAGCAATTAAAAGGGGCGTGTCGGCCTTAGAGCTTAAATTCCTCAGACTCTGTCTTTCTGCTGCATCTTTCAGTATTTCTCAGTACAGGAGAGGGATTGAGACTCCCAGATGTCATCAGAGTACCATAAAAAAAGTTTGAATAATATCATTTAACCAAAATAATTCACAATGCTTCGTTGATGCTGTTTCGATTCCCACTGGGAAAGGCTGAAACAAGAGTGCATCATGTTCAACTTCTTAAGGACTTAAGGGCTGGGGAGAAGCAAGCCTGTATAGAGCAAACACCAGCCTAGGTATGTGTCACCTTGGAAGAACCTGCACCACTGGTAGGACATTCCTAAGCACCCAAGAGTCCAAAAGGAGCTGAAAGTCACTATGGTGAACTTGCTGAAGTTCAGAATGGCCTTAGCAGACAGCTGCAACTGTGACAGCCAAGGGTGTAAAACCTGGTGCCCCAGGTGGGGATTTCCTGAGTATATGGTGTAGCTGATGGTTTCTCAGGTGGTTTGCAGAGCCCTGGTTACACGTGGCAAGGAGATGGAGAAGATGCAAGAATCTCTCTGATGGGCAGGAGATTCCAACAGCACAAGCACAGCAGCAGTGTCCAACTCACCCCAAAGTCACTGTTGTTTTATGCTCAGAAATTCAGAGCCAACCCAGGATGACTGCTGAGAACCTTGTACAAGATTTCTGGGAAGATGAACAGGAACAACAAGGAGTACAAGCGCAGTCACGTCGATGGGTCTGTGCAGAGGGACCCGGCTCATCTGCAGAGTGTGGAGAGGAAGGTTTCAGGTTTAACCACTCAGGACCGCCACAGTCTCTGCAGGGCCGCGGGTGAGTCATGCTCTGTGCATCTCCTAAAGATCTGGCCTGCAGCCCTGCTGCCAGTAAACAGGCTGGAGCACAGACAGAGAGGAGCGGAGAACAGCGGGATTTCACTCAGAGGGAAAAAAACCCAACTGGCAGCCACGCACCAGCTCCCTCAAACCCTGGAAACAGGGGACAAACAAACTTCTCCCCAGAGACATGCCACCGTCCATGTAAGAGCATGGCTGCATCGAGCAAAGGGCGACCTTGCTCCATGTCTTAGACCACTGCCATGGTTTCTCCAAGCCCTTCTGTGCGCTGGGAGTCCCTTTGGCGTTTCCAGCTTCATGAGCTGTGTTTATTTTTCCTCCCTGGGGTGTCCTGGCTCCCCAGGGATTATCTCTCTGGCATGTGGAGCATGTCCCCTGACTCGAGCTGCAAACCACGAGCTTTGGTGGTGGAGGAGGCAGAGGATGTGGAGGAAACGTCTGCGATAGTATCATTGTACTGGGGCTGGCACGTAACTCTTTGCTCACCACAAATACTAGCACGCTCGCAACCCACTGGCAGATGAGTTGGGTCTAAACCTCTATTGAAAAGGATCCAGTGTCTTCTGACGACAGTATGCAATAGCAGCACTTTCTGGAGGCTTGTTTGAAAGGATAATGGACTTTGGTGTCCTGATTTATACACTTTTTTCCCAATTTTTCCCCTGAAGGGAGGAAAGGGGATTTTTGCACATGCGGATATCTGCACCCAGCGTCTGCAAAGTACTGCTACCGCACTGGACTGTCACAGAAATCATGGCTTTTGGACCTGATATAAGACTCACCCGGGGCAGTGGGAAGCTGTTATTTGCAGTGAGGTTTGAAGCAGGTCCCTGGCAAGCACAAGTGACCACATTTCCTTCAGTTATGCCAAATTCTGGGCAGAGAAGGAGCATTGTCACTTCCCCAGTGCCTGGCGTAGGATGTGGGCACTTGTGCTCATACACTGTTTGTAGATATCTTGTCTCAGATATCAGAGGATCACCAAATCCCAGCATGGTGGGGGTTGGAAGGGACCTCTGGAGATCATCTTGTCCAACCCCCCTGCTCCAGCAGCTCACCCAGAGCAGGGAGCCCAGGATCACATCCAGGCGCCTTTGGAATCTCTCCAGAGAAGGAGACTCCACAACCTCTCTGGGCAGCCTGGGACAGGCTCCCACACCCTCACACCAAACAAGTTTCTCCTCCTGCTCCCATGGAACCTCCTGGGTTCCACTTGGTGTCCGTTGCCCCTTGTCCTGTCACTGGGCACCACTGAGAAGAGTCTGGCCCCATCCTCTTGCCCCCCATGGGCCCTTTAGCTCTTGATCAGCATTGATCAGCTCCCCTCTGAGGCTTCTCTTGTGCAGCTCAGCAGCCCCAGGGCTCTCAGCCTTTCCTGGGCACAGAGATGCTCCAGGCCCCTCAGCACCTTCAGAGCCTCCACTGGACTCTCTCCAGTAGTTCCTTGTCTCTGTTGAACTGTGGAGCTCAGAACTGGACACAGAACCCCAGAGGTGGCCTCCCTAGGGCAGAGTAGAATGGGAGGAGAACCTCCCTCGACCTGCTGGCTGCACTCTTCTGAATGCACCCCAGGAGACCGTTGGCCTTCTTGGCCATGGGTACACATTGCTGGCTCAGCTTGTGCTCCATTTTCTGTGTCTTACAGAGGTGAAAGTTTATTTTCTCACTTGAGGCCATTATTTTTGCCACATTTAATAATTACACATTAGTTCTTCAGCTTATTACTCCACCCTAAAGCTGCTGTGCTGCTGACCTGGGGCCTATCTAGAGCAGAGCAGGACAGATTTGTCATCTCACTGGCAGTGAGTCACAGCAGAGGCATGAGGGTAATAGCAGGAATGGGGTTGAGGGTGTGATCCACCTCCCAGCATGGATGCCTGCAGTCCAGCCCTTCTCCTGGGAATCAGGAGGTAGCCTGGCCACCTCAGGTTTTGGGAATGGGGCTGGGGGTGCTTCTGATGCCAGGGAGAGGGAAGAGCACACTGATGCTGTGAGCTTGGGCGGCCAGGCTGGTTTTGGTGGGATAAGCCTGGGCACAGCATGGTTGTCCTGGGTCATCACAAGTTGCTCCACAAGCAACAAATGGATTTCCTGAAGCAGAGAACTTCCCCTGAGATGTTCCTGCTCTGCTGAGCCATGGTGACTCAAAGTACCTCGGGTTTTGCAATGTTTGGGGCTTATATACATAATCCAAGTTCCTGCAGAGCTACCATGCACTTGCCATCCACCCACATTTGCTACAGTCGCTGTGTATTTCTAAACGGAATTTCTGTCACCCACACCTGGGATGGCAACCTGGACACCCACACACAGCGTTCAGATGGTCACTGCCCTGAGGGAGCAGAAGATCTCCCGGGCTGACAGGGCTGGCTGGCTCCATCGCCCTGCCTCGGAGGAGCAGCACATTCCCCCAGGTAGAAATGACAGACTCAGGGTTTTGTGATGCCCTTGGGGCTCTGTTACCTCTCAAAATGATTTGCACGTCAGCTGGATTTAGGTTGTGCTGGGCTGCCCTACCAAGAGGTTTCACCACAAACCAAGCCCTCTGCAGTTCTCTGCTGACTCCTGGCCCCGAACATGCATGGAAACAGGTCTTGCTGCGATGCAGGGCCACCCTACAACACATGAAACTCATGCATGGCTTAGAATCATAGAATTGTTTTGGTTGGAAGAGACCTTTAACATCACTAAATCCCACCATTAACCCCGCGCTGCCAGGGCACCACTAACCCATGTCCCTCAGCACCACATCTCCATTGAATCGAAAATGCTTAGCACAGAAAGCAGAACCACCCCAGGGGAGAGCGGTGCATGCGGGGAGGAAGTTCTCTGTGCTCCTGCTTAGCACAGTGAAACCAGCCAAAGGCGAGGGGTTTGTTTTCACTAGACGTCAAGCCAAGCTGCATGGAGTGCTGGGGTCCCACTTCCAGGTGCTTGCTTATCTCTAATTCTGCTCAATGTTAGTTCAATTTGCTTTCTTTTTAAATTATGAGATATGAAAACTGCTCTCAAAACATCATATAGATGTAAAATATCTTCCATATTACCCATCTTTCCCTTCGGACCAGGTCCAGTTTCATGCGTTCTCACATGTCTGAAAGAGGAAAGAATCTCCTGTGAAGCAGTGTTGCAATTCTCCACAAAACATTTCTGCTCCAGCTTATACCTACTTTCACCTACTTTCTGTTGTTTTTTCTGGAAGTTGTGCTTCTTAAAAGGCAGGAGGTCTAGTATTCATCTGAGAAGAGAGCTGTGAGACTCAGTCTTGTGGAGAGCGTATGGTCACCAGAGATGAAGCGGAGCTTGAACCGTGCATCTGAGAAAACATCTGAGCAGGGAAGCAATGCAAAGCAGGAGATGGCTGTAATGGACTCAGGGACGTCGCTCTGTAAGCAGAGCTTTTTGAAGACGTGGTCATTGATACTAATGCAGCTTCTAACACGTTAGTCTCACTTTCAGACAAGGCACTGGTCAACCAAGTTAAGTACAGGATGAACCAGACACTAACGAGGCTGCTAACTGAGCAACATCCTCCAATCCTGAGCAAGATAATCTGCAATTACCCAGCAACGCAATGCGCTCCTGAGGAACAGCGTTGTCTGCTCTTGTAGCTTTTTCCAGGCATATTATAGAATCATAGAATCATGGACTCGTTTGGGTGGGAAGGGGCTGTTAAAGCCCATCTAGTCCAACTGCCCTGCAGGGAGCAGGGACATCTGCAACTAGAGCAGGTTGCTCCGAGCCCCGGCCAACCTCACCTGCAATGGTTCCAGGGGTGGGGCAGTGACCACCTCTCTGGGCAACCTGGGACAGGCTCTCACCACCACAAGCATCAAAAATGTCTTCCCTAGATCTAGGCTAAATATCCCTCTTAGTTTCAAACCATCCCCCCTTGTCCTGTCCCAGCAGACCCTGCTCAGAGGTTTGTCCCCATCTTTCTGACAGGCCCCTTGAAGTCCTGGGAGTCTACAATATCATGTAACTGTGACTGGCAAAGTATTTGACAACTTTTTTCCTAACTCCAGAGTGTAATTAATAAGTTATTTGTGTGTTTATATGTTTAAAATGTGTATATCACTGGATGAATGTGCGCGTCTGCATGCAAACTCATCTTGCAGACATAATTACACCATCATGCTTGAACGCATGGTTGGGTGAACCCACAGTGAGGTTTCTCCTGGGTGGCACAGCACAGGGGACAAGCTGTGCAATAACGTCACTTCATTATTGATACAGCCTCATTTTTAAGCTCAATAATCAGGGGAGAAACGACGTGTGACTGAAATGATTGTGCATAAACAAAACTCAGAGTCAATGACTTCATCTGCTACAAGCACCCTGCGTGACCCCGGACACGTCTCAGTCCTCCTGAGACTCAGTTTACCCGCAGCAAAGCCAACAGGCTTCCCCAGAAATGCTCACACAACCTCGCCATGGCAGGGCTGTGTCCCTGCAGGAACAGCCAACATGCTGCAACCCTGGGCAGCCTGTTCCAACGGCTAATCACACTTTCAGTGAAGAACTTCTTCCTGATATCCAATCTAAACCTCCCCTGGTGCAACTTGAGGCCATTACCTCTTGTCTTGTCGTTAGTGACTTGAGAGAAGAGTCCAGCAGCAGCCTCACCACAACCTCCTTTTGGGTAGCTGTAGAGAGCAATGAGGTCTCCCCTCAGTCTCCTCTTCTCTAGACTAAACAACCCCAGTTCCCTCAGCTGCTCCTCATACGACATGTTCTCCAGACCCCTCACCAGCTTCATTGCCCTTCTCTGCACCAGATCCAGCACCTCAATGTCCTTCTCGTCCTGTGGCACCCAAAACTGGACACAGTGCTCAAGGTGCAGTCTCACGAGTGCCGAGTCCAGGGGCACAATCACCTCCCTACTCCTGCTGGTCACACCAGCAGGAAATGCTGGTTAGTGATGCAGTGCATTACATCATGCACTTCTATGAAATAGCTGCGAGACAGACATACATACAGGCACGCATGTACATAGGTACGAATGTATATACACACTGTACATAAAGCACTTGAGTATGTGTTTCGTTTTGGCTTTTGGATTAGTTGTAAACTATACTTTGATCTGTCTTGGGCTTCTTCAGCCCTAATTGTGGGTGCATCTGCAAACGGTTAAGACAGTGAGAAAAATAAAACATAAAACAAAATAGAACAGACGGTGAGAAAAATAAAACCTAAGCCAAAATAGAAAAGGAGATGTGGTGTCGTGCAAAACCTCTTTGTTACCCCGGGGTGACATCACCCACATGAATGATTGACTGCAGCTTTGCAAACCAATTTTTACCTTGTTTTACAGGATGAGTTTCAGAAAACCACAGCTGTTTTTCAAAATCCTTCTCCTGTGAGGTCTCTGTCATTACCAAGAATCTCAGGATTAATTTAATCCGAAGGAGAGTCTTGCCCTGAGGGGATGATGGTGCACCTTGGTGACCAGGGGTAAGTGCAGCGTTGCACTGGAGGGAATCTTATAAATCTCAGGGAAATCGCTGTTTCTGTGGCAAATGGAGACTGATGGGAAAAAAATCACAACAAACAAGAAGTAGATGAAATTTTTAATCTCTTGCATGGGGTTTACGATTTGCAAGATGTAGCATCAACACAAATAAAAACATTTTGCTAAATTCTGCAGGTTGAAAATGTAAGCTGTGCTTAAAAGGCATTTTATTTAATTAGTGGGATTTTCTATTGATTTTGAAACTTTCTAGCCTATGAGGACTTTAAAGTCTACTTCCAAACAGAGAAATTTTTTTTTGTCTCACCACAAACAGAGCTCTACGAAGTTCTGCTTATCTGCAGTTTCTACTTATAGACAAATCCTACAGTTTCAGAATCTGAGAGAAACGGCATTGTCATTTCCACACGTATAAACCTCGCTTTCTGTAGAGCTCCTCCAGGTTTATAGAAACCAGGAATGTCGGGGACATACATTTCACTGTAATTTCATAGTCTAATTTACACTGGAGAGAAAATACCTCATCTCAGGGAAGTTATCTCCAGACAAACCCAGCAGATGGGCATGAACTGCAGGTTCACCACTCCCACATAGCTGTGATGTTTAACATTCACTGGGCCAACGCCCAGCTTGCCCCGCTCTGCTGTCCTTCTGGACCTCACCTTAGAGGCATATAACCTTGCACTGTCTGTAGCCAGCCCACAGAAACCCCTGTGATTTGCTGAAAGCTGAATTTATACTGAAACAAATCAACGATTTGAAGCACAAATTCCTAAACCGTTTCCAAATCAACAGCTAGAGCTATCCCGGGGACATGGTGGTCTCACCTTAGCTAACTTGAATCGCTGCTGACTCCCAGAACTGGCAGCATTGTTTGGTTTCCCCAGTGGAAACTGACTGTGGAGAAAAGAGAGGACCAAACACAAGAAAGTACAGGAGCGACATGGACCTGGTGGAGCGGGGCCAGAGGAGGCCCCAGCAATGATGGCAGGGCTGGAAGCCCTCTGCTGGGAGGCCAGGCTGGGAGAGGTGGGCTTGTTCAGCCTGGAGAGGAGAAGGCTCCAGGGAGACCTTCTGGTGGCCTTGCAGTGCTTCAAGGGGCCTGGCAGAAAGATGGGGACAGACTTTTGAGCAGGGCCTGCTGGGACAGGACAAGGGGGGATCGTTTGAAACTAAAGAGGGAGAGTTAGACTAGAGAGAAGACGACATTTTTGATGCTTGGGGTGGTGAGAGCCTGGCGCAAGTTGCCCAGAGAGGTGGTGGCTGCCCCATCCCTGGCACCATTGCAGGTGAGGTTGGCCGGGGCTCTGAGCAACCTGCTCTAGTTGCAGATGTCCCTGCTCCCTGCAGGGGGGGTGGATGAGATGACCTTGAAAGGTCCCTTCCCACCCAAACCAATCTGCAATTCTATGAAACATCAAAGTTGTCTATGATGAAGACTACAACACATATTTTTTCAGCTGATGGCTTTTTGTGATAAATTCTGCTGAAGCTTTGGGATTTGCTCAGTTTCAGTGCAATGAAATAGAACATTGGGACAAATAAAAAATTTTGTACATATCACCCGAATTCAGTGCCAGTAATTATTCAAAGTTAATTTCAAAGTTGGTTTTGTTTTAATTAAAGCTCATCTCAGTACTTAGAGAGTTACAAAATAACAAACCCTCAAGAAAGATCATTGACTGAACCGTAATTTTCTCTTGGTTGGTGTCAAAGCTTGGGATTTCTGCCTATGAAGGTGACATTTCTGTTCAGCGGTGGGATGGATTCCACTCTCCACAAGAGAACATGTTTATAACATGTACAAAAGTATGGGTATTGATACATATGGAAAAAAAAACCTTTAAACAGGAAGGATTTTAATTATTGCTTCACATAGCAAGGATATTATGAAACAATTTGCTCTTATCAAGAAACTGGATTTCCGTAACTGAAAATTCCAATTGCCATTTACTGAACACTTTGTGAACAAAAACAATAGAATAAATGAAATGCTCTTGTCTGTCTTCGTTACTGTTGGTGCGTTGAAACAGGGTGGGACTGCATGCATAAAATAAAAAAAAAAAGTAAATCCTGATGGTTTTGGTTTGGGGAGGAAGAGAACAGAACGAAAACTTGTGGCAAGTGTCTTGGTAGACCAGAAGAAGAGGAGGAGATTAAACAACAAACTTTTTTGGCTGGTTTTTATACTTACTTTTTTTAAACTACCCTGATAAAACTCCAATTACACAAGAGATTTTGTACTTTATTTTGCAAATTTGGTGAATGACTCATAAGCCTGCAGTGGTACTATTATGCAAGTTCTACTAATAAAAAATGTATGCTTGGCAAAAAGGTCACCCTATCCTGCCAGAATTTTGAGCACCTTTTTATTCAGAGGCTTTTGACGTCAGCTGGTGCCCTTTGGAGATGGAATATGGTCCTGAAAAATGAGTCTGTGGATCTTGGTTCCAATTCTAGACTCCCAATACCTTGAATTGCTTGTAAACATATCCATGAAACGTATCTCTAAATGACCATTATAAGCATTAAAAAATGTTTTTAAATACTTGTTTGCACTACATATTACCACAGTAAAGGACCCGTGGTCCTGCTGTGGCCACCTGCTATCACTCCAAGCAATACACACTGAACAACCTGTATGTCTGGACTCTCCATCGTCTCCTGCATCTGTTTCTGACCAGCCCTGTGCAGAACTGCACTAGTGATGTCACATAACATCTCAGCAGGCTTTAGGGGGCTCGTTCGCTTGCAGATGCGCTGAAGGAATACGCAGAAAATGCAACAGAAAACACAACATCACTTTGAAATTGCACACCTGTAGGCTACTGAAAGCTGTAAGAAAACCTCATTTTTTCCTGATTAAAGATATTAAGCATCAGATTGACTTGGATAATTACAGAATCACAGAATCGTTATGGTTGGAAAGGACCTCCAGGGTCATCAAGTCCAACTCCTACTGGCAACTCCTCCACTCAAATACCCAAATCTTTACCCAAACGGGCCAACTGTTGGAGTGGTGTTTAGATCTACAGTAGTCCAAGCACCGACTCAGGCACCCATCAGCTGAGTTCTCTTCTGCTAGAGGAAACAGTCCCTCCTTTTCCACCTCCTGGTAAAGGTGTGCTGTCTATGTCCTCTACATATAAAAGCAATGTAAATTAGTTATGAATAAATTTATGCAGAATTTGCCAATAAGCGATGGTTTCTTAAAGCAGTGGCAAGCTAGAGGAGCCTTCTAATAGAAACAACTCTGCCAACCCCTTTGCCCCAAAGCAAGATTTCATAGAATCATAGAACCATTTTGGCTGGAAGACACTTTGAAGATCATCAAGGCCAACCATTAACACAGCACTGCCAGGTCAGCACTAAACTGTGTGTCCCTCAGCACCACATCTGCATGGCTTTTAACCCCTCCATCCACCACTAGCCTGGGCAGCCTGGGCCAGGCTTGACAAACAAGAAGCTTTTCCTACTGTCCAACCTAAGCCTCCCCTGGTATGAATTGAGAGCTTAGAATGGATGATGGGCTTCTGATTCAGCAGAACCCTCAACACCCAGAGTGACACAGACTGACATCACCAAGGATTTAATGTATTACTGCCTCGCTACTGTGCGGCTCCACAATTTCAATTACTGTCCGCTCCAGTTGCTTGCCATCAGTCACGTAGCAAGAAGAGGGGTGAATCTTGCTGAAGGCTTCCTGGATCACTGTGTCAGCAGGGAGGGTCCGCTGCCTGCAGCCAAGGAATGCAGTATAATCTGTTAGACCTGTCAGAGTGACCCCAGAGAGAACAGCACACGAGAGCTTTGTGTAAAAACCATGCTTTAAACATGGCCACCATCTTAATCTCCATCTCCTCCACAGCACCATGCCTAGGTGCACAGCCTTCTGAGATGGTCCCGTGTAACTACTTGGTGCATCCATGGCCAGATGCAGTGCAAAGCTTAGTGCTGAGCTGGTTCAGCCATCACCATTTGATGCTGCCATCAGCTGCCTGATC
>VZZY01005690.1:0-14073 GCA_013400335.1 Eurystomus gularis
TGTGGCCTCACTAGGGCAGAGTGATCTTTGAAAAATGATGAAAAGTGGCTTAGCAAAAACTTCAGCCAGCTCCCTCAGCACCCGTGGGTGCATTCTATTGGGGCCCATGGATTTGTGTGTGTCCAGTTTGCCTAAATTATCTCTAACCCAATCCTCATCAACAAAGGGAGAGCCTTCCTCCAGACTCTCTCTTCCCTTAAGGGCCTGGGATTCCTTCGGACTTATCTTAGCAGCTAAAGACTGAAGCAAAGAAGGCATTCAGAAATTCCGCCTTCTCTGTATCCTCTGTTACAAGGGCTCCCATCTCATTCAGCAGCAGGCCCACATTGTCCCTAGTCGTCCTTTTGCAAACTGTTTGAGAATTTCAAAACCTGTCTAAACTTACTTGGTAGTGTGCTGGCAGTTACTATTTCTGGTTAACATTCATATGCCCTAAACTATGAAAATATTTCTGCAGTTATTTAAAGGGTTGATCTTGTGGCTTCCCAGCTCTCTTTAGAAAAGGCATCAGAATGATCAGAAGGTATTACAAAGAACTGATTCTGCGGAAAAACAAGACATCGTCATGTTATAGCATTTGAGCTGTTTAAACAGAGCACAGATCAGCCGTCTCCTTGATCGTCTTACACAAAATGCCCAGTGTCGTAACAGCTTCAGTGTTACTGCTTTTATCTGCAGTTTGCAGGAGGTTATAAAGCTCGTGTGTAATGAGGAGTGTGAGAGGGTTTTAGTTTTTTGACATGTCTTGGGCAGTTTGATGCTGGAAAAGTTTTGCTGTGTTTTGCCTGTCAAATTGAAGGTATACATCCCCTCAGCACTAGTGCCTGGGGAGTGTCAATCCTGTAGGCTTGATAGATTGAACTAGCATGGTGATGTATACTCTGCATAAACACAGTCCAAGCTTTACCTAGGCATACATACAGCTCAAATATGCAACAGAGAGAAAAGTTGGGGAAAAGGTAGATAATTACTCTTCATACAAAGAACAGTGACATAGAAACAGTAGCAGCTTCATTTCAGAAAAATGACTAGCTCTGTCAGTTTGTGTGGTTAGTGCATCTGGTCCCAATCCTGCAGTCTTTTAGAGGTAAAATTTCTCAGAAGTTTAAATAGGATATTTTCCTGTGTCAGGACAGCAGCAATATTGGAACTTTTAATTGTTTTGGTCTGGTTTGTTCTTCCAGCTTCAAATGCTATGATTATTGTGAAATTTATTGCTGGTAAGCTATTCAGGGCATAATGGCCATATTTTAAACTGATTTTTTTCACTGACATTCCCACCGTATAAGGGAAGGAAACACACATTTGCAGTTCTAACTGCTCATTTTGCTCTGTTTGACAGAAGCAACCTCAGATGTTAAAGTGAACTGAAAAAAAAAAAACAACTTCACAAAAGAATGTTATACAGCAAATAAGAATTAGAAACTTATCAGTTACTCCTAAAGATAGGTATGATGTTTGCTATAAGAGCAAATTACATGCTCTTTTGCATTAAGCATAGTAATTCTTTCTTTAGTTTCCTCAGTAATTTAAATTAGCAATATCCCTCAAAGCGGCTGTGCTGCAGTAAGATAAGGCTGAGAATGAAATGTAAACTGTAAAGCAGCAAAGGCTTTTCATCTACCCACTTTCTGCTGAATAAAATAGGTCATCAGTCATAAGAATGGAGTACACTGCCAAGTTATGTCAGCAAAGAACTCCAGTTCTAGTGATGCTGAAACTGCAAAAATACAAAGTCAGCATGGCTTGTGGCGGAATGATACATGAACAGATTCTAGTGTGGTATGTGGTGATTGGAAAGGAAAGCAAATGGTTGGGTGGCCACCAGGTCACGAGAGCTTGTAATGATTTTTCTGACAGCTCTGCCACTAGATACTGCTTCATGTTTGTGGTGAAGAGCAGGGGATGGTGTGTAGTTGGGGGTAGCCTTTCTTCCCTTATAAAGAAGACCTTGGACTGTACGTTTTTGGCATCTTTAAAAGGAGATGCTGTTGGCCTTGGTTTTCCTAATCCCCACCCTCCCTCATGCTGTCCTCTTTCAGAAGCATAGTGACAGTACCAGTTATTGAACATTTCTGTGGTGCTGGAAGACAGTCTTTTCCAGGCTTCTATTTCCCCACCACTGCTAAGGCCATACCTTGCTTTCCCATGTGGCTCTTTTCAAAGTCCTAACACAGAGAGGACCAAGTGGGTCACAGCCCACCTTGTCACAGCCCACATATTGCTAATGGAGAACCTAAGGCTTGAAGTGTAGTAAGTGGATAATAAGAGTTGAGAGCACCTCTAGTATATGTACCTGTACATTTATTTTAATGTGCCCTGATTTGTCAGATTGCATATACCAAGCTTGTTTTTGCAGTGTTCCTTGTGTGTCATTCTTCTGGCTTTTGAAAAGTGCTGCTAAATTTGTGTGTCAAGATTCTTCTCTTTTTGTAGCTCTGGCTTAGCATTTGTTCCTGTTTATGCTGGCATAGAATGGCTGGCATACGAGATTCTCAGATCATCATCAGAAGGCAGAACACGACTCATTTGTAGACTCCACCACAGCTCATGCATACTTTAAGGAGAAGATAGAAAAATGGTTTATTCTTCAGGGTAACTATAGTAGATAGTAGCTAAGGAACTGGGACACAGAATAAAATTTATTCACAGGTTCATGCATATTCACAACATGGCTTATTTATTGTCCACTAGTTGTCACAACTTGAAAGTGAGTGACATATCCAGCATAAATGAAGTACGAAAAATGAGATATTGCAGAAACCAATATGACATCTCTGTCTCCATGCTCCCTAGCTTCAGTTCCAGATACTTTTCAACCACTAAAATTCTCTGTTTTGCATTGCCATTAGCTAGCACTTACATGTCTATGTTTATATATGTATACTATATATATGTATATTTTTTTATTACTTGGAAGAAAAAACCTCTTCACCTGTACTCATGTATTTGAATGCCTATATTAGGATATGACTACATGATGAACAGCTATGCTGCAAATTTCACATCAAATTATTATTTGCAATATAAAAACGCAAGACACAAATAGTTCTTTATTCTTACGGAGAAGGGACAAATTTTCTCTTTTTTTCTTGGTGCTGTAATACCATTATCTTGTAGAGCTAATTATTAAGGATAATTCACCTAGGAAACAGTTGGCATACTGTCATGGTGCTTGCTAGCATTAGATTTTGTGTAAATAATACCTGACCTTCCACATTTGCATTTAATTTAGAGGATCAAAATGTTATCATTTGCATATTTAGCATGTTCATAGTGAAAATGTAGCTCTATTTTCACTCATTCCTTCTTTCCCACTGTCCATGTGCAACAGTAGGTATAATTCAACATGCCACTACGCTACTGCTTGTTAAAATTCCAGCAGCTACCTTCAGGTCTAAGTTGTTTTAAATACATCTTATCTCACAAAAAAGAAGTGTTAAACTGGTTGGGTTCCACCTTTGCTGATTGTATTGGGAGTCCAGGTGTAGGTACGTCACCTGCCTTTGTGTAGTCAAAACCTCTTCTGACCAGGGTTGGAAGTAGCCTTGCTCCAACAGGCAGCAGTGTACTGCCAGCATTTGAAGGCCTGCTGGAACAGGGTACTTCTACCCATAATAGAGGAGTTTTTGCAAAAGACTCCCTAGGGTAGGCAAAGCTTTTATGTATTCTTATTAGTCAATTAAAACAGTGCTTAAAAGCAAAGAGACTAACGGTTTTAACTGTGGACTACTGCACTATAGTTGTTAATTATTGATTGTATTACATTGTGTATCAAGCAACAGCTGACAGATACCAATTAAATGCAAAGCCATTGCAAGGTTGACATTTCCTCAGAAGCGTCTCTTCCAAAATGTCAAACATCACTGTTCCCTTTTGGGTTTGTGCTTCTGAAATCTGGCTAGTACAATGTTATCAACTTCAGTTACTTTTTTGTTAACATAGGAGACTCAAGAACTCAAGGAAGAAGTAGTTTAAGAATCAGTGGCTTATGAGGAGAACCTTGACATTGATAAGGCTAACTTCAAAACTGAGATTACCAAAAAGCAGCACACAACATTTGTTATAGAATCATAGAATCATTTAGGTTGGAAAAGACTTTAAGATCAAGCCCAACTGTGAGCATAACACTGCCAAGTCTGAACTCCATTTGCCACCATTCTTTGGGCCTGGCCAACCAGCCAGCTTTTTACTCAGAAAAGAGTACACCCATCCAAGCCATGAGCAGTCAGTTTTTCCAGGAGAATGCTGTGGGAAATGGTGTCAGTAGCTTTACTAAAGTCCTGGTAAACAACATCCACAGCTATTTAATCCCCCCTCCTACTGATGTGGCGTAGGGAAGAATGTGCTTAAATGAGTTGGCATTGGTCACACTCAGTCAATAAGATACCTTACTGGAAAAGAGCCGTGAAGTCAGTGGCATAACAGAGGTCCACCCACATATGAGCGGAAGTGGTGTCTGAAAATGTCTGTAGTGGTACAGTATCAGTAGCAATACAGAGTTTCCTTGTTTGCTGGCTTTCCAGAAGAGTGTGAGGATAAAATATTTTTTAAACTATGTAACCGTGAGGCACCGTCATAAGCAAGTAACAGTGAAAAATCTGTGTACTTCATAGTCCCAGTAGCCTCTAGGAGGTACTGTAATGAATGCCAGGTCCTTCTGCCTGTCACTGAATGTTTTGTGCGGGCTAGTCTAGAATTTTCTCTAGATTGGAAGGTGCATTAAGACAGCTCAAGCCTAGCAAAGCAGATTTATACATTTAATGCTGACCAACTCTGCATATAATTTCTGGTTGTATGTTGCCTTTGGAAACTAACTCAAACACAGTACTTTAAAGCAAGAAACATCGATGTAAAAGATTTAGGATTTCCTGAGAATTACATTTTACCTCAGCCTGAGTACACTGCTAAGCAACTTCCAAGGCAGAATAAGGCATTGAAGTATTTAGTAGCGTTTCTATCTCTGTGTTTCTTCTACAACTAACTACAGGTCTGAAGGCTGTGAAAGAAGAAGGAGCTCAACTTATTCTTCTCCCCCTGCCCCCAAGATAAAACTGCTTGGGTATAATGAACATGTTAGTGCCAGGAGATGCTGGGATGAAGGTTGGACTTGATGATCCTAGAGGCCTTTTCCAACCTAAATGATTCTATGAGAATTGTCTGCACAATGGACAGTAACTCCAAACACCTGGGTAGTTAGGCTAATTAGGCTCATTAACTAGCTACATCAGGAGGCTACTGCTGTATGTTTATTTGTGGTTGTGATGTTTGGATTTAGACATTTTAACATCTCACCTGGTCTGCATTTTTTGTTATTTTTTTGCTTTTACATCACTACAGAATAATTTGTGGTAAATTTCATATTGAATATAAATGTTCTACTAAATTTAATTAGCAGGTTGACATAAAGGGTCATACATGCTTTAATATCCTGTGCAGATTGCAAGATATTTACATCCTAAAATTCAGGACAAACTTTAATACTTGCTAGTATGGGAAATGTGGGGAGAAGGGAGGAAAGAAAAAGTGTCATTTTCTCCTGTAGTGTAAGGAGATAGGGAGGAACAACCCTATGTATCAGCACAGGTTAGGGGCTGACCTGCTGGAAAGCAGATGTGTGGAAAAACCCCTGGGAGTCCTGGGGGACAACAGGATGACCATGAGCCAGCAATGTGCCCCTGTGGCCAAGAAGGCAAATGGCATACTGGGGTGCATCAAGAAGAAGGTGACCAGCAGGTTGAGGGAGGTTGTTCTCCTCCCCCTCTGCTCTGCCCTATTGAGGCCTTAGCTGGAGTACTGCATCCAGTTCTGGGCTCCCCAGTTCAAGAAAGACAGAGAACTGCTGGAGACAGTACAGCAAAGAGCTACAAAGATGATTAGGGGACTAGAACATCTCTCTTATGACAAAAAGCTGAGGCACTTGGAGCTTTTTTGGGGGGAGTGGAGACTTGGAGACTGAGGGGGGGAATCTTATAAATGCTTATAAATACTTAAAAGGTGGGACAGTCTTTTTTCAGTGGTGCCCAGTGACAGGACAAGAGGTAATGGGCACAAACTTGCACATAAGAAGTTCTATCTAAACATGAGGAGGAACTTCTTTACTTGAAGGGTGGCAGAGCACTGGAACAGGCTGCCCAGAGAGGCAGCGGAGTCTCTGCTTCTGAAGACATTCAAAACCTGCCTGGATGCTGTCCTGTGCCACCTGCTTTAGGTGAACCGTCTCTGGCAGGGGGGTTGGACTAGATGATCTCCAGAGGTATCTTACAGCCCCTACTATTCTGTGATTCTGTGATTGTATTTAAAAACATTTTCCATTAAGTTATTCCAAATGGAAGAGAAATCCTACACATTTAAAAGCTTTATTTCACATGTCCCTCATATCTCATTCTGCAAAATACACAGATAACTTTTGATGAAATATGGTACCTCTCGGATACCTGGCACAAAAGATATCAGCATCTGACAACACTATATATATGTTTTTATGAAAACAAATTGAAAGAAGATGGGTTTTTCACTGACAGGGGCAGCATAGATTACTTGTGTCCTAAAATGGAAGCTAATCTGTGTCTGTTACATCAGCTGAAGATCAAATTTCCTTTTTACTCTGCTTTCCTTCCTCTTTTCAAATCCCTTTTCTCCTCCTGCCAGGTAGTACTCTTTTTCAGGTAGCAGGTGGTAACCTCCATGTGTTTTACAGACATTGGAAAGTCCCTGTGCATGTGCCAAGGACTGTATAGCGTGCCTTGTGTCAGCTATGTACCACAAAACTGATTCAGCCCAGAGAAAATAGGTGTCAGTGAGATTGCTGTGGATGTGCAGGCAGGCAGGGGCTGTGGGACTGGGCCACAAGGGCTGCCTTTCCTAATCTGCCAAAGATAGTTTTGGAATCTATAAATGAGACGAGACACATTTAAACTATTACTACATAACTGCACTTCATGTGAACATGCAGCTTTTTTAAAAGGCACACTTAGGATGGCCCTTCACCTCCATTAACATGCTGTAAGAATAAGATGGGGTTTTAGTACCAAGAAAGTATATTCTCATGCATACATTTCTGCACTCTAAGCTGTGAATACCACTACCTTTACATAGCTATAGTTTTATATTGTAGTGCGCAGTCTGAAAGGTGATTGTTGATAAAGTCTTCCTTTTATTTTTTGTGGAGGCTTCACTATTTTTCAGACTTAGTTTATCTCTGCAAGAAGTCTACCCACATGTGCATGTGCATGCTTCATTTTCTGCATGGGCTAATGCAGAATGAAAGTACTTTCATTATAGATAGCGGACTTGCGGAGGACTTCCAGACACTGAAGGCATGGAGTGAGGTAACAGTGGTTTAACTCTCAGGAGGCAATTCAGAAAAAAGTCTGTTGTCCCTTTTGGTATTTTTGTATCAAGCAAGAAATGTAAGCAGTTCCACTTTTGCATCTTCCTAATCTGTTTTTAAAATTCCAGGTCTGTAAATGAGCCTGCACAGACAGTTCATGAAGGCTTCATTAAATTTTTAGGGAAAGCTAATAGAATCTAATAGCTTTATAAAACAGAACTTAGTTATTTCAATAGTTCACATGATGTTAAAATTACAGGGGATATAACTTGGCAAAAAGCAGCAACTGAATTTTCACTTTAAGAAGAACATTTCTCTTTCCTTTTCTGTGAAACCTGGGGATGTATATAACGTGACTTATAATGGTTGAGAGCTTCAGCTGCTGTAAAAGACTGAAAGACCAACCGTAGAAGACAGTAAGAGATTGTAAATATCTGTAGATAGTCAAAAGTGTAAATATTTAAAATATTTGAGCTGGCACAGGTCCTTTTACCAAGCCTAACATTCTTTTTGATTATATTTTCACCTGGATTCCATCATTCAAACCAATTATGAGGTAACATTAGCTAAAAATCCCTATTTCATTATTATGTCTCAAAAATCTCCATATCCCTCATGGTAATAAGACACTGCTTTGTAAATCGTAAAAACCTAGTGAAAGGTTTTCATTTCCGTTTGTCACAGGAGCCTTCTTAGAGCATCAGTATCCCAAATACCAGCTAGAAACACAGACACATACTATTAGCACATATAAACCAGAGTTTTTTGTTGTGTTGGTCCGTATTTTATTATGATCACTCCTGACAGTGGTCATGAGTCAGTCAGTGAGATCATTGCTATAGTATAATTTGCTACCAGGGCGATTTTCTGGGAATTTGTCTCATTTCTTTGGTACTTCTTAGAATTTCCAAGGAAGTATCAGAGAGCAGTGGGCTCAGCTCTGCTTTTGCTTAAAGCAAGTAAGTTTGTGTAACTATCTGGACTTCAAGGGTGCTGCTGGTGAATTGTGGTAGTGTCTAGGTCAGAGCTGAGTCACAGGTCTCTAGTTGGTTTATGCAGGTTCTGTTTCCTTACATTTTAAAAGGTCCTTTGTCACTAGTAGCTTTCAGTGGTGAAAGGATAAAGATTATCATCTTCAGATTTAAATATCCCATAAGGCTGTGTCTATGCAGTCATTTCGGTAGGAAGTGGCTACTCCTCCTCCCTGCCAGGGACAGTGACAGAATGCCCTTGCTGACCTTGCTGCAGCTGCAGAAGCAAAGCTGCATCAGCTCCTGGCCATTGTGCTGTGTAGCAGGCTCATACGCAGTACAGTATCAGGTTAAGTGGTGCCGTGCATCATTTTTTTCTTATAACTGAGTATTTTTCATCCAGTCCACTTCCTCTTCTCCTTCCAGCAAATGCACTTTCAAATGTAGAAGGAATAAGTTTGCAACAGTGCAGTTTGCATAGCTGTAAAATCAGCAAATCATATTTAAGTCATGTTTTGTTCTCCTGGCCTCTAGCAGCTTCTGAATGTTCCAAGCATTCTCATAGTTTCAAATGTTAAAAGGGCTAGGCTGACTTTCACCCAGCAGAAGGCATGTAGACTGGTGTACATTAACACAGAGTTATAAAATATGCCTTAAATGGGATTAAATTGCTGTAAATTTCTGCTGTTATTTTGCCCTTTATGGGGGCCTGAATATGAATATTTCTGCTAAACCTTAATTTGTTACTGTACTGAGAGAAAGAAATTACACCTCCAAAGCTTTAACACTCTGAAAATGACTAGTTGATAGGCCTAGCAAAGTCATGTGTAACAGTGTCTTCTTTACCAATCAACAGTACATCCTTGCACCATTGCTTCCATAAAGCTCATTGGATATTTGGACTCCCATGCTTCGTGGAGATCTTAGAAAGGTGTAGACTGTGTCCTAGCACTCTTCATCTGCTATGCCTGCACGTGAAATACTCTAGTGTTTTTTCAAAGTGAATGTTAGGGCATGTAAGTTAGCTGGATCAGTAGCCAAGGCTACACTCTGCTCTTCATAAGGAGTGAATGTGAAGTCTCCCTCCCAGCTGGCAGCTTAACCCCTGCTGCAGGAAACAGTTCTGTGCTGAAACACAGTAGGTGAGCTCAAGCAGTCTGGTGACATGGTTTAAAAAACCATGGGACGATTTAAGCCAGCTGTCACCTATACCCGGACTGGGTTTGCTGTGTGGTGGGGTATGTGTGTGCCAAGTGACGCAGTGGGAAAGAAGAGATAGATCATTGTTTCTACTGAACTTAGAAGCTATGTGGATGAAGCAAGCATGTGTTAATGCATGTAGTTGAGATAAGATGGATCATGATCCATAAGTATGCTGTATCTGGGCTCCAGATTAGGATGCTAGCTGGATGGATACATGCACTATGTTTTCTTTATGTCTTTTTAATGCTTTTTATACTGTCTTATACCTCTGTATATGTTTTTAAGATCCACAGCTCACCTGCCAGGAAGTGCAGCAACAAAAATTTAAAGCTGAAATTCTATCTATTTTCATTTCATTTCATATATTCATTCTATTAAATAAGCTGGTGCTGTGCACCTCTAGGCAAGAAATTTGAGAAGCCCCAAAACTGTTAGTATTCCTGTATTAGTTTTGCCCCTTTCTCAGAGTTTCCTTATCACCACCCAGCTGAGTGAGCCATTTACACTGAAGAAACACTCAGGCATCTACCAAATTATTTGGCACTAGGAATTGAGCACAGATGTCCTCTTTCTCTGTGGCAATGCAGTATAGGGCAGGGATCCCACTACTGCTGTGTAGAGAACTCAGGAGGATTGTGGGTCTGAATCCAGATACCTTTGCAGAGGACTAAAAAAACTTGTAAGTATTTTATTGCCACTGAAGGGACTGGGCCAGGTACTGTTATCATCAGAAGTAGAAATACCATGTGGGAATAGTTAACATGTGGGAATAGATTCTCTACTCCTTTTCTGTACATCAAAAAAAAAAAAAAGCGGAGATTGGCACATTGTCTAGCTAATACAGCCACCTTTTTAATGCCAGTTTCCTTTCTGTTTCTCATACTGGTGGCCTAGTGGGGACAGAGAATGTTGAATAAGCACACAGTGTTCTGACTGTCCTCAGCTCTCCAACAGCTTTTGAGCTTTTGCCAGCTTCTCTTGCCAGCTTCTGAGGCCACTCTAAACTGCAAAGGTGCTGGGGTCGTGACCAGCTTTCTGGCTGAACTTAAAGTTTTAAGAGAACCGACCTCCTAAAGTGTTTGTTTGGTAAGCATGTGAAACTTAAGTTTAAACGTGCGAAAAGGATTATCTTGGTAATCGTGGATGCACTGCAGTGTCTCAGCTGTCAGCACACCTCTGTTGCTGGAATGCATAATACTGTTTTAATTTTTTGTCTGCCCGAGGGTAGTACTTACTTCATCTGCCATGGTGGGTGCCTCTATGCAGAGACTTTCCATACAGAGATATGATGCAGGGGACTACTACACCAGCTCTTCCTCAGCAGTTCTTTTGCTCTCACCCTACTTTATTTCACTTGCCAGTGGACAGCCTCCAATGTAATGCAGTGGCATTGCAGCAGAGGCTCTGCGGTAACTCCTGTCAGTGCAGAAGCTTGCGGCACACTTTCATATAGCGCTCGTGCTGAATGTGAATGACTCCTCCTGTGATGCTGAAGTTGCAGGGATTCTGCAGTGTGGTCCTTGTTAGTAGTCAGAAAGCAGAATGCAAGATCAGATTGTTTGAAGAAAGGATTGATCCAAACACCCCCTTTCCATCTCTTTGACAGCTTTAGCTGAAAAAAAAAAAAAAAAAGAAGCAAATTAGGGATTGATTCTAAATGAGGAGAGTAAGAACACAATACAGGTTCACAATGCATATTTCTTAAACTGCAACAATGCTGGAGGTTGGGATCCTGATCTCTTTTTATCCTTCTTGGGGAGAACTAGTTCCACTGAGTTATTTTGCTTTTGCTGCAGCCTATAACTGGCATTACTGAAAGTGCTATGCCACGAAGAATTTCCTTCATGACTTGAGAAGCTTTAGCAACAGCTTGTTTTCGGCATTGCCAGTTCCTGTGTCTTTTACATGCCACAGCTATAGCCAGTTTCCCTGGCTTTCTGACCTGCCTTCAGGCTGTTAGTGGAGCTCTTCTTAACAGAGCTGTGGGCCCTACTACCACCAGCTTTGAGGACTGGGAAGGCCAAGCTATTGTATATATATTAATGGTACTTAGAAGATGCTTTGTGAGTGGTGAAGACAAGCCTTTTAGAGTCCAGTTATAGCCTTCCCTTCTCTTCTTGAGTTTAAAAAATTGAATTCACTTCCTGACCTTTGAATAGTGCACTTTATTGTTGACATTCTGCATCCAACAGCAGGGTCAAGGGAATTTCTAAGCCTGTGGCTGGTGTGGTGTTGTGGAACAGGCCAAGGAACAAAGATTTCTAGCAGGAAGAAAGTTATTTCAGTGCTACTAGGAGATGGAGTATATTATTTCCTGATTAAACCTATCTGCTGAGTTAACAGAAGGGAAAAGGAAAAGATTATCTCAGGCTTGTCTGGCAGATGCTTACCTTAACTACATCACAAACACTTTTATTAGATATGCTCCTGATGGCAAGCAGTAGCAGATTCAGAGCAATGTTCACAATTTTCCCATGTGGTGGGCAAGTTCTTCATTTTACCAAAGATAAAGCAAAGCTTCAATAGCATAATCAAAGTCTCAGGAGATAAACAACGAAGTTCCTCGGAGATTCTTGGATCTCTCTTTTTTCCTTTTGCCTTTCACATGGTCTTCAGAACCCTTACAGCTTCTGTGGTAGCAGACTCACTGTGCTCCTCAGTTCTGCAAGGGCAGGATCCTCTGCAGATGAGCTCCAGCTGGTATTATGGACTGCCTTTATAGCCATCCCAGGTGAAAAAGAGAAATTTGCTAATAAAATATAAATGGACATTGCTGCATCTCAAATGTAGGTTAAATTGGGATCCTATTTTTATTTTACTGCTGAAGTGTCTTGTTCTATGTTCTCATGCCATATCCTATTGACAGTCTCTATTTTTCACAAGGTGTTTACAAATTAGAATAAAATTCAAGGAATTTTGAATGCAAGGGAGAGAATGATAAGCTTTCCTGCCTTGTGAAATTTTTTGTGTTTAATGAAAGTGTGGGTTTTGCTCAGTTTCTTTGACAAATGAGTGCAATTTCAGTGTAAGGCTAATCAGACACTTCTGGCTTCTGGTGAGATTTATCACATCTGTTGAGCTTCCTGGAGCTTTCCAAGACTAATGATATTGGATCATTTGGCTTGTGAATCATGACTTCCCTTGTTTACATGGCTGTTCTGGAAAAGCTTGAGCAAGATCACTTCAGTTGAAATCAGAAATTGATTTCCTTTCCAGCACAGGATAAGGTGCTATGAACTAACACCGGTATTTTCCATAGCCTCTTAATGTTTCTGAAGATAAGCTATGTCCAGACTAATCTGGAAAAGGACCTTCTTTTCTTTTATATTCTGATGTCAAGTGGAGAAGTCTAAAGTACAGCTAATTTACATATGCTTTTGAGGTGGGTTTTTCTGTTCTAATTTATCTGAAATCAGCAGAAAGTCTCCTCTCTTGCTTAATGTTATTGCTGAGAGTGTGATATGCCACAAGGGAGTGTGCCTCATTATCTGCAGAGAACCAGGGCCATGACCATAAATTTGATTTGCAATGTCGTATGTTCTCTGTGGTAACAAATTCTGGTACCATAAATGCCAAACAGTGCAGGATCAGACAGAAACAGACAGAAACATTAGCCTGCAAGTGGCAGTTTTGTCTTACTCTAGCATGTGAAGTGACAGAGAGAATTTTTTAAAAATTCTTGATTGGAGACTGTGCTTTTTATAAATATTCTTTCTCAAGTGTTTTCTCCTTCTGAAAAGCCTACAGTGTTGGCAAACCTTCACCATGTTTACATAGACTTCTTGCCATTAAAATGTGTGTTTCTCACTACTTTCTTTGGCAAGTCAGCTATGTCTTCCTCATGTTTGCAAAGCAAGCAAAGCATCATAGCATTTTAGAGCCTGATTGAAAACCTTTAACAAACCTGAAAATACTTCTGTCACTGTGCTTCCAGAACACAAACCCTTCCAGTGACAGGCAAAATTCAGAAAGGCAAGAACTGCATGGAGGAACTATAGAAACCTGTGGAACAGGTACTAAGCGGAAATGAGAAATCAGTTGGGTGATTTGCGTTGGACAAGCATTAACCAGAAAGCATTCTTTTTCTCCCTCATGCATTTTTAGGCTCCATTCATTACTGTTTTCTGTAGCTTTCATATTAATAAAATTTTTGTTCCTGCCACACCTGCCACACATGTGGCAATTTGATAGGACTATAGTGTCAACAGCCTCCCTTTTAGGCGTAGAGAAGATATGCCATGGAAACAGAACTATGTGGTAGATAGGAAACATTGTTGAAGGATGATCTCCAAAATAGCCAGATGGGAAAACCAGTCTAGGATGGCAGTAACGATAAAAGGTGTAAAGAAGTAGACCAGTGCTTGCTGTGTGCTTTGAGTAAAAATGTTGCTCTGCTCCATATTTGGAGCTATGAATGCATGCCATAAAGAGATTCTTAGTTTTGCAGTCTTACTGTTGTGTGACTGCTTTGGAAACAGGGCATTCAATTTGCATCATAGACAGTGTATTGTGGTGGTAGTCTATTCAAAGCTGGTTTTATACTCCCGTATAGAAGCAAAGCTGCCT
>VZZY01005693.1:0-18050 GCA_013400335.1 Eurystomus gularis
AAAAAAAATCACAACAATTTTTAAAGGCTCCTCAATTAGATTATGGGTCTGCTCATGAGCCCTTATTTTATCATCACAGAAGAAGTATTTCTCAGTGGCTGCATAAATGTTATCTTGGCACTAAAATTTAAACAGACATACATTCAGACTCTAGATGTTTGGAAATTATAAAACTTGGACAACGTATATAGAAAACAGTTTAATTAGATTGCCTACCTCAACAAAATGCATGTATATGCTTATCCGGAGCAGGAATCTACAGTCATCTATTTCTTTATCTTTGTGTCTATGAATTACTCGTACAAACTGCAAAATTACAAATTCTGTGCCTATATTCAGTTCATGAACAAAAGAAAACATCTCTGGTTATACCAAGTCTATAGTCTTGAGATAATTTCAAAGCCAAATTCCTATCCATCTTAAAAGTTTGAGGAATTTAGCTGTCACTATTTAAATATCACGCTTAACCAAGTTTAACAGCATTAGAACATTAAGTATAATAGGCAATTTTATTTTTGTTTGCACTTCACTTTGCAATGCAATGTACTTGACTACATTAGTAGTCTCTGCTGACTTCAGATGGTATTTGTGAAAGATGCTACACAATTTGAGGAACTTCTGGTGATTAAAGGTAAGAAACACTGGAGCAAGAAGATGAGATATAAAGTCAAAACTTAAGCTTTCTGTATTTTCTGTATACAAACCACAGTATTATTTCTGTGATACCTGTGGTGCACTGGTAGTACTTTAATTATTATATTAATAGAGAAAATTTCTATATGAATATCTACTTAGATTAAAAAAGTTTCTTACTTGAACAGAACTCTTCAGAAATACTTCAAGAGTTTGAATTTGTTGATTTTCTTTAAACATACAATCATGAACAGCCCAAATAATACATTTTAGGAGCTCAGATTCATAGAATAAACATTTTCAGCAGGATAAAGGAAAAAAAGCCTTACCAGAGCGTAGACTTTTCCATTATCCCCTTTTATGGTGAATCTAAACGTGCTTTTAGTGGAGGACAATTCCACAAGACACTGAGCAACCATGCTCTGTATGAATTGAGACCTGATTAAGATTTAACCACATATTACACATTTTCATAAACACTACATGGGCAAAGTAATTCATATCAATGCAGGAGAAGTATATGAATGAGTATCTCCATACTGTCAATTCCACCACATCCTACAACCACTTCTTATTGAGAGATGGGGCTTATCTTTTTCTCTCTCAAAACCAGAAGACTTTCTATTTCCTGCAACAGGATTTTTTCTTTACAGATCAGCAGCCTAAGTTGCTCCACATCCTTTATTTTGACTAACACCAAATGTCAAAAGCCAAATAAAAGCTTTTCCCTATTACAAATAAAAGCTTTTCCCTATTATATTTTACACATATGAACGCTAAGTTCAGAATGATGCACTTATTTAAAATACAGTTCACAAGACGAAAAAAATAACTTATAGTACATGATACAAGATAGCTATATCAAGTTGTTTCATCTTAGTCTTAACTTCAAGCTTGAAAATTAAAAAAAATCTCACTTCCAATTAAACATTTTAAGCTTTACTTAACTTTACATAATGTAACCTTCCATCTCCATAATTAGTCACCAGATATCAAGCAAGCTTAAACACTTCAAAATAAGTAAGTATTGCATTTTGGCTTATCACCTGAATAGTGAGACACTGCAACAAATTGTGCCACACAAACACAAGAAAAGACAAGCTAACAAAATTGTATGGATAAATTCAGACTACATTACCTTTACAATGCTTAATTCGGTGATGATTACATACAATTTGACAGACTTTTGTTATTTTACTTAATTATTCATGAAACTAAAACATTAGTGCATTTCTAGCATCCTTTCTAAAACATAAACCTGAGCAAATGATCTGACTTTATTTTTATTTGTTACCTTGGTGTTGCTCTGAAACTCTCCTCAGATGGTTGAATAATTACCTCGGTGACATAATATTTAATGGTATCTAAAACGACAAAAATGTTTTTCAAGCACAACAGAAGAACCAACTTGTTAAGAGTAGACTATCACTATACTAATCAAACTTTTGTTCAGCACTCAATTAAGAGGTGCAGCAGACGGTCAAATTATGCTTTGGTTTGCAGAAGGAGAAGCAACCAATAACAGAAAGCATACATTGCCAGATGAAAACTGCTCTGAGCTAATTATAAGATCAGCAATTTGTCATTCATATTGATCCGTGTTTAATGCTGGGAACAATCATCCTGAAACAAAGCAAGCAAGAGCTCAAACCAAATCTGAAAGATGAATTGAAAGAACTTTCCTAAAGCACTGAGATCAGCATAGCTTACATAAGTATTTTATGCTGCTCAATAATGCTGCAGTGAATCACAAGAGACAGTTTTAATAACAGCACACACAGGGGAATAATTTTCTCCCCTCAAAGAGCAGAATGGAACTTCTTTCAAAAAACATCACAGTAACTCAACACTGAGTTTCAATGTAACTGTTGCCCGAAAGCTCCACTAAGACAGCCTTTAACAATAAATGGAAGTGTTTGAGCATAGAATTGAGTTCCCATTGATAAAGTCAGGTCAAAGATAATCATATTGAAGCTCTGGAACTGTGCTACTAACACAGTCTAACCAGAGGGCCAGCAGAACAGGTTAAGCATATAGAGTAATAAATTGATTCCACTAAGCCATAGCACGTGAACAAGAGTTCCATAAATTTTAACGGTGGAAGGGATTGTCTTATCTGATCTCCATCCACACACACCATTAAAACTAGATGACAGCAAGTATTTCAGGGAGACACTGTTTTAAAGATTGCAAAAACTTGGTAATCCCACCCCTTCTCCAGATAAGTACTGCACTCTTTTAACTACCTTCATTGCTAGGAAATCATGTTTTACCTCCAAGCTTAGTTTTAGTCTGCTCCACACAGTGCCTAGTCCTAGGAGACAAGAGGAAAAGAAGCCAATTCATTCACTCTAGCTCCCCAGCTGTTGCCCTGAGTAAGGACTTAGTGTTACTGCTGCAAAGGAACTGGAAATTAAGATGTCTCCTTGCAGAAATAGAAAGGGGGATTTCCCAAGAAAAAAATCAGGTATATGGGGATAGAGTTGGGGGCAGAAATAGCTGATAGGGGAATTTCAAAAGCCAAATCTGGTCTCCACAACTACACCATTCTAATTCAGCTTTATCTTCAAGGTACTGATACCTGCTCATGAGGAAGCACCAAAGTATGACAGTCAAGTCTGCTCTCTGCTCTCTTTTCACAGAGATGGTTCTGTCTAGACTTGTACCATTCATCTCTGGTTAGGTTTTTTTGTCTGTTCTTTGAACTCTAAATTTCCTACAGTTCTGAAGGAAACATGATTAAAGCAATGGACATGCCATCTAACTTCAGCCACACACACAGACCAGACTAAATCTCTGAACATCTGCATGGTATTTGCCTTTTCCTATACCCACTGATGACACCAATTACTGGTTGCTACAACCACCTGAAGGCTTAGATTAAGCAAGTCATTATTCACGAAGATCTGCAAAGCTCTATTCCAATCATTGCTTTCCCAAAGTTACAATCTGCTTTGTGGGTTTCAAACATCTTACCTTAAATTTGGTTTTATTAAAGCCTGTACTGTTCAGATCCTTGCACAGGACAATCAGAACTTCCTGTAACAGGAGTTTTTTTGTCTTGTGTCTTCTCATCCCTTACTTCTTAAACAGGCTTTGCATTTTCTGATAAGTTTTTATATTCTCCAGATCTCTGAACTGAGCCAGGCTCACACTGACTGACGCAGTGGAGTAGAGGGATAATGAAAGAATGAACCTTGCTAGTAACAGTCTTATCATTGCCTCTCTCCTGTTAATAACTGCATTTTAAAAACCCCCAGAGACTCATCTTTACACTACTTCAGGTAAACTCTGCTGATTCAATATAATTACAGCTTTTAAACCAATAATCTCATTATCATCAGATGATGACAGATAACCTGTTTCTTTGACAAGGCTTCCTTTCCATAAAACCAGGCTGGCTGTTAGCAATCATATCTTTAGCTTCCAGTTCTGTGTTGCTCAAGTTCTGAATTAATCTTTCCATTATTCTGTCAGACTGACAGCAAAATAAACAATCTGTAATTTCTCAGGTCTCCTTTTCTACTGGGATTCCTAGTAAACTGGACTCATGCATTGAGTCTTCCAAAGCTTTGGAATTAGCCAAATATGCCACAGAAATAATGATGAGGAAACTCCCTGTCATAAGTCACTTTCAAGGTCTAACACTGGAAGCAAAAACTTCAGCTTTTCCAGAAGGGAGTGAGACAAACACATAGGAATCAACCCTGCACCTTACTGATAACCTACTTTTCTCCAGAGTTTTTAACCTCCAGTGCTCAGTGGCTGATGCAGTGAAGTCTAGATTGGTTTGTACGTCCCATACCTGATGATACTGCTTCTCCCAGCATCGCCTTGCAGCGCTTACAAATTACTCTGGTATTTTCCTTTGATTTCTGTAGGACAAAGAAATGTCATTTAAATGTCACTCAGTTATTCTGAAAAAGGAATGTATAATTTTCACATACTCTCTGGAGTAGATAGTGAACTTTGTACTTGTTCCTGTTCTCTTTATGTTTACATACACACTGATTTTCATTCACTACTTCAGCTTTCTACACTTCAACTTGCTTATAAGTTTCACGCTGGGTTTAAAATCTGGCAATACTGACCACACAGCACAGGGTTTAACAGCTAACAGGAGAATCTCGTAATATTGAGTGACAGGGTGCCAAAACAATGAGGTAAATTCAATTCTGATAGAGGCAAAATAATGCACATGAAAAGAAGTATTCCAAAATATGTATGTAAAATATTATGCTGCAATGTGACTACCATCATTCAGTAAAAAGTTCTAGCCACTGTGGACAGTCTTATGGAAATATCAGTTCAATGTTCAGCAGAGAATAGAAAACGTCCCCGGAGGGATGTACTAGGAATCAGCTGAAGAGCACAACATAGCATGATATTCCAGAAAGGTGCAATGGATTCTGTTCTTGAACAACACCTCTCCCTCAATTCAAGAAGAAACAGAAAGGGTATTGACAAAGAATAATTGTCAAAGGTGCAAGACAGTTTCCGTGTGTGGCAAGAAAATACATGTAACGGGAGAAAGCATGAAGGATGAGAAACTGAGGAGTATCATTGAGATATATAAAATCATGAATGTTTCTGAAAAGCTGAAAGGGAAAAAACAATTACTCTCATAGCTCACGCTATGGAATAACCTGGTTTTTATTAAAGAAAAGGAAGGTATTTGTCACACAATGCATAATATAGTTTGGTACTCACCACAGGAAAGTATTTTTCATATTCACAGTATACATAAGTTCAAAAAGTCTTCAGAAATTCAGAGGAAGGGCTTATTAAAAACAAAAAATGTGGATAACAACACCTAGTTCAAGAAGTCTTTACACTAGTCAAAATATCACTCAATACTTGCCTTATACATCCATTAATGCCCACTGAAAAAGAACACATTTCTGGATGAACCTGTGATCTGCCCTAGTAACACTCCTACTAATTCCAGTATTAATATTTAAATTCAGTATCAGTATAAAGATACAAGTAAGCACATAATCCAAAGTCTAAGCTCCAGAACTGGTTCTGTGTGGGCTTATTACCCTGGCTGTAGCACAGTACAGCTCCAGTCTGGAAGCAGTAGGTATATACAACTATCATGATTCTCCTGAGTTAATAAACCCTTCTGGAGCTAGAAATCCTAAGAACATAATGAGAAGACACCTAAATTGGATTTTTACATGTAGTCTTTGTATAATCACCTTAATAACTGTTTGTACAGTATACAGTGCATAAAAATACCCATATGTAATTAAACAGCTACTGTTTTACTGTCTTGGTTTATAAGTCCAAACAAGTCACTATCAACTTGAGAAATATTGCAACACATACCTAAAAAATAATATCTAAATTTAGCATACATGAAACTAGTCAAGGGGAAAAGCTCCAAACGTAGCTTTTTCTGTAACCTTTGTTACATGGGAACATGTAACATTGTTACATGGGAACAGTTCCCATGGATTCCAACTAGAATAAGCACAGGTGCGCTCTTCGGGGACCGCAGTTTTTCCTCATCACCACTATACTCCTTAGTATTCAAATTTTAAAATGCATGATCATGATGTGTCAGACTGATGTCCAGAACAAAAAGTGGGGCTCTGTGGCCTATGACATTATAAGATTATTTAAAAAACAAAACAAAAAAGCAGCATGAAGTATATCCAATGGCCCTAGCTATGTTAGGTGCACATTTGTCTTACAAAGGTAAATTTTGAGATATGTCCATTACAGGCTGTCTTCAGAACTGGGATTGTGGACTTTCAGGCTATGGAGAATCCCAAGCACAATTATCCTAATAAAAAATTGAATAATCCTTTGTTAATTGATTTATTCTAATCCAGGTGCCTTGAAGAATGTGTGGTCTGTGATTAGACTGGTGCTGAAAGATTATAGGCAAGTCAGATAGACATGCTGAGCCAATTTTTTCAGTTATGCTACAAAAAAGTTTAAGTACTTGCTGTTGCAATGACAGGGAAGGGGTAATAAGGGAGACAGAGGAGTTACACACACCAGTCTGGATCATTAAGTAGGTTGTGCTTAGTCTAATAATTAAAATTACAGCCAAATGCCAGATCATGTATTCAGGAACAACATGAACAACCAAGCCAGTGATGATAAAATAAAGGAATACAAAGTGGAAGACAGCAAAAATCAAAAGAATTTAGATGATGATAGCTAACAAAACCAGAGTTACTAATGAGATGCTACAAAAGCATGGGCAAATATGATCTCTGAATGCACAAACAACTGGATAGCTGATATGGATGAACAGAAAAATATTACATCTTCAGAATTAGTGAATAATTACTGCAAAAATCGATCTATAAAGTATGTTAAAAATTTGGAAAATTGCTACAAAAATAATTTCTAAAAAATAAATATACCTTAGAGACAAAAAGTGATACAGAGTCGTAATTCTTAGTGTACTTAATTTAGTAAGAAGGCAGCAAAAAGTCAGGAAGATTAACCACTGAAACAGCTTACCAAGGAATGTGATAAAGCTTCCATCGTTTGAAGTATTAAATCAATACTGGACATCTTTCTCAGAACTGATGGATTTGATGCTGGAAATACCTAACAGAGTGCTCTGATCTGTACTATGCAAATAATAACATGAACAGAAAGGGCCACTCTAGCTCCACAAAAAATGAGAAAGCATCCCACATGGAACCTGACCTTATGATCACAAAGTCCTGCTTGCTCCCCACAAACCAGCAATCGAACTAAAAGCCGCAGGGAGAGCCCAACAGCCTCTGTTAAAGCTTCAGAGAGTTGACTATGTTGGAAGTACAGCCCCCTTGTTATGGAAATCAGAAAAAACCATCTGGTTCATATATATGCAGTTATCTCCTCCCCTATGGGCTACCCCAAGAAGTAGCCCCCTTGCTACTCCTCTCAAACACACAGAATAAAATTGCTGGCTTAACATGAAGAGCAAGGATAAGTAGACAAGGTTTTATGAAAATTAGTATTTGAGGTTAGTGCAAATACTGCACAACACAATTATATAATATACAGTATTTCCCGGAAAGCTACAACTTGAATGTTTTCTTTTTTTTCTTGCTACAGTTACAGGTGCTAGCTGAGAATTGTGCAGTATGTTACCTAAAAAACACCACTAACTCGTTGTATCATGCTTCAATGGAAAAAGCAATAGTTTTTGCTAGACTAATTAAATCAATATATCTATTTGACAACTTGCAGCTGCTGGCAATATGCAGAAGGAGGTGGATCACTAGCCTAATATTTTCTGTTTCTACTCCTAAGGATCCCTGATATGGTGTCAGAGAAAGTATTTTCCCCAAGAGATACTATTAGGATGCTGCAAGACCATGTGACATTTAAAAAACTGTGTTACACTGGAAGACTAATAGATGTGAAAAATATGTTTGCAATGGACGTATGCTGTCTTGGTCCCACTGGAGGCTGGAAAAGATTGTTTTAGCATCTCTGGTACATTCCTGCTACTATTTTGGTCATATGCAAACACTTTCCAAAGAACTGCAATGCAATTAAAAAAAGAACTTTCATACTGGGGCAGACTGCAACAATATTCTCTGAAATGAACACATTTAGATTCCAATAGGAATCTATCTTGCCTGTAACTTTCAATTACTCATATTATGGAAGACTTTTCTGTTTCAGTATGAGGGTTTTTTTCCTTATTAGTACAGTTTCGGCTGGATCTTACAGTTTTGCTCATTTGCTTGGCAACCAAGTGATGCTGGAAATAAGCAAAAACAGAAATAAGAATTCATTGTAAGCGTGGAAGATGTAGAAGGAGGGATTTGACACAAACAAGGAAAGAATTCTCAACTTCAATGCAAGTTTAAGGAAGCAAATATGAAAATCCATCACACTACTATTGTACGCCTCTGACAGAAAATAGCCTCCTCCTTCATTGAAAAGCTCTGCTTTTATCCTGGTTTGACCCCACATCTCAGTAACATCTTTGTCCCACATTCTTTTATCACGTTTCTGCCTCAAAAACAACCCCTTTCTGGCAAACACTCTCTTTGATTGATTGAAGAAGTGTGTTGGGTGAACTGATCCCTGGTCTCTGGGCTGCACTATGAACTCCATGCACCCTGCCTCTTCCTGTCTTTGTTCCCGTTGTTATAAGATCTCTTTTGAGACTACTGAAATGTGAGATAATTCATTTTGTGGATCTATGGCAGAAAGCATTGTCCTCTTGGAAATCCGGAACCTTCTGCTCAGCCTCCTTCTTAAGGATACTTAGAAGGAATAACTCCAATTGTCACAGTGTTAATCCAAATTAATCTGCTTCTCCCATGCTGATATCCTTTCAGGATATCAGTTCTTATTCTCCCCTCCCCATATTCTGCTTTTCAAAGAACAATGGAATAAGAAACCAAAGTGACCACAGCTGCAAGACTTGCAGATATCGACCCCAGGACAGAACTGTTCCCCAAGCAGATGGCTCGCTTAGATGCACTGCAGCAGCAACTATTGAACTGCAAGAATCCTGGTAATTTAACTGGGGATCATACAAATCCCTAATGATGAAATGCAGCAGCAGACAGGAATCAGGGTCTCTGGTGTTACTTCTCAACATATTAAAAGTTTCATGTTGGGAATCTATACATAGCAAGTCATCAGCTGTTACAGACACAAGTTGCCAAGGCAGCAACGGTTCCCATAATTGTAGAAGGATTTCAGTAATTAGGTTTAATACATGGTAATGGAAGAAAAGATGGCATCTGCAGGCTCAACCTCTGTCAGCACAAATATAGACAAACAGTAGATTAACAGAAAAGGCTTCATGGAAATGTAGGCTTTGGTGAACTAAGTTCCTGGATGTTCTTCTGGTAGAAGAAATTATTATTGCTTGAACTTTATACACGTGCTAGATTTCCAAGATGAGTAAAGCACTGAATTTTCTTTCTTCAGGGCTTTTATCTCATTATTTAAACATGTATATCCCTACATCGGTTTGGTTTTTTTTTCAGGAGCTAAAACAGATTTTGATGCTTCTAAGCCAAGTAACAGCCTTCTTCCTAGAGACTCAGCTGATGGATACATCCCCTCCTGGAACACCTCAGAAACATCAACATGAAGAGTTATAACTTGGAGCAGCAAGTGCTTTTCATTAGACAGATCAGGCAAACAATCTCAATTTCCTTACTGTATTCTAAGAGGGTAAGACAGCCACATCTGATTCCAAAACATTCTCATTTTTTCCAAGTCTTTCTAATGCGAGAAAGGGAAAGAGAGAGGGAAGGACAGAGAGAGGGAAGGACAGAGAGAGGGAAGGACAGAGAGAGGGAAGGACAGAGAGAGGGAAGGACAGAGAGAGGGAAGGACAGAGAGAGGGAAGGACAGAGAGAGGGAAGGACAGAGAGAGGGAAGGACAGAGAGAGGGAAGGACAGAGAGAGGGAAGGACAGAGAGAGGGAAGGACAGAGAGAGGGAAGGACAGAGAGAGGGAAGGACAGAGAGAGGGAAGGACAGAGAGAGGGAAGGACAGAGAGAGGGAAGGACAGAGAGAGGGAAGGACAGAGAGAGGGAAGGACAGAGAGAGGGAAGGACAGAGAGAGGGAAGGACAGAGAGAGGGAAGGACAGAGAGAGGGAAGGACAGAGAGAGGGAAGGACAGAGAGAGGGAAGGACAGAGAGAGGGAAGGACAGAGAGAGGGAAGGACAGAGAGAGGGAAGGACAGAGAGAGGGAAGGACAGAGAGAGGGAAGGACAGAGAGAGGGAAGGACAGAGAGAGGGAAGGACAGAGAGAGGGAAGGACAGAGAGAGGGAAGGACAGAGAGAGGGAAGGACAGAGAGAGGGAAGGACAGAGAGAGGGAAGGACAGAGAGAGGGAAGGACAGAGAGAGGGAAGGACAGAGAGAGGGAAGGACAGAGAGAGGGAAGTCACATTTCCCTTTGATCATATTTATGGTTATGGATCCTGTCATAGTTTAAGAAGAAAAAGCATTGTTACTCTAGTTTCCTTCTCATTCTTCGCTCCACTATTCTTTAACAAACACTTAACCCATCTTACTAAATGTTCATTCCTTCACGCAGGATATTTCTGTGGGGAAATACTTGGGTTTAGAACTACAAAATTAAATAGTTTCTAATTCAGTTTATAGGAAGGAGTTCTTTTTGCATATCTTGGTCAACATCAAGACCATGGCGCACGCTTTAGGAAATGTAAATCATCGCTTACAGTATTTTTTGGCTTCTGTACTACGGAACGTTAATAACTCCCTATGACCTTCAAATCAGCTCCGTAATACATGCAAGTTAAATAAACGAGTGACAAAAAAGTGTTTCACAATGCAAAAAAGTCCCAATACATTAACTCAAGAATTATTCAAACAAAATACTTTACCAAGTTGGAGCCACTCTGAGAAGTGTGGTGTCCAGTCTCTGAGCAGCACATGGGAGATTCTGGCACATGTGATTCATTTCCTGAATTCAACAGAAAAAATGTGTCTCCAAGAAAACAGTCATGATGCTGAGGGTGCAATGTGCTTCTGGCAAAGGGGTTTGGGTGACAACACCACTCTTCCACTAAAGCACTCCAGTCTTCACTTGGTAGAGGAAGAACTCTGAGAAATTTCCTAAAAGGGAAGAAGAAGAAAAAAATTCTTTTCTAAGACACTAAAAGAGACCTTAGACTTCTTGCAAAAGGGGAGGTTGTGTGTGTGGCATTTTCTCAAAAGAAAGTGCTTGGCTCTCCTTTCCATCAAAAGGCACTTTCTTTGGATGAATTCTGAGAAAGCAATGGCTGTGTGTTTCCTGCCAAGTTTGTGATGAGCCATTTGCCAAGGGTGAATCTCCAATGATTATAAGGCACAACTTGGCATAATCCTCTCTTGAGATGAAACACATGGCAAAAATAAAACAGTTCTATCCGGTCATGAAAAATATAACAATGGGCAACTATATTTATTATTACTTCTTGTGAAGTTCCCTTGCACCAAATATTGATAGAAAAACAACAGAAACAGGCTGCTGCCACAGGGAGAGCATGTCATTTGAAGCCTCTCAGACACCAGACACTGAAAAAGCTAAATACCAACAAAAATACCACAGTACATCTTAATTAAAAGAAAAAAAAAAGAGGATAATGTAATCTTAATTTAGATTCAGATTCAACTTTTTGAAGTCACATGCAAAAAAAACCAATCCCTTTCTCCTGGGCATCTGTATGTATTGCTCCAGGCAATATCAGACTTTGCTTTTGTAATTAGTGTTGGGTTTAACTTACATTCTTTGGTTACACATAGTGTCTGAAGATTTTATGAGCCAAAGCTTGGAATCACTCCTTTAACCTGTAAAATATAGTCTTAAAGCTAGAATATATACATCTGGCTATATAAGTACCAGCTTGGTAATTATGAGGGAATGGTCAATACTTTCCCGCCTACAGTTCCCATGGCCATTCTGCAGTCCCACTGACATGTATTTTTATTAAGAATGTAGAAGTATTGATGGATACTATCCACATATTTACACCTTCTTCAATCTGTGTTTTCTAGAAAACGATTGCACTGGGGAGAAATTCAGCCCCTTTACCATCCCCAATGGGCAATGGCTCTAACAGTGTGCACCACTCCAACAGTTTTCTAGATGCACGGTTTGTTGCAGAGCTGCACCTTCTGCTCTCTGCCTAGTTACCCTGAATGCCTTCCTTTTGTTCCCCTATTTCTTCTGCTGTTGCCTGAAACCTTGATTCTACTGCTCACTTAAAACTTGCTTGTATTCAACTTTGCTTATGGCGCTGCTTCATAAATGAACACACAGCTGCTAAGCCAATACTTAGACACCCTCCCTTTCTTGCAGTTCACAAACTATTCTTTTCTGACTATGTCAGTTCTTCCCATTGTAATTTCTTGTGCCTTTTGTATGGTTGGCTGTAAAACTGAAATTTTTTATAGAAACTTCCTTCTTTCGAGCTCGACAATACATTTTACACTCTGCTTGCCCCACCTGCAGATGAAAGTTGGAATAACTCATCCTCTGGTCCTCCTTTACCATAGCTAAGATCACCTCTCAACACTGCCCATCACTGTCTTCACTCTCTGTGGTCTCACCTATTGCCTGAGATACAATCACAGTTTTGCTGTGGTGGGACCTTAATTCTGGTGTTGGCCTAATGACTGATTATTTGTCAACTTGTACAATTAGTTCCAGTCCCTGGACTCACACTTAAACAAAAAAGTCTTTATTCCTATGTATTGCTCTTCACATTACAGCAACAAAAAGCTGGTATTGCTCAGCAATGTTTTTACAATTACTACGGACAGAGGGGAAAAAAAGACAGAGATTATATTAAGCTGCAGATGAATGCTGTCCAGTTTCATTACATCACCCTTTCTTTACCATCACAGTTTAGACCACCAAGGTCTTGAATTCTTGCCCAGCAAAAGCAGCTGCTCCAACAAGTAGGAATTTCCTATACAGGCTCCTCTTAACTTTGAGCTATACAGAAAATACAGCATTTCCACTATATTTTAGGCTTTTGCCATTCATAGGCAGGAAGCCATATTCTGGATCACTAGAACTGGAAAAATGTAACACTAACAAAAGTGTTGCTTTCCAGAACAAAAAAAAAAGAAACCGAAGTTTACTGGGTGCTGACTAGCTTGAGGATGCCAAATACAATAAAAGCTAGCTAACAAGGACTTATTTCCCCAAACTTGCTCCAAATAACAACTGAGTTTCTACTTTAAGATAGCCATCAAGGCTGCCTTCACAGTCAGAGTGACAATCAGTTCTTAGGTTAGGACCTTTAAGAGAAACTTTCTCCTTCTGAAAGTGTCTAATACAGTCAGGCTGGGTTTCCTTCTGGAGACAGTTCTCTGTCTCTGCACAGAGGAAGTCTAGGTAATTAACTTAATTTCAAAAAGAGGAGTTAGGCACTAGTCTAAAGGAGTCCTGCTGTAAGGATGTAATTTTTAGGTGGGCTTCCATGCCAAGGTAAGTATTTGACAACAGAGATCCTTATGGGACTGGATTAAGAAAAATAATTTCTAACACCACGATTAACTAATACCCAATAACAAAGTAATATCATCCATCTAGTGAAAACTCCAAAAACTGGAAGTAAAATGGACTTCAAAGTTTTAAACATAAAACCTCTGCATTCCATCAGAGGCAAAAAAAAAAAAAAAAAAAAGATCCAATAGAATTTCTTTCACAGTAGCCTTTCTTATTTATTTTCTACAAAATCTTGGTCAGCCCAGCTTGACAGCTAATCATCATGCTTAAAGCTATTGATGTAGGTAATGTGTAATCAGAAGGTTTCCCTTACCATCAGTTTTTCAATAGAATACTTACATAGCACAAATTCTTAATATTTGGACTAAGGAGAAGGCTTATTGCTTAAAAGTCAATTTAGAAATTTATTTTTCACAAAGTTTGGCTTTTAAGAATTCCTTCATGACAGAAATAAAGCCTTAAAGAAATATTTTGTAACTGAGCTACACTTAGCCTAACTGGAAGAAGAGAAAGAAAAAAGAAAGTATCCCAAATTCTTTGCAGCTCTTAAATCATGGAAGAAAAAAAAAAATTTAATCACTTCCTCTAATGTGGGTAATGAAGAAGAATCAAGAGCATAACCCTAACCTCTAAAGAGCTATCAGCTTCATGGGAGGAAACAGCCTAAGCCAGGGGATTTCAGAAAATATATAGAGTCCATTTTCTTGCATCAAGGAAGGATCACTTACATTTAAATTATTCCTAACATATTTCTCTAATCTAGTCTTTAAAATGATGGCTTCCTATGCAGTCCCTTAACAGTAAAAAATAAACTTTAGAATAGGTTTGTGGTGTGGAGATTTTTTTCATTTTAACTTAAGTTTCTCTTGCTTCAGTTGGACTACTGCCACCTTCTTTGCAGCAACTTCTTAACATATTGGAAGAGTATTATGCCTTCTCCACAGCTTTATCTAAACTAAACCCCATTTATTTCAATTTCCCACCATCTGTGCTGCCATTGTCAGTCTCTTGCTGGAGAGACCAACACATGAATTCTGTAGGTAGAAGTACCGACTACACCACTGTCTTCCTTTTGGAAGTGCTGGAACAGAAGGTGTTGGATACACTGGTAGCTCCACTCTTCAACCCTTGTCTTAACCAATATTTTTTTTAGTAATAATATTTGAGGGGCTCAGAGGTTCCCTGCAAGAAGAAATGCCAAGCAAAGATTCATGAACATGCCTTCTTCCTTTCTCAAAAATTCTGACTGTGTCATGCTACAGGATGCAGAACCAAAAGATGCAAAGTCCATGCATATGAATTTGATGTGCTGAAGTTCAGAAAACGCCCACTCTGAGACAAAAATGTAAAAGTGCAGTAGCTTTCAAAAGCAAATGTTACTGACTAGAAACTGTTTCATTACTCTACAAATGTATCAAAATAAGACTTTTTACTAGACTTTCTGATGAGATACTTCAGAAGAGAAAGATTAAATCCTCAGTTACATTCAAGCCACCCATAAATCCGTATGTATGACAAGAAGGTAACAAGAATTTGCAGAATATACCACATGTGTATTATCATTTTGAGTATAAGGAGTGATCACAAAAGGCTGCAAGTGCATCTCCAGTAATTCTTATATATCCAGCTGAAGCTGTCAAAATTGTTCACTAGAAGAGCCAGAAAATGCAGAGGCTTTTTATTAAAATTCTCATTCACTCTGCAGACTTCGCAAGGAATAGAGATAAGGCTGAATCATGCAGCTACGAAATTGCTCCTGTGTTTCCCAAATTCAACATCTCTGAACCATGTGGAGGTTGGCTTTGCTTAACAGAGAGATGGGAGCTGCAGTCAACATCCTCATTCTGAGCAGCTCTGTAACTACAGCACGATGACTGAAGGAACTTTATAAGTCTGAGTAGAACTGAATAGGACCCCTGAAGTGCAGCCAAAGAAAGAAATCTAGGCTCAAATTTTCAGTTTTATTCCCTTCAACACAGCAAAGATGTCAACTACTAATAAACTAGGAGTATTTTTAAAATCAACGTAAACTATGAACATTTGCAATATTTCCAGGCCAAAACGTTACAGCTTGTTTATTGTACAGCAAAACCAGAAGCTATTCTGATGAATGCAAAGAGATGCTGTGTGAGCAAAAAGCACGGATCTCAAAGCAGAAATTTTACACATAGGGAAGTCCAGCTACAAAAGGAACTATCTCACTTAAAGCATAGCAGACAAGCAGGAAAAGAATCCAAATTTCCCAGCTTCCACAGCAATGCATCAAACTCCCTTTGTAAGGTACTTCTACTTTCCAGCCAGAATGAAATCAAGAAGTAAATGAATAAACGGTGAAAAACTGTTTCAGGTAATTTTGCTTTTAGTCATCCGTAGTGCTTCAAAAGTGTTCTCATCTATCCCTTTCAAAATAAATACCTTTTAACTGTCTCCCTATGTACACAAAATAACTAAAATGAATACCAATCGCTACAGCATTTATTTCTATAAATACAAGACACTGCAGTACTCACCGGTCTTTTACTATGATGTCACCACAGGACTGACAGTAAAAGACATAATTCGTCTGGGGTTTCAGACTTTCTCTCAAAGTAAAATCCAAATCTACAGATAGAAAAAGACATATTCAAAATTGTGGTAAGATTTTCAGTCAATTGTACAGAAAAATCCTGCCAAATAACTCAATCAAAAAAAGGTAAGAATCTAACAAACAAATCAAAATACTGACATTTTAAACACAATCTTAATTTATTTACCTGTAGAAGCAATTACTTAGATTTAGGAAAAACTTGCCATCTCCACCTCATGTCCCATAATGGTGAGTAGGAACTGTATATGTAAATAATTATTTTAAAGGTAGAAATCTTCTCCACAAGGAGAGCTGAAACATTGATGTCACTACAGAGATTGTATAAATTAAAATTCAATGCCACTCTTCTATAATGATATTACTGCTAATCAGAGTCTCTGCAATATGAGGGTACATCCCACATGTAACACAAAATAGTCAGGGCGGAGGGGGGACGACTACTAGTTTTAAATTTTCAGGCAGGTAAGATATCAGCCACTGTGGTACCACTCAAGGAAAAGAGAGCGAGCAATACCCTCTGCAGGCCAGCAAAGCAAACAGTCTCACAAAAGTCAGCTCAGAAAACTTTTCCAAATTAAAAAAGATGATATAAAAGCCTCCACAAATTATCAAATAACATTAGGTGAAAGAAAAGTAAAACTATAAGCCTAGCTCTGCATATGAATGTGTTTTGCATTGCCCCCTTTCTCAAATTTAAGAATAGATAAGAGAATATAAGTATATTCTCAGCATTAGCATTCAGTATTTAAGATTTAGGTTGCAACCACAAATGAAAAGTACTTTAAAAGGTTACAGAATTTCACATAAGAGACAACTAGTTTTGCATACTAATATAAGACATTAAAGGTCAGCTAAGGTTATCCACTATATACGTTAACTACCATCTGTTTCACATATGTTTTCACTGGTGAGACTTTCAAAGGTAAATTTTCAAAACTTCATCTTTGGTCTTTTGAAGCATGCTTCATTAATAAGACACACTAAATAATTTTCGTGTAATTTAGTTGTCAAGGCAGATGCATAATTACAGATTAACATACAGAAGGAGCCCCAGCATACCATAAATTCACCAGAGTATACTGATGTGTGTTGATGTGACCAGCATGTTACTGGTACTGAAACCGTTATTGGTCGTTTCTACTTTAAACCACTGAATGACAATTTCGTTATTTAATATATCTTTCTGTGTTATTTAATATATCTGTGTTGCATCCAATTAAACGAACCTTAACTATACTGAGCTTGAATGCTGGAATGAAAGCAAACACTAGTTATACTACCATGCTTCTCGATTATGCAACCACATCCTAGATCTGAATTAGCCTCACAGGAATAAGGGAACTTCGCAGATGTTGCGACCAACATCAGCCTCTGCAAACTGAGCTGTGAGAACGAGAAGCCCCAGCACAAAATCACGATCCTTTACGATTACGTGGTCAGTGACAAGCTTAATACGACAGCCTGGATGAATCATATTACAGCATCTTCTGGTACCCAACACGAAAGAGGAGGGAAGGAAAATAACGTTGAAGTGACGCGGGAAAGCACGGGGGAGGAGCTGGGAGCAAGTTCTCAAACTCCTACACAAAACACTTACTCAGCCACCGCATTTCCCTCTCGTTACGCCACTTTTTACACGTTTGATTTTTAAAACAGGCAACTTAAGTAGGCTGCAGCAGTTTCTGTTTAAATCTTCAACGCAGAGCTGAAGAGAGCCTTTTAGAAAAAGCAGCAGCACCGGCACAGCGCGAACCACGAACGCCAGCCGCTCTGGGTCGGGTTTGTGTGCGCGCTGCGGGACCTACGCTTTGAAGTCCCTGCACGTCACACGAAGCAGTGAGGTGCCAGGGAGCCCCAAGCACAGCAGCCTC
>VZZY01005695.1:103-14839 GCA_013400335.1 Eurystomus gularis
AATTTCTTATATCTAGTTTTAATCTACCCTCTTTTATTTGAAATTGTTACCCCTTGTCCTATCACAACAGGCCCTGCTAAAAAGATTGTCCCTATCTTTCTTATAAGCTCCCTTTAAGTACTGAAAAAAGGTCTCCCTGGAGCCTTCTCTTCTCCATGCTGAACAAACCCAACCCTCTCAGCCTGTCCTCACAGAAGAGGTGTTCCGTTCCTCTGATCTTTTTGGTGGCCCTCCTCGGAACCTGCTCCAACAGGTCTTTCTTGTGCTGAGGACTCCAGAGCTGGATGCAGTGCTCCAGGTGAGGTCTCAGCAGAGTAGAGGGGCAGAATCACCTTCCTTGATCTGCTGGCCACGCTTTTTTTGATGCAGGTCAGGACACAATTGGACTTCTGGGCTGCAAGCACACATTATCAACTCATGTCTAACTTTTCATCCACCATTATATCCCCAAGTCCTTCTCCACAGGGCTGTTCTCAATCTCTTCATCCTTCAGCCATCTATATTGACAGCCAGGGTTCCACTGACCCAGGTGCAGGACCTTGCATGTGGATAGGAAAAACTCAGAACACAGCTGCAGCAATACCCCACTCCTCTCTAATTCATATTGTGAAATAGTATTAATAGTGCTTGAAAGACCATTCCCTGTATTATTTCTTTACACTCAGCAGTCCGATGAGATGTTGGAGGGCTTTCATGTCCCCACTTCTATAACCTGACTTTGCAGAATTAAAAGGTGTACACACCCTGGCTAGGTCATAAGTGGCTTTAAACTGCCTTATCTAGATAATTTTAAGTCCTCCAACATGTCACTGGACTGCTGAATGTATTTGAGTACATCTGTCAGGTAAATGAAGAAATAATTGTTGTTCATAATAACTTGTCTGTTGCTAACCAACATAATAACTTGTCTGTTGCCTTACTGTCTGTTGTTATGGTGGGAAAAAGTGTTACTCAACTATACAGTTCAATTGTTATCTTTTACTTGTAAATTGGTTCAGCCCTGACCAATACACCTCTATGTTTTATTTTTAGAATACATACATCTTTTTGCAGCTTTTGTTGTTTATGCATACAAATTAAGAGGGAAAAACAGGGAGTTTGTGATTTTTTTTTTGCCTAGGAGAATGAGAATACATTTTGGGATAGGACAAAACAGCCCAAAAAACCCAGAAAATGTCAAGGGAAAAAATTAATTTGAATTCCAAGTATTGACTGAAGTCAATATTGATACTAGAACAAAGATGTTCAATTTAAGAAACAAAGTGTTTGGTTGCAATTCTCTCTCTGATCTTGCTTGTTATAATTATAGAATAGCTATACAAAGTTAAAGTGCTTGCTAAAATGTGTAGCATGTAAAGAAAATTTATTGATTCATATGTGACAAGAACTTATTCACGATATTGTTTTCATATACAGGCACTGTGTTATTTCTTGTGTTCATAACATGAATACCACATTTACTTTATTCTTTAATCATTTTCCTTTTAAATATATTTAACAGTATATTTAAAACAGATATATAGAAATGCAGTTAAAATAATATCTCCCCAAAACACAAAAATTAGAATGTAAATTATCAGTTTGTCCCTGAAGTAAAACATCCAGAATATAAAAACTGTCATACTGAACTGAGAAAGTGATCCATCTGGTCACTGACTTTAGTAGTAATAGCTGCAATATGACTTTATGCATTAATTTCAAATGGGAAAATTTTCTTCTAACTCCATTAGGTGGCTTTATATCATGGCATATTTAAAGCAAAACAATAACTATTATAATCTTTGTTAAACACTCAGAAGTCTAGATAACCCCAATAACACTGATTGCCAGTTTATGGGGTGCAGAAATGTTGCCCCAATACACCCTGAGAGGGAGAGGACCCGTGCAAAAGGGGCTGCACCTGACACAAGCACCTTCCAGTACAGGGTTCAAGGTAATGGTAAGTTGTGTTCACACCCACAAACCCAGTGACCCTGGAATGACTGACGCTGTTGACCATTGGGTCCAGAGGAAGAGCGGAAGGATGATTTCAGCACTAGAGCCAATAGTAGATACTGAGAAGTGTGAGTGAGGAAGGCTGTATTTGTTCTATCTGTATTGATACAAAATATTTTTCTGTGTTCGCTAGCACATTATCTGGGCTAACATTTGAGTCTTAGTTCTATATATATATAGTGTGTTTGTTTTGCCAACAACAGGATTTTGAGCGTATCGACTGTTTCTTTTTGGGATGTTCATTTTCTTAATCCCACTAAGTGCCCTTTCTTCTTCTAATATAAATAGAAACACTTTTAAAATTCTTTTCTCTTCATTCCTACATGTCTTTGTGGAAGTAGTTCCTATACACTTGCACTTATTTTATTCACTGCCTTGACCTCCTCATTTTTTTTCCTTTTTCCAGCTGCATAATCCAGAAAAGAACAACCTGTTTCATGGTAGACTACACCAGGGACAGATTAGCACGACATCTCAGGGGACATTTCCTCCTTTCCCACTGTGCTCTATTAAATGATATGGCTAACTACAAAAATTATGCAACCTGTCTTTGCTCTTCATTCATAGCTGTTATATACCATCTGAGGATTCCTGCCACACACCAGCTACACCCCCAGACTGAGTGGTTCCCTCAGGAGGTGGGCAAGTCAATCACTGCAGTAAGGATACAGGTTTTATAGTTTATCATACTACACATTTAAAGCACTGACTCAGCAGGAAGCACAGAGGGACACATTCCATTACCTCAGTTCAATACTGTGTTTATTACAAATATTCTGTGTTATGGCTAAGAAACTGTTGGTCACATCTTCCATGTCCTTACAGGGTGTCTGAGATCTAACATTTCTTCTTGGGTGCTGGTACTGTTCCTGGATCCTGTTAGGTTAGGACCATCTAGCTGTCTGATTTCTCTTTTGCACACTTATACCACAGCAGTCACTCTTTGCAAGCTCTTTCTAATCTGCTTGGGGTTGTGCAGAACTTATGACTTCTTTCTAATAATAGACCTCATGATGTTCACCACAGATGATCTGTGACAGCTCATCCCCAAGCTAATGCCTTCAGCTTCATGCAAGCCACTGCGAGAGGAAAACCTGTCCTGGATGCAAGGGTTCAAATCAGGGGTCCTCAAACTTTTTAAACAGGGTGTTGGTTCACTGTCCCTCAGACACTGTCAGGGGCTGGACTATAGTTTGGAAAAAAATGAATGAATTCCTATGCACACTGCACATATTTTATTTGTAGTAATGCACAAAAAAACAGGAAAAAGAATGCCGTATCCGGCCCGCGGGCCGTAGTTTGAGGACCCCTGGTTCAAATAGTACTGACAGGTTGTCATGTGAGTCTTGAGGACTCTATCCCATATGTAGTAAGGTCTTCCAAAGATAAAAATTCAAAATCTCATGTGGCTTTGTCATCGATCATTTTCACATGTACTTAATTTGGCTTCATTTTCTCACTACCTAATACAAAACTAGCTCAGCTTGAATGTTACACTCAATTATCCTGAACACTTCATAAAAATACAGTGCCCATTCTCTTGGAGTTTCTGGGGTGATGAATGTACTTTGGTGGACCATTGAAAATGTTATAAAAAATCCTCTTTAAGCATAGCTTTTCCCATTTATCTTTGTCTGGAAATCTTCCCTTTCCTTATGGTCAGTGCTGCAGACCATATTACTCAGTCCTAATGCTGTTCCCATTTGGGGGAGAAATAAATTATGCTTTTTCCCTGAATCAAGGGAATCAGCAAAGGCTATCTTGTTACATTTTTTTGTTTCTAGCATATGTACGTGGGGAGAAACAGAATTCAAGACACATAAGCAATGAGACTGAACAGATGATTAGAAAAATCTAGTCAGTTATTCCTCATATAAAATAGGATCATATGCATGCATTTCACAGAAGTGCACATGCAGTAGAAAGTTGGGATTTCATGGTACATGCCTGTGTCAGCCCACGTCCATCATACTGGCTCTGTTAGTGGTTTGCTATTTCTTTTTATGCATTCTAATTAATATAGGCTTTCATAGATTTACAGAATAGTTGAGATTGGAAGGTACTTCCAGAGATTATCTTTTCCACCCTCCATGCTCAAAGTAGGGTCCAACCCAAGTAGGCTGATCAGTATCTTCTCCAATTATATTTTGAATATCTCCAAGGATGGAGAAATCACAGCCTCTCTGGGCAACCTATGCCAATGTTCAATCATCATCACAGTAAAAAAGTTTTCTGATGTTTAAACAAAATTTCTTGTATTTCAATTTCTTTCCAGTGTCCCTTGTAATTTCACTGGGCCCCACTGAGAAGGTTCTGGCTCTGTATACATAACAGATATCATTCAAATTTAGTTAGGACAAACAGCTGTTGAAACATTTGGATAATCTAGCAACTATTTTCCTCCTGAGACTAACAATTGCGTAATAATTTGCATGAAAGGTCAGAGGGGGAAATTATCTGTATTCAAAGATTTGAATTAGATTATACTTCACACTCTAAATACAACTCTTTTCTTCTTTCTCCAGTAAGCCAAGAAGAGGGAAGTAGTTAGCAACGTTACAGTTGCTTGTATTTACTAAAACTCAGACAACCCTACAAGGTTATGATATTCTGCAAATATAGAAAATAAAAATTATGATCTATGAAGTGGCATATGATCACAATGACATTCATTAGAGATTAGTCTCTGAGGTACTTCTGTATTTAAACAGGGATGTCTCTAAATGGCCTAGAGATTTATACATTAAAAGCTTTGACAGAACTGCTTAAGCTGAAGTGAGTTTGGTTTTCATAAACCTTTATTTTAGGACAGGTTACTGCTGAAAATACACTGAAATCTCATTTTGTTTATACTACTGTGTTAGCTATTAGGGTTGAAGTTGGGCTTTATTGGATACATTACTGTTTCTCCATGAACAAAAACAAGGTGATACTATGAGTGACTTAGCCTAGATATTTCCATTGCCCAAACAAAAACTGTATTTATAGCAAGATCAGCCATTAGTACATATTATTTATCTAATTGTAAGATTGCTGCTAATAGAAAATGAGACTAGGTTTTGAGTTCAGTGTTGTAAGGCAAAGTTAAACGTATCATTCCATATATATTCCGTATCCATCTCACCCAAAAGGTTTCAGTGATTAGGCACATAGTAGGAAAGGCTGTATGGTCTTTCTGATAAAATTCTATAGCACCCAGTATTTTGCAGTGATAGGTTAATGGCTGGATTAAATGATCTTAACGGCCTTTTCCAATGTAAGTGATTCTATGATTTCATTATTTTATCTGCGTAGCTCTAAAATAAAAGCATATTTGTGAATGTGCTTGTAGGCTTGGACATAAGGAAACAACAGACAGCCATGGCCTGTAACAGAAGTTGCTCAATTAGTTCACTATACACAACACACTACTGTTGTAGTCACTTTTTTTTCTAAAGTGGTGAACACTAACATCATGTAGCCTCTTTCATCCTGACATCAAAGAAACTTTTGGATTTGTTATGTGCTCATTACAAGGTTCTCCCCAGTTGGTGAAAGTCTCTGGAGAAAAGGGGTACTCTATGCAAGTAAAGGTCCTTTGAGAAAACTTGGTTTCTCAGTGCTTCAAGGAAAGCCAATCTGCTCCAGAGATGATACTGGCCATTCTGACAGTCCAATTTTTCACTAAGGATCCTAATACTAGAGACTGTTTCTGGAAGCTATGGTCATATTTTAAATTGCTTACAGAAACTAATAGTCATCAAAAAGAGCACTGAAAAGGAAAAATAAAAAACAATTCTGCAATTCCTGAAGTCGTATGAAGAAGAACGACACTATTGCAATAAGTCCCATTGCAGCCATGCAATAGAGTCTGGATTCAGGCCCATGAAATGATAGCCACAATTTATCTACAGCAGTAGTGATCCTTCCAATAACCTTAACATACAGTGCAATAAATCAAACACATACAAGCACATAGCACACTTACAAAGAGGCAGAAGTCCAAATTAGAAGGAATATTAAATTGTTCTGATGCAGAGTTGGAATTTTTCTTCCTCTAATTGCTTATAACCAAAATAAATTTAAAAAATCATGTTATTAAAAATGTGCTTTTTGTTGCTTCTGCCTATGGTCTATCAATTCCAACACTGTAATAAGAAAATGAATAGGGAGACAACATTCGTCACTGATCTTTTTGACCATTACCTTCATTGTAAAAAGATTTAATGAACGAGTAACAAACACTGTATGCTTCATTGAATACATCAGATCAGGCAGGGTCTCCCAATAGCAATTAAGGACAAGGAAGAGGCTGAGGTACTGAATGCCTTCTTTGCCTCAGTCTTTAATAACAGGACTAGTTGTTTACTAGGTAGACAGCCCCCTGAGCTGGAAAACAGGGATGGGGAGCAGGAGTGAAGTACTGGGGCCTGACCTGTGGGCCCCAAGTTGGAGTTGACCTGTGGATGAGACACAACCTAGCAGAATGTTTGGTTTTTCTATTGGCTTCATGTTCCAGAGGCAGAACCTGGTCTACTTGTGTCTCTGTGGCTCTGCCCTCCCCCAGGTGGTCATGCTTGGAGTGGTGGGCAAGGCCAGGATTATATTAATCAGTAGCCAATTTGATGTGGCTTCTGTTGGTGTTAGTTGCATCCTGCTGAGCTCTCTCAGTGGTGTCCTTCCATGTGAAGGGCCACTGAAGGAGCAATCTCTGGCCATTATGGCCAGCAGGTGATGCTAGCACCGCAGTGGGCGGTGGAGGACCCAGGCCCACAGGAACCTATGGCAGGACTGTCTGAAAGAAGACTTCTGAGGGGATGTTGCTGAGTTCAGCATTGGCCTGTGTGATCAGGCAACTGATGGCAGCATAAAATGATGATGGCTGAACCAGCACAACAGTGAGGCATCCATAATCCAAGAGGAAACAGTTAGTGACCTGTTGCACCACCTAGACAGACACAAGTCTATGGGGCCAGATGGGTTTCACCCAAGAGTGCTGAAGGAGTTGGCAGATGTGCTTGCCAAGACACTCTTGATGATTTATCAGCAGCCCTGGCTAACTGGGGAGTTCCCAACGGACTGGAGATTAGCAAGTGTGATACTCATATACAAGAAGGGCCAGAAGGAGGATCTGGGGAAATACAGTCAGTCCTGTAAGTCTGACCTCAGTGCCAGGGAAGGTAATAGAGGATCACCTTGAGTGTCATAACATACCATTTACAGGACAACCAGGCAATGAGGCCCTCTCAGCATGGGTTCATGAAGGGCAGGTCCTGCTTAATGAGCCTCATCTCCTTTCATGACAAGATGACCTGTTTGGTGGATGAGGGAAAGGCTGTGGATGTTGTTTACCTGGACTTCAGTAAAGCCTTTGATACTGTTCCCCGCAGCATTCTCATGAAAAAACTGGCTGCCCTAGGTCTGGATGAAATATGCTCCAATAGATGACACACTGGCTGAATGGCTGGGCCCGGAGAGTGGCAGCCAGTCACAAATGGAGTTCCCCAAGGCTCAGTTTTTGGGGCAGTCTTGTTTAATATCTTTATCAATGATCTTGAAGAGGAGATTGAAAGAATCCTTAGTATGTTTGCAGATGACACCAAGTAAGGTAGGAGTGTTGATCTGCTTGAGGGTAGGAGGGCTCTTCAGAGGGACCTGGACAGGCTGGATTGATGGGCTGAGGTCAATCATATGGGCTTCAACAGGGCCAGTTGCTGAGTCCTGCACTTGGACCACAACAATCCCCAGCAACGTTACAGGCTTGGTGGGGAATGGTTGGAAAGCTGCCTGGTAGAAAGGAACCTGAGAGTGCTAGTGGATAGACAGCTGAACATGTGCCTAGGTGGCCAAGAAGGCCAACGGCATCCTGGCCTGTATCAGAAATAGTGTGGCTAGCAGGACCAGGGAAGAGATTTTACTCCTATACTCGGCACTGGTGAGGCTGCATCTTGAGTACTGTGTTCAGTTTTGGGCCCCTCACCACAAGAGGGACATTGAAGCACTAAAGCATGTCCAAAGAAGGGTAACAAAGCTAGTGAAGGGTCTAGAGCATGTCTTGTGAGGATCAGCTTAGAGCTGGATTTTTTTAGCCTAGAGAAAAGGAGACTTGAGGGAGACCTTATTGCTCTCTACAACAACCTGAAAGGAGGTTGCAGAGAGGTGGGGTCTATCTGTTCAACCAAGTAACAAGTGATAGGACAAGAGGAAACAGCCACATGTTGCACCAAGGGAAGTTTAGATTGGATGTTAGGAAGAATTTACTTACTGAAAGGGTTATCAGACATTGGAACAGGTTGCCCAGAGCAGTGGTGGAGTCCCCATCCCTGGAGGTATTTAAAAGATATGTAGACGTAACACTTCGGGATATGGTTTAGACAGTGTTAAGTTAGTGATTGGACTCCATGATCTTAACAGCTTTTTCCAATCTTGGCAGTTCTGTGCTTCTGTAATTCTGTAATGCCCCTGGTTCTGGGATAGGGTTTAGAATACATCACAAGTGGAAAGAAAGCATTTCCCTGCAGCCCAATTAAATGATTTTCTACTGTCCTCTTCCACATTTCTCGCTGGTTAACATAGGTGTAAAGATTTTGTCATTATTTTAAAAGGCATATCCATCTGAGCATTCTGGGATGTAAATGAACATGTAAATTGTGCTTGACATACACATTGCAGAGTGACACTGGTACCCTCAGGTTTTTGAGTTTATAATTCTAGTTGGTTTAAGTATATAAATTGCTCTCTGTGGTGTACTGTAATTTCAGTCTATGCAGAAAAAAAAACCCCACAAACACATGGGAAGCAAGTCTGGAAAATATTTTTTATCTTAAAGTTGTTTTCAAATTAGGATAATTTGAAAAGATGCATAGACTTATTCAGAATGAGTTGGCTTCTGACTGTGCTAGGCTTTTATTGTTTAGGGGTGTAGTTAACCTCTTATCTGAGATTATCCTACTAGCAAGTATCTTAAAGATTTTTGTTTTCTTGCACTCTCTGACATTCAATAAATTCATAAGTCTGTAGCATAAACAACTTAGAAGTCGTTTCAGTACTTTTCCCTCTCTACGACACTATATTTTTATTCCCAGAGCTCATATTTTTGAAACTCCATCTCTTATGGGAAAGAGTTTATTGCAATTACAGATTCTATGAATCACACTTGTGGAGTAGAGAGGGCATATCATTACCAAAAAAAGCCCTAAACTGCAGTAAAGTGGAGATCTGTAATTTCGTACTTAGTGCTATTTTTTTAACAGCTTTGCTGCAGTTACTTTTTCCCTTAATGCACCTGAAGCTTCCCATTGTTTGCTCTGCTTTAGACTTCTGGACTCTTGGAGAGAAATCACTTCAGATACAGGCCTTAGCTGAGTACTGTTTCTCACACTTTACTAAGCCCTTGTTGATAAGTTTGTGAAGTTCTGAATGTGAAATAAATGGAGCAGAAATGGTGTACAATGTTAAAAATAATGTTTTTAGAATACCCACAGTTTTTCTTAAATTTCAGGCTTCAGTAAACATATGGCCAGAAGTCTGCTAAAAATACATCCTGAATATTTTTATAGAGCAAAATAAGTCAAGTCTATATGGGAGACTAACAGATAATCAACTGACCTACAAAGGTTCTTCCCTTCAGTTTACAAATGCATTCTTTGTTTTTAAAGACATAGTCTCAAATGATCCCATAGATGTTACTCATGGAATGATATTTCCTGTTCCAGCCCCTTTCTTGGCTGGGCAGGCAGTTTGGAATATGGGGGGAGACAACTCATCTCCTATTAGAACAGACTGTGAATGAAGTAGCAGAAACTGAAATGTAGGTATTCTGATATAGAATGGTTCAGGGAGCAGCAAGAACAGGGCTACTCCCTGCAGGCTAGGGAGTCAGCAGGGGCCTCAGCAACCAGAGCCAAGTCCCATGAGTACCCAAGCAAGGCAAGACAGTCCCAGAGACTACAGTCAGGTCCAGGTCATAGCCCAGATCATAAAGTAGGGTCAAGATGATGAGGCAAGTTCAAGCTGGAAAGTCAGTCTATAGATTACTGTTAACCTCAGGTCCAGTAATCACTGGGCAAGTCCACAGAAATGAGGCAGGAGTAAGGCCAAGCTCTGTCAAGTTATACAATTCTATCTATTGAAAAAAAAACATAAATACCGTCAGGTCCAAGTCAGTCTGCAGCTGGGGGTCCAGATCAGAGGACTGTGGCTGCAGTTACAGATATAAAGTAATACTTCATCAACATAGCTCAGATAGGAACTGAAGCCCTTGAGCTGAGCTTAAATAGAGCTCCTGGACCCATGGGTGTGGGTGAAGACCCCAGGTGAAGCTGGTCAAAACCACTAGGGAATATTAGTGCACACAGGGACTTGACAACTTGTATGTTTATTTCCAACCAATGGACTCATTTAGTCATCATTACATTGTAAATCAGATAATGGTAATTTGAGTGCCATATTCTGTCTGAGAGGGAGATTAGCAAAGATTCTTGGGACAATGAACTATCCTACCTCAGTCTAGTGGATAGTTAAGTAAAAGATTACAAAGGAATCAGCAAATAGCAGTTTAGAAATACCATCCTAGCATCTTTTGAATGTAATTGTTGAAGGATAGAAAAAAAGGATTTGATACCTGTTTCACAGTAACCATAGCAGCAAAACAGATTAGGCATGTTTGAATGACCAAATGATGAAATAGCATTTTTTATTTAGAGTTTCAGTAAAGGAACTTTAATACTGTGAACAAGCATATTTTATTCTATTCTAAAAAATCAAGTGGATGAAATAGCTAAAATGGTCATATTTGTAACAAAACCAAAATATTACTTTTTTTCACACAGTATTAAGAAATTGCATTAAACATTCTGTGGCTGAACACAAACTAACCTGCAGGAGAATTAGGTATAATTTTTTTCAGATCTTTCTTATGGCCTACACCTTTGACATCTTTTCAAGTACTTTCTGCTTGTGCTGAGCTTTTTCCCACAGCATGTTGCTGGGAAACAGGAAAAACAGATGCAAAGCAGATATCATGTTGTTACTTGATGCACCGCTATAAACCACTCAAAATGCAAGAATAGCATACCCAGGAATCTATAGATGAAGAAGGATTTCTAGAATCCCTTTTTGCTTATCTGAAGCAATACAGTTATCCTTATACAGCTGGGAGTTTGCATACTGAACTCCATAAGCAAGCAATTTAGTGGCTATTGCAGTGCAGGAGACATCCTTAGAGTGAATTAAACCCATTGACATTTATCTCATACCTTTGCCCTTTAAGGAGTTATAAAGCAGGTAGGGTAATTCCTTTCTCAGTGTGACTTTTACAGTAGTGCAGACATATTCCTGGAAACAAGAACTGAAACATACCACTATTCACATCTAAAATGAGCCTTGCTAGGTTTTAGAATCTAAATTCCATCTGTTTCTTCCTGATGTTTTTCTGTGAGTTATGATCATATTTAATTGGCATGTTATTGTTTATCTATGTTCCAACCTGGCTTCAACCCTACTTCTTCCAATAGGCATAAGTTCAAAGCAGAAAATAAAAGAAAACCTCAATATCACAGTTCCTGGACTACTGTTACACTCACCTAACACAACAGGTTCTGGCAGTGTTTAAAGAGTGAAAGACAGTCATCCATACCCAAGTATATGAGATAGGTACCTTGAGTGATAAGAAGGGATTTTGAGCCACACCTTATCTAGCATAAACTGGATCTATTTGAAGATGCACAGAGAGAATTCCTACTGTCCCCCCCTCCCTCCCATCCTTACAGGATAAAAACTGTAAGATTTGGGGTGGAAATTGGAATAGTTTTTCCAGCAATACAGCTGGACTGTAGGACATGCTATCCCTCTTGTTCAATATTTCCCTTGGGATTGAGACCCCTTACCTGAGAAAGGGTAAGTGATTAAGAAACAAATGTGTGGTACTTGACATGTTTTAAGATCTAGCGTGCTTTTAATTTTTGCAAGTATCTTTCTGGGAATCACTTAGTTTTGTAATAGTGTATCCTATGTATTGCTTTTTAAATTGCAATAGTGCATTCCTCCATAGCATCCATAAAACCTGCAATAGTGACGTATCGGACCTATGAGTGAAGTTCAAATAAATTGTTAGTTTGAACCTTGCAGTGAAGTCCTTTTCTCTGTCACACAGACACAAGCCAGTGAAGAGAAAACAAAGGCACAGTTTCATGTTACCTAAGCCAATAAGTTATTGTTGGTGGTAGGAAATACTGAAAGCATACTACTGACATGACCAAACTTCACTCTCTCTGACTGAAGTTCAGCTACACTTCGGTCTGTCTGCAATCTTCCTTGTAAATACATATTTGGGTATTCTTCGTAATTTTTGGCTAATTTGACTAACCTGAGACACTTTGGCTTGATTTGGTTGCCCACATGTAGGCATGTTAAATTATTCCTCACAGCATTCACCTACTGCTTCAGAAAGATCTGAGCCTTTTACAAATCCTGCACCAGTTCTATGGACCTCACCTGACTGTGTTGGATGCTCTAGGCTGTTCTAAGTGGCATTAAATGACTATACATTTCAGACACTCTCTGAGTGTATGGAAGTTAAATATGAATCTCATTTTTGTTTTCCATTTATGACATTAGTGTTGTAGGGTTCTAATAAAAATAACCAATATGGCACTTGGATTCCAGAGAACTTTGTGCTGTACAAAAGTTTATGAAATAGTTAATAATTCTTTTTTCAAGGTAGGCTTTTGAAACATATGTGGTTAATAAAGCTAATTGATTCTCAATCAACAACAAACATAGAACAGTAGTAAATGAGAGGAATACTGTAAAGTGTGCATGGGATAAAGATCAGGTGCACTGGAACTCATGTGATTATGCATGGAGTAAGCACTTTGCACATACACCTACAGCTCTGCAGAGAGCATTAATTTCATTATTCTCCCTTTTGAAATTTTGAATTTTCAATCACTAGAAATTTTATTTGAAATAATTTATGGATGTTTTTCTGTTTACTTTTTCAAGAAAAAAACCCCTATGATATAACATCATAATGGCATCAGCAACAAATGTTAAGGAGGATGTGGTGGGTTGACCCTGGCCAGCAATGACGCACCCACCCAGCCACTCATCTTTTCTGCTTCTTTCCTCCGGCCAGCAGGACAAGGGAGAAAATTGGAAGAACAAAGGCATTCTTTATCTCATGGGTCAAGATAAATACAGTTAAGTGAGGGAAAGAGAGAGGTTAAAAAAAAACAAAAAACAAACCAACAGAAATGAAGTGATGCAAAGGGAACTGTTCACCACCTCCCACAAGGAAACGAATGCCCAGCCAGTATCCAAGCAATAACCACCTTGGATAGACCAAACCCCCAGTTTAAACTGCTAAGCATGTTATGTGTCATGAAGTATGTCTTTGGTCAATTTTGAGTGCCTGACCCAACTGTATACCCCTCAAACCTTTTGCCCATACCTAGCCTACTCACTGTCAGAAACAGGAATACCCTTGGCATTGTTCAGCAATAGAAAAAAAAAACATGGGTGTGTTGTCAAACTGTTTTAATCTGAAATCCAAAACACTACACCATGCAAGCATGAAGAAAATTCCATCCTAGTGAGATCCTAGTACAGAGGACTATAAATTTTAGATTCAGGACACACACTTCTCTTCTTCAGATAGCTAGCAGAGGAAATAAATACAGGAACGTACAAATTATTATATAATTCAGATAGACCTTTGCATTTCATATACTCTTTCTGATAGTTGCTTGCTGCAAATATCTAGGGAAGACTGAAGACAACACAAATATGTCCATACTTCCCTCAATAGGCTGTCACACTTACAAAAATTTCTATTGCAGAGCTGGTGTTACCTTTGCATCTAATAGTCTGAGAGTGCTGTCTTCCATGAATTTGTCCAATCTTTCTTTAAAGTTTTTTTAAAATGTTACCAGCTATGACATTTAATACACCTGAAAGTGTGTTATTTTATGTATCTATAGCTGACACTCATGGACAGTAAGATTCATTTTTGTGCTAGCTTTACATATATTCACTATGCAAAAATGATGAGACACTGTCTTAGAATCTACTTCAGCATCTGAAAACCAGGAAATTTTCTCGTCTGTCATGAAGGAGTTAGATTCTATTCATTTATCCTTTGATTTCACTTCAATTCCTTCAGTCCCTTAGGATTATTCAGCTCTTTATACAGAACTAGCTTCTTGTCTCAGTCTCCTAGTTGTGGCAGTGCCAATTTTCTATAATGTGTTTAAATCATCTGGGTTTTTACAGTTTACTCAGTCTGTCTTTAAGTCCCAAAGTCCTCCATGTGTTCCTTATTCGTATCCTTTTATTAATCTTTTTAGTTTCTTCCAAATATGCATCAAGATCTTACTGCAAATTAAAAACATCAAACAAAAAAAGAAACAGAAAAAAGAAAGCAAATTAATCTGTCACATCTTAAATTGAATAAGATGTTATAATGGAAAAGACCTCTGATGGTAAATAATGCACACATTTTGTAGTGTGTTGTAGTGGGTCTGGCTGAGCTGGTTTTCCACATAGCAGCAGTGTTTTGTGCTGGGAGCTAGAAGGGTACTGATAACATACCTGTGTTGTGACTACTGCTGAGCAAGGATCCCAGCATTCACCCCTCCAGTGGGATGGGGTGGGCAAGATCTTGGGAGGGGACACAACCAGGACAGCTGACCCAAACTGACCAAAGGGATATTCCATACCATATGACGTCAGCTCAGCTATAAAGCTAGGGAGAAGGAGGAG
>VZZY01005698.1:0-20582 GCA_013400335.1 Eurystomus gularis
TTCTCCTAAGTCCCAGGAAAAGCACTCTGTTCAGTCAGACAGGTCTTTTTCCCCACCAGTTTGTCTTGCAGCACATGGGGACAGCTTGCTCCTATGCCTTTAAGACTTCCTTCTTGAAGAAAGTCCAGTCTTCCTGGGCCCCTTTGCCCTTTAGAACTGTCTCCCAAGGGGCTTTCTCAACCAGTGTCCTAAACAGGCCAAAGTCTGCCCTTCAGAAGTCCATGGTATTGCTTTTTCTGTCCCCTCTCCTTACTTCACCAAGAATTGAAAACTCTATCATTTCATGGTTGCCTTTTAGGACCATGTCCCAAGGAACTTTCTCAACCAGTGTCCCTAACAGGCCAAAGTCTGCTCTTCGCAAGTCCATGGAATTAGCTTTGCTGCCCCTCCTCCTTACCTTGACTAATATTGAAAACTCTATCATTTCATGGTCACTAAGCCCAAGACGGCCTCTGACCACCACATCTCCCACTAGTCCTTCTCTATTATTAAAGAGCAGGTCTAGGAAGGCACCATTCCTGGTCGGCTCGCTTACCAGCTGAGTCAGGAAGTTGTCTTCTACACACTCCAGGAACCTCCTGGACTGTTTCCTCTCTGCTGTGTTGTATTTCCAGTAGATGTTTGGTAAGTTGAAGTCCCTCACGAGAACAAGGGATGCAGATTTTGAGGCTTCAGCCAACTGTCTGTAGAAATCTTCATTAATCTCTTCATCCTGGTTGGGTGGTCTATAACAGACTCCCAACAGGATAATCACCTCGTTGGCCTTCCTACTCCTCCTTACCCATAAACATCCAATCTCTCTATCCCAGTTGTTGCCTTCTACACAATCAAAACACTCTCAGTAAAAGGCCCAAGTATCTAAACCTATTGGCTTTATATACAGTTGTGCTGTCTAAAGATTGGTACAGACCCGAGGTTGAAGGCAATTATCTTTATATTTTTTATTAGCTGTGAAAACATGAGAACAAAACTCTTGCAACGTTTATGCTGCTGACACACGTGAAAAACATAGAAAATTACAGGATGGCTTCTGCAGAGGCAACAAATGTTCTCAGTAGTATTATCCATCATCTTTCATATATATATAATTGGTTTGTGACATAAAGTTTTCCAGGATGCACCCATGCTAAAGTGATATATTTATGTAGACCAAATGATTCCTGTTTTGCCATTGGCTTATTAGCTCCTTTTTCAGCTGAGACAATGTTGTTGCAAAATGTGGTTGGAAAGGAGTTATTTTCATTTGTGGCCACATGGTGCATGCGACCACGGAAATTCCAAATAGTTAATGATACTTCTATGTTACCACATGGTTAGAGGAGAATATTCCATTGTTTACCTGTCTTCAATCCTTTTTTCTCATCTGCCTGGAAGTTCCTGCAGGAGATACCTGATTTCACTCTGAAATAGAAATGTTAGGGCACATCCTCCCAGGGGAGGATCTGTCCTGGTTCTGGATACTTAAAGTGGTAGGCTTACGTTTCCTTTCCTGACAGTGGTAACAAACACAGAGATATGGCTAAGGAAAGGCTGGACAGACCACCTTGCTGAGGGAAAGCTGGAGAGCCCCAGGGCAGACTGTGGTTACTAAGAGTCCTCTGGTGAGTTTGCATCAGTGGGAATTTTGCATGGCCGTGTCACCAGAGCCCTTCTGTGTCTCATTCTCACCTAATCACTTCCTCATCCTTCAGCTGCTGCCACCTTCATCTGCCCACTCGAGCCTACCATTATTCCAAATGACTCTGACTTCTGCTGCTACTTTTCATCTGGCCTGACTGGTATAGCCAGGTTACAAAGGGAAGCCACAAGAAAGCTGTACACTCCTACTGAATCCAAACAGATTTTTACTTACGCAGCAAACCAAGGCCTATCCCAACATCTGGGCCACGATCAGAACTTCGGACTAGTTTAAGCCGAGGCTGCTTTGGAGAGTATGTCCTAGCTTGAGTAAAGCAGAGAAGCACTAGCAGAATTACTTTAAGAATTACTTTAAATTAAGTAAAAAGTCTTCATATTTGCCTTACACAAATACTGTAATCTGAAACTGAATGCGGCTCGAGGAATTGGGATTTTTTGTTTATATAATGTGGTTAGGTAAGTCTGTCTATGATTAGAAGTTGGTTTTATAGCCACTGAAGGAATAACTGAAAGTGTTTATATGATATTCTCTGGAAGCATCTGCCCCATAAAATGAAAACATGTTTCCGGAAAACATTGATAAGTTGGCTTTGTTATCTGTCTTTAGAAAATTATCTTTCGTATTGTTTGCAATCTGATGTACTTGTAACTTATCTCTTCTTCATAATAACTGTTCTTCTTTTTGCCACTTCAGTAAGCTAACAGAAGGGTTCTGAGTTTGTCATTCTCCCTTCATTCACTCTTCCTTTCAACCAGGCACCCAGAAAAATAACTCTAGTTAAATGCCAAAGTACTGGATCCTATCTTTTCAGTGCTGAAAAGAAAAGCCATTGGCTTTTTTATTTTGAGAAGACACACTTGTTACTCTTCACCTTCAAGCCTAATCACACATATTTAGGGTGTCTGACAGCCACAAGTGACATTGCTTACAGTCTCTTGAAACTTGCACTTCTTAAAAGCTTTAATATTCTTTTAAATAACTGTTACTCGCTACTTTCCCTTAAAAGAGAAAACCTCTCATTTTTTTAATGACTTCATTAGTGCAAAATTAATCTTTTTGAATTTGGGAGAGCTGTCAATTTATAAACCTAGTCCCTTTTTGTACCTTCTCTGAAGTCAGTAGGGAGCTAGCTGGAAGGGGCCAGTGGGCTGACCTGAGTAGGTCCCCTTTACACAGCAAGTGTCTCACACAGTGAGTCTCAGATGCTCAGCCACACCAAACTAATTATCTATTATCCATCTAATTATCTATTTTCTATTTCTTTGTCCAGTTGGAAGAGACCTACAGTCACCTAGTTCAACTGCCTAACCACTTCAAGGCTGACCAAAAGCTGAAGCATATTATTAACGGCACTGTCCAAATGCTTTTTAAACACTGACAGACCTGGGGCATCAACCACCTCTCTAGGAAGCCTTTGGCTCTACTTTAGCTTTTTTCATGCCTTCACTGACATACACCTGACCTTTACCACTGCCTGGAGTTATACAGGCCTTAACCCTGCATGATGATGAGACTAGTTCAGGAGAAGATGCAGGAGCTGCCATTTCTAGCACACTTGGTGGAAGAAAAAAGCCACCTCAGTGGAATAGAAGCTAGAGAAACTGAAAAATAGCTCTTCTTTCTTGTAATTTCAGTTTTCCAGTTGCTCTGAACACCAATTATGTAATTATCTCAGTAATATTGAGGGACTAGAGACACAGGCCAGTAGGTGTTCACTGTGCTTTGAATCATACCCTCAGTAGTAGTGAGACTGCTGTAAGAAGAATTGCTTAGTCCTCAAAACTTTGTTAGGCTGCTGTAAAGAGCTGGTGCTGTTAGTGTGTATGTTAACAGAAACTCAGAGAATTAAAAATCAGCTGTTAGGAAACACATGAGAGCTTCATTAAAAATAACTATATATATATATTAAAGAAAGGACATTGCCTGTTGTAAAATGTCTTCACTACAGTATCTCCAGCTACATCACTTCAGGATAAAGCTGGTCAAACAATTTCTGAAGCTTCTTATTGGCTAATTCAGTACCATATTAAATTTCATATCAACACGACGCATTCACAAAGATGATCAGGGGGCTGGAGCACCTCCCCTGTGAGGACAGGATGAGAGAGATGGAGTTGTTCAGCCAGCAAAGGAGAAGGCTCTGGGGAGACCTTATTCTGGCCTTTCAGTGCTTAAAGAGGGCTACAGGAAAGATGGGGAGGGACTCTTTATGAGGGAGTGTAGTGATAGGATAAGGCATAACAGTTTTAAACTGAAAAAGGATAGATTTAGATTACATATTAGGAAGAAATTCTTTACTGTGATGGTGATGAGACACAAACGGGCTGCCCAGAAAAGCTGTGGACGCTCCCTCCTTCGAAGCATTCAAGGCTATGTTGGATGGGGCTTTGAGCAACCTGGTCTAGTGGAAGGCGTACATACCCATGGCAGGGGAGTTGGAAATAGACGACCTTTAAGGTCTCTTCCAACACAAATTATTCTATGATTCTATGACTGATGATTGTCTAATCATGGCTAGAACTCCGCTGGGAGTCACTCAGGCTACAGTCCTACCAGTAGCTCCCCTACTTCTCTGTCTTCACTCTAATTGGCTAAGCAAAAAAAGCCCTTTCTTTTTTCACCCTACTTTGAGGGTGAAGTTAACCTTAAACAGGGTGAGCTGATGAAACCACTCCTCACCACTGAAAAGGGAAAACATTCCTTGTCTTTCCCCTCCTCTGTGTTCCCTAGCACCTGCTCCCACCATGTAGGTAGCATTTGGAAATTCCTGGTGACATGTTCAGCTCAGTAACGCAGCATACAAGCCCAGGAAAAAAAAAAAAAGAAAAAAGAAAAAAGGAGCATATTCTGCTCAAACAGTGAGTTCAATGGGCTTGGTGAGGGGACCGATAAGTATTAGAGCAAGGACAGGAGGAGAAAGGACTGCATGGTGGCAGACAGTGCTTGCAGATGAGATACTTGCAAGTAGGCCCTCTGAGCATCGGAGGAGCAAGACCTCCCCTTCTCAGAGAACAGTAAGATGTTAGAAAAGCCCAGAGGCTCACGGAAACTCACCCTGGAAAAGGTTAATCCTCTGTTTTTTCAACTGTGTCAGTGTTTACTTGTGTTTGCCAGGAATAATGCTAACGGACAGGAAGAAAGAGGAAATACAGTGAAACAGAATGCCTTTGTAAAATATCTGGAATGGTATTAACCTGGAAAAGTATAAGAACAAAAAAGCCACTGCACATGTTCAGCACATGTTTGAGGTTTTTTTAATATATTGCTGCTTCCTGACAAGTTTCATGTATTCAATATTTTTTGTTGTTTCAGGGCTACCTAATACTATCTGTCTTAAATTCTGGCATTTAAATCTAGTTTTCACTTATTATATTAAATGCTCTGAATGTCCTGAAGAGAATAAGTTATTATTATAGCACCAGATAAAACCAAAATAATTTTATTAGAAAATACATTACCCATAATATTGGTAAAATAAAAACACTTAAATATTGATTTTTCTATACACTTAGTATTTAATAAACTCAGTTTTATTAATACGATTTTATTAATAAAAATTAAAACAACAAAAAAGCCAATTATTACATTATGAAAATACAAGAAGATTTATTAAGCTAAAACTATATTCAGTCACATGAGACTAGTGTGTTGTCTATTTTGAACAGCATTAATAACCTTATTGCTTACACTAAAAAAGTAACAAATAATTACATGATTTTGAAGATCCATCAGGCAACCACCTATACCCCAGTCTGAAAGTAGCTTCCAACAGGCCCTAAGTGTGGTGTTCTTCTCTTTCTATCTTGCTGTGCATGAAGCTTGTTCACACAAAGCCTGACAGTTTCTGTGGGCTACCAATGGACGGCACTTCCAAACATCCTGAGAGTGGACCCTGAGATCAACCTTAGGGCCATTCTCAAGAGGCTATGTCAACGTATCTCTGGGTGTATAGCTCAACACAGATAGGCCTGGGGAAGATCATGCACAGCTCCAAAGTTCTTTTCTGTTACCAGTGACACTTAAAACTCCCAGAAAAAGGCATGTTGGAATAAAGCATATTCTATCTACTACATTTTTTGTATGTCACCTCTTAGGAACTCCACTTTAGGTCAGTCTCTGACAGTAAGCATAGGAAATTACAAGTCCCATCAAGAATTCCTTTCATGTCAGGGAAAATTCCTTTGTAAAATATTTGTTCCAGGCTTTATGCACTTCCACGTCAAATCTTCTTTCTTAGTCAGAAGAAAGCATGCAAGCCCCCCTAAATATCTTCATCAAACTGATTTCATATAAAATAAAGCTACAAAATGTAGATCCATAATTCTATTAATAAATAACCTGAAACAATGATAAGTATTTAAACATTAATATAGCAAAGCAAGCCCATAACACAAAGATAACAGCATCCTATTTTTTCACAGTTTAGACTTAAAGCTAAAACTGATTTTTTTCTTTTTTTATTTAAGTTATACATTCCAAATAGGGTGTCACCACACAGGCTTTCTGAGTAAAAGCAACAACTTGTTCTAAAGAAACACTAAGTAAATCTATGGACTACCTGTTTTTTTTTTCCAGATAAATGACCCTGCTCCCCTGACTTCAATCCCTCAGGGCTTCAGCATAACCCAGTATTCCTTAATTTAAGCTTGTTTTTGATGTGGTGGACTTTTTTTTTTTTTTCCAAAACTTTACAGCTTTTATTTTCCTTAGTCATAAAAGGTATCATGTGCATTAGCAGCTATTTTATATCATTTCTGCCCTCCCATGACCTACATCCAAAATTCCCCTTACATGAAAATCTTTCTACACACTCAACAGAGTACTCTAAACCCAATTTTAAATTAATCTTTGTTGCAATCTCAATGACATGACAACAAAGTCCAACAGTTAGGAAGAGTCTCTTAGATTTGGCAGGTTTAAGTTCAGCGCCTGTTCCACAAAGATTTTTCTTAACACTTAGGCAAGTCAGCAAGTAGGATCCATGCACTTAAATATCTTTTTCGAATACTGACCGTAACATCTCTGTGGTTTGATATCCCAGATGTACTGGAGGGAATAAAAATCCCTGATTTTACCAGTGTTGTGAGCATAAGAATGTAAAAAAATTAGAGGTGTCTCACACATCCTGGAACAAGCATTCAGGGGTAAGATTCCTTTCATGAGTCTTGCAGAGCTGATAGATACATCACGTAGAGTGTCAAGTAACTGTTCGAAATGTATGTATGTAGGTATGTATGTATTTTTTATGAACAACAGAAAGATCTTGATTAAATTTTGATGCAAAATGGGAATTATGCAAAAAGAGGTGCTATACAAAAATAAGCTATTGCATTATTAATTAAGAAATAGAAGTAATATTAAATTAAATGAATACTACAATCAGTGCACATTTTACTATTAAATTAATTATTAAATACTATAAATAGCTTTAGCTTTCCTTAGTGTTCCAATTATGTTTCAACTGCATATTACTCTATTATCAGTGGTATAACTGCAGCAAAAGAAGACTTGAATAACCTTCCAGTTTTTGCCTACATCCGTAATTGTAGCAACACTGTTAACCACAGTTCATAAAACCTTACTGATAGGGATTTTCACAGATTTTTTTTCAAGACAGACTGTTGAGTTTTGAGGGATGTTTTCACAGCTTTAGTAAGCTGAATTAACACCCCACCACAGCTGATGCACACACTGCTCCCCGTCCTTTCCACTTTGCCTTTCTGCCCCAGCGCTAACCACTTACTCCTGCTGTTACAGTGTGCCAGCTCCAAAGCTAATGAGGTACTTCTGGAAGCCAGTTTCAGTCACTACAATAGCAAAAATTGAACCCAGCAACCCAGTCATGAGCTAGTTCCTTCCTGGAAGAAGGAAGCTAGGTGGTGCGAAGGGACAGAAACATGTGGCTAAGGAAGAGCAGGAGCAAGGGTCTGGGGAGTAAGGCTTTCTTGGCCACTGAGATCACCTTCACTCACTGCTGACTCTTTAGTGTGTTCCTTCACTAATAGTAAATATAGATTAAAAAGACCAGAAGGCAGGGCAGGTTTTTTCATGCTAAAGTGATACTTCCACTGGTCCTATTCTGGAATGTGTTTGATATCTGCTGCTGAGTCACATCCCAGACACATTCCTCAGATTTTCGGGTCTTCTTCTGGTGAACCAGAAGACCAGACACTTGGGCTAACAGTAGCCTTGACAGGTTCTCCCCAAACTGCAGGCACAGCTAATGGCACAAGCACCCAGAAGCGTAATAGCAGGATGTGGCAATCATAGAATCATAGAATAGTCTAGGTTGGAAGAGATCTTAAGGATCATCTACTTCCAACTCTCCTGCCATGGGCAGGGACATCTTCCACTAGACCAGGTTGCTCCAAGCCCAATCCAACACGGCCTTGAACACTTCCAAGGGAGGGAGCATCTATAACATATCTGGACAACCTGTTCCAGTGTCTCACCACTGGCACAGTAAAAAATTTCTTCCTAATATGTGATCTAAATCTACCCTCTTTCAGTTTGAAACCGTTACCCCTTGTCCTATCACTACACTCCCTGATAAAGGGTCCCTTCCCATCTTTCCTGTCCTTAACTTGTGTGTGTTTCTGGGAGGTACTCAGCTGATCAAGAACTGTTTCTTATTGAAAATAAATAATTAAATATCTGTAATAATAATAATAATAATAATAATAATAAAAAGCTGACAGACTGCAGAGCTTGCGTTCTTAATATGAAATGTCTAGTCAAGGAGCTTCTCCAAATTACAAAATATCTTGAAACTTGTACAGCCAGTGCAATAGTAGTGTCTGATCACTCAGTTCAGCTTCCAGCACAGGAGAAATGGCTGCGAGCAAGGCCAAAGAGTGTATTGGACCAGCTACTTTCTCATGCCAGGGAGTGTTACTGTGTTGTACCAGCTAAAGCAGCATTATCCTCTCCTTGTAAATAACTGTATCAGCACCATGGTGGACAGAGGATCAACTTTCAAAAATGTTTTGAGAAGTAATGGTAACTGTTTCATCCTTAATTCCTATTTGTAGGCTCGTCCACATCTTCCACGAAATTCAAATCACATATTCTGATGCTGCTGGTATATCACATCTCATGTAGAGTCCTTGTGAGACATTTCTCAGTCCGGGCTTGATTCTTCATTATAACATTATAAACTCTGCCCCATCTGGCCTAAGAATGTCAGACTAATTTCTCCTGTCCGTACCTCCTACTTGAGTTTCCCCTCCTAGCACATCAGTCAACCTGTCCTTATACACAAGCTGAAGTGGAAACCAGTGTGGATAAATGTGGAGTCCTGGGCTTGAAACCTGAGCTGAAGTAACAGCCATAACATATTCATGTGGGCCGTGCTGCCAGCAAAGGCAGCTCATGGGTCCAAACACAGCATGCCTCTCTTTTCAGCTATGCTACAAGTACCGTCTCACAGCATGGCTGAGCCTATTACGAAGGAGTGAGAGAAGAAAAAGACCTCACAGTAGCAAGGAAAACTAGTGCAGAGATATTGTGCTAACCCCAAGGTGAAGGAGTGGTTTCACACCTCTTATAGCTGAGCTCCACTGCTGCTGAAAGGTGCAATGCCAGTCTCTGTCTGGCCACATCTCACCTTCCCTTTGTGTAGGGGCTGTGCTTCTTTGTCAGCACAGGCAGCTGAAACAGCTTGCTGACCTAACTGAGAAAATACCCTTTTGTGATTGTCTTTTCCTGCTGGGTTAAGTCAGCTTCTCCAAGTCGCTGCACGGCCGCACAAGCACTGGTACTACCACAAGGTAGTCAAGCCCCCATACACACCAGGGCAAAGAGAATCATTCATTTTTGGAAGAGCACCTTCTCAAACTGGCAAAAGACAGTTGTGAACTCATGCAGCTGAATATGAACCCAGTGCAGGTAAGTATGTGGCTGTTAATCAGCACATAAAACTAAATGCTGAACCTGGAAGACTTTAATTAGACTATTGTTAATGTAGCACTGCAGTTGCTGATGACCAGTGCTGCAGTGACATAAGACTGGTATAGATCACTGTAATTTGCAAGACCATGGCTTTTCTGACTATGAGAAGAGCATTGTCAAGAACAAGAAAACTAAGAGAAAGCATAAATGTTAAATGTTTCTGAAGTCTTTCTGTTGCTGACAATGGGAGATTATAAACTCTGGCAAAACAAGAATAATATTAAAATAAGAGTTGAAACTAAGGAATCCCAAATATGTCCTCTGATACAGGATAGCAGAAGGGATCAAACTGGCATAAGCTCCAGTGTGCTGCTTTTCAGCTTCTAGAGATTCTTCCTGGCCATCTCAGCTTTACAGAGAGACTCTGCAGGATCTTTGCACAAAGTATAGGCTGGTCACATGAAACAGAAGGCGTCAGGTTTGGCTTTGGTTACCTCTGTCATTCCCCTTCTCACTCTCTGTTCGAAACAGGAAGAATAGGTAGTGGGAGCGTAGGGATGGGGGACAGGGAATTCTACCTACAGTACAATTTGTTGTCGAACTGACAAAACAGCCACATGGGGCCAAATCTTCCATCCATGCCACTGTGTGATTACAGCAGCCGCTGCCCAGCTGTTTTCTGACCTTACCTTTCCCTAGTGATTGAACGCACGCATTCCCACAGAGGGAGACTTAAGGGCACCCAAAAAATCTGGCTCTCCAGGCATGCTCTTTAGTTATCTCAGCTAGGCAGTAGAGCTGTGCGTACTCCAGAGCTGTGAGGTGCCCTTGTGAAGCTTCAGGGCAGACTTCACTTCAGCGAGAGCATCTTCCATGTTTTTATTATGTAAAATACATTAAAACAAAAAGCTTATATATCTGTCTCTTAATTAACTTTTAATTATTATTTTTCAAGTAGGTAAAGAGAGAAATTATTTCCAATTTTATTTTATGTTAAGCTTAGTCATCTGTTTAGCAAGCTTAACGTTTTATTGTAGAAAAAAATACCAAGATGTGAAATACATCTTTCACTACCTAGTAAGTGAATTTTGCAATGCTCATACATTTGTCACTGGAAATATGTATTTCAGCAGGAAACCACATGAGATGAATTAGATTTCCTGTTCAGCTTAGAGAGTAGCAGAAGGCTATTGATGTATCTAGCTAGTTCAGGGCTGTTATCTATCGTTACAGAAGACACAACTCTGACATTAAAACTCTTCAGCTGTTCTTCATCTGAAGACTAACATGAATGGGCTATATGGTATCAAATTGGTTCTGTCCACTTTTGTAAGCTGCTTGTTGCAATGTGCAGCTACCAAGACAGCAAAGTACAATAAATTTGCAGCCTAGGAAAGCTGCCATTGATGTCAAGCAACCATGCCTGTGCTCTAAAATAAAAATTTAAACATACAGCTAAAAAATAAGCTGCTTTTCTAAGTGAGATGGAGAGCTGTTCATGGCCACATTCTTTTGCCAAGCAGAAAATCTTGAACTCTCCTATTTCTTAGCAACAACTTCTTATAGCATCACGTAATTTCAAGGAGTATCAAAAAGCATTTCCTTTTTTCTCTCACATAATAACTATAACTTGATGAAAAGAGAAGACTTCTTTCGTGATATAGAATATGACTTTAAGTATTTTGGAGGTCAATCTTGGCAATTTGCATGAAGCTCTTTATTAAGAAAGCACTTTTTATGCTTCCATTATAACTCAACTCAAAAACAAGCTAATAAAACCCAAAACAAAATACGACCAATGTAAAATGGCATGTTTCCTTCACTAGTTTGTTGACATCTTTTTCCTTAGAACAGAAGAAAGAACAGATTCAGGTAATCACTGGATCTTCCACAATGCATAACATCAAATGAGATAGCTTGCTTGCAAGGCCAACATCAGGCCAACAGTGCTTTCTAGAGAGGTTTAAATTTCAAAAATCATTTACATTTGAAAGGTTTCAATCGTACTTTTTTTTCTTTTTTTTTAAAGTGTCTGGAGTCCCATCTGTGGTAGAAGAGCTATTCTGTGCTTGGTTGTGTGATAAAGCTCACCTGTGTGTGATAAAGCTCACCTGCACACCCACAGAGATGCTCAGGGAGACAGTGGCAGGAGGAGGAACCCACATAATACCCTGTCAAACTACTCCCAGGCCCATCACAGGGATCACCAGCTCACGGAAGGCCCGCCTCCACAAGCTCAGAGGAGTACAGGGATGCAGAGTGGCAGGCAGGAACCCCAACCAAGGACCACTGAGGAACAAATGCCTTGTCCAGGCCCTTCCCTGGGCTGTTCCAGCACAGCCTCAACCCAAATGTCCAGTGAAAAACTCATCATGATGAGGCTCTGTGAGTGAGTATCTCTCTGGATCACCCTTCAGATCAAGGGCAATTGCTGAATATGGGTGGGATACATCACAGGATGCAGGAGAAAAGCAGTTTGGATTGTACAGGATTTACTATGGGATGTTCATGGGACAAACCAAAGGCAGGAAAAGGGAGAGGTTTAGGGGATAAATCTGAGGAGGAACAAGAGTGGGAAAATTGAGGGGTGAAGAGATAAAAAGAGTCAGTTACTACTGTCTATTTCAGTATTTCTAAATCTCACTACCCGTATCCTAACATTTTGCTCTCCTTTTTAACTCCTTTTGCCCACTGACTTATTGCCAGTCAACTTTCAAGCAAGCAATTTAGCAGCCACCAGTTTATGATAACATAGATTGGGTAATGAAAAATAAATACTTAAACAGATTCTTATAACAACTTTTGGCAGTGTTTAGAAGGAAAAGTCTATTAAAGTTGCAAAGACAATACACTGGTCATACGATCTTCCTTCTTATAAGTTATTCTACTTTGTTAAAATTTACAAGACAGAAAATAATAAAGTTTACCAAATTTACCACTTCTTAAACCGAGTCAAATATTCATTTTAAGCACAGGCTCACATTTCTACATTCACTCATTATTTAAATATTTACCTCAGAAACTTTCTGTGGAGTGATTCTAGAATTCAAACATTTATAACACCTCATAACGCCATCGTTGTCTTCAAGAATTCATGAAAGATGGGTGAATCTGAATAGAGAAGAATATAATACTATCTTCAGAAAGAAAGGAGGCATCAGCAGTCAATATAATTTCAACATCAAGAACAATACTCAAGTGATGTGTATTGACTTTAGGGAATCTTTGGGCACTATCTTACATGACATCCTCACAAGGTACAGAAATATTTTTTTCTGGGCTAAATTGCCACACAGTAGGGGCACAACTGATTGCAGAAAATGCTCTAAGACTTATCTATATTGTGTTTTCAAACAAAAAGGATATATAACACAAAATTCTGCTGGAGTCTGGCCGAGATCTGATACAACGCAACATTTTCGTTCATGATTTAGTTGATGGAATAGAGAGCACACTTACATGATGCCAAAGCTGAAGGGGCTGCAAGGGAGCTGAAGGATTAGAATTCAAAATGACTTTGATAAATGGGAGAAGTGGTCTGTAATCAATAAGATGAAATTCAATAAACACAAGCACCAAGTACTATATTGAGGCAAGAAAAAATCAAACGCATAAATAAAAAATGGAGAATAGTAACAGCACTGTAGAAAGAGATCTGGGTGTTACAGTAAACTGCATACTGAATATGAGGCAACAAGATGACGCTGATGCAAAAATAGAAAAACTCATCTGGGGACCTTTTAACAGATGTTTCATATGCAAGACAGGGTTAGTATTTGTTTTTCTTAAGTCACCTCTCAGAAGTCTTAGTTTGGTGTAGTTTAATAAGATAGTACAAAAAGTTAAAAAAAAAAAAAAAGAGGTTTAAAAGATGGAGAATGATTGAAAAAGGGAAAGAATATGTTGCCACTAAAAAATAAAGGCTAATGGCAAGTGTGGAGGTGATATGATAACAACATTCCAATATGTAGAAGGTTCTCATAAGCACAGATATCCTTGATTGGTTTTCATGACGCTCAGGACAGAACAAAATCTAACTGGCTTCAATTGCAGCAGGAAAGGTTTAGGCTAAGATAGGAAAAACTTCTAACTCTAAGGATAGCTATGGACAGAAACAGGTCACCTAAAGATGTGGTATAATCTCCATCATTCCGCTTTCTAAAAGGTTAGAAAAACACTCACCAGAAATTCTCCGTTCCTTGGAGCAAGAGGCAAACAGTATGAGCTCCTGCAGTTTTTTTTCATTCTAGCTACTGTTGTTACAATACCAAAGAAACAGAAACTTGTAACTTAAATTAGATTTTTTGTTTTAATACTAAATATTTTCATGCCAGTTTCTGACAGTGACTTGCCTTTCTTATCTGCAAGAAGAAATTCATGCCCTGGTGGTCTGCTGCTTTTAATAAGTAATATCTGCAGAGAGGTTAGATCTGCTGCTGACTTTGATCCATTCTCTCAAGACAGCTTAATGCATCTCTGGATGCCTTTGATTCCAAATATTTATCTTCTTTCAGACTTATTTCTGGCCACTTCAGTTTTATGTTTCCCCACAGAGCCCCTCTGATACATATATCAGCTACAGAATTCAGCTGCCACTGTTCATGATTCATCCTGGGGTTGCTGTTAATTCTTGGTATGTTTATTTATTACTCGGATAAATTATCTGACGCAATATGTTTGTTGTTTTTACAATACTACTGTGATGTGCTTAAATATTTACCAAGTTCATTTTAAGGGTTTTAGTTTCTTAAATATTTTGTCCTTAAGTTTCATGGTTTTATGCCTTTGGACACCCTGCAGTTAAGATCACTACACTAATCTTCACTATCTTGCAGCTACTGTGACAGAGGGAGTCAGCTATGATTACTTCTTAAATCAGATCTCGTTTGTTACTTAGGACTAAATCTCTTGTGCACCAGCAAAGCTACCGACTGCTTAAAGCAGTCATTTGTGGTAACAAGAACTTGCTACTCTTAGCTATATTCTTCAGTGGCATTTGAGCCACTGTTCCCAGGTACATGAAATGCTTACTACAGGTTTACTTCCACTTGTACCCTTCTTTGTGCACTTCTTTTACAAAGTCATTTTTTTCTAACAATATGCATGGAGGCTTGGATCTAGATAAAAATTGAGTCTATGGCTCATGTTCCCCGTTCTCTCACCTCAGAAACTTCATTAAAGAAAAACTGTATCATATTGAAGAGTTAAGATTAGAAAATATATTTGAGACGATGGAATGTACTTGTTTTGTCAGTTTTCTTTTCTATTAGAGTTCAGGGGGAAAAATTCTACCTCACATTGTCCCATACATGTGCTGTACTTGTAGACTTGAATTTCCAGGTATATTAATTGATTTTCTCAAACAAGAACCAGCGTTGTTATTGACATGTCTCTCATGCAGTACTTTTTACATTTATTAATACAAGACTTGTGCAGAACTGGGTCACTGGTAGCATGCACAAGATTTGGATCACAAATTACAAATTACACAGAGTGTAGGATACCTGGTTTACACTTACATGTATTACAGGCATGTCAACTTTTATCCTAGCTTGGACTGCACCCCACTTTCCCATCCTCCGGTACTTTGTAAGCTGCCAGCCCAGTTTCACTGCAGGGAAGAGGGGAGAGGCATTATGCTTCTGTCTTTGGAGTACCCAACAACATAAAAAAACCTCATATAAAATGCCATGGACCTGTCACCACACCCACTGTCAGAACCTCTCTCAATTTTTGCAAGACAAACTGAGCAAAAAGCATGTATCTCGGGACAGCAGCAGGGCTTTCGGTGGCAGCGCTGATGTGTGCAGACTTCCTGAGCTAGAAGCGTTGTTTCCTGCACACAATGGGCCACATAAAATGAGACTGCAAAGTTGGAGTTGCATCAAGGCACAACTTTCTATGTAGTCAGATATTGTCACTGATGTCAAAAGACACAATCCCTTTGAGTGCCACATCTGGGTCTGTGAGAAGAGTCCTGCAAACACAGGTAGGGTGGCTCAGCAGCGTAAAGATACTTCTAGAATTGAAAGTACAATATTAGTGGTAGATGTGTGGTAAGTTTGGCCCTTACTTGGTGAGATACTGACTAGAGTAAGCATGTTGTTGAACAAGTAGAGGAGGATAACCCATCTTGCAAAGACCCAAAGCCTAATTCTACTATATTGGTTCTCTGGCAGTATGTTGGGACTGGGAAAAAAAAAAACAGTAAGCAAGGCTATCTAGGAAATTAAAACAACTGTTTTGTTAAGAAGTGGTAGTAGACTTTTCTTGGATACTTTCTCAGCTGTATCAGGGTCACTGAAGGGGAAAACAATACTCTCCACATATTCAGGTCTCTGTGCTCTAGATCAAAAGGAATCAGTAATTGTGTTGCAAGCTGTTGTAGGTAACTATGGAAGACCAAGCCAGTGTCAGGTGATTTTGCAAGGTGATGATGTCTGAGTGTCCCACAGCTCTCTCCCAGCCAGGCTGACAGATGCTGGCTATGCAAATTCCTGGCACATTGAGATCAACAGGCCGACCCATCAAGAGCTACTAGTGACTGTGCCTATACCCCAACACCCAAGCTCATGAGCTCACCCATCCATTGGCAATCTCCACTGATACCTTTTCAATTACTGCTTAAGTTGCTGTCAAATGGTAGCTGGATGTGTGTGCTTGTCCAGCTCAAAGAAAAATAATTGATTTTCTGTCAGACTTGATTCTACCCATAGCTTCCCTACTTTTTTTTTTTTCAACATATTTAACAGTATCTAACTCCTAATCGTGAGGATGTGCATCCCAAAGTTTTCCTTCCCTACTCAATTTAGCACTGATGATCATAGGTTATGTCACATCCTCAGCAATGGAGGCTCTCTGGCTTAGGAGAAAGGAGAAGGCAAGATGTCTGCAGAGACTTAGATCTGTCAGAAGTTAGGGACGGGAGGAGAGAAGCCAAAGACACTTTGTAACAATGAGAACTAGAGTCAAGTAGCTCCTTAAGTTCAAACAGAATTCAGACAAGACTTTATTTTAGTTTTCAAACTTGTAATATGTCAGGCATAGAAAAGCGTACAGAAGAGAATGATCACTGCCTTAAGGTACACCATCACCTTCATGCTCGGTGATGTGATTTTGGGTGGTGAAAAAGCACATCTTTGACTAAGCCAGGGGAAGCCCATCAACGAATGTCCTGAAGTGGATGTCCATGCTGTGTCTTTAGACATGCTGAAGTCCTGGATCACAGCTGTGACCTGTTACTGTTACAAGGAATAAAGTCTGGTATCAGGTGTAAAGTAATGTCAGACAGATTCCACTTTTCCTTATGCTAAGCTAAAATCTAACTTTTACAATGTCTGATGCAACGTCATCCAATGGTCTGAGTTGATATGGTAACAGGGTGGAGAGTGCATAGGCCCTGTCTAGAAGTACTTTACTGCATAAATTCTGTTCGGAATAAATAAATTCTTCATTCAGTGTCTGAGACATACCTGTTTTCTTATAATTACCACCACATAGTTATGACATGAGAAAATCCTAGAACATCAGGTGCATGAGAAGCAGGTGCAATAGGTATAGATGCAGTAGAAGGGAAGGGGAGCTTTGTGTTTCAGGCTTGGACAAGTTAGGGCCCTGGCAGGCAGAATTGGAGCATTCTTTTTTACCATTGGTCTTCTTGGAGGCAGGATTATTTAACCCAGCCCTGTTCTGTTTGAGGTCCCCCAGGCTGATGCATTTGCAAAGAAAGGACACTACAGAAGACTTCATGTGGTGAGTTCCCCTGGTGTTATTGATAGATGTTTTCCACAGAATCCAAGCAGGTCAAATGCCTCTGACTTGGTCCATTTGGGATCATGTGGAACAATGCCTAGTGAGTGTGCTTGCCAAGTAACACGATTTCCACTGTGGCTCTGGTCCAGGCTCTTTCTGATGAGTAACACTATGCCACCATCAAATTCTTAAAAGCTGCTGTTGTTGGTGCTGAGACAGTTTAAAATAAAACACTGGAATCCAGCAAAGGCCCAAATTAAAAAAGGAAAAATATGCACCCAAACCTGCATACACACAAGGAAAGGGATTTCTTGGAAACATTTGGGTTCCATGACAAAGCAGCATCACGAGCAGAAAGGGAGCATGAAAGAACTGGCAAAAGAGCCTTTGGGTTGACGAAGTAAGTTCATTCAGAAACGCGGTTATCTGATAACTGATCTTGCATAATCTTGCTAGATAAAAATTATTCCTCCATTTGTTTATTTAAATATTCTCACCCCCACTCTCCCCTTCAGGCTAACAGAGCGGTCTTATACGAGTTCTGCATCTTGTGTCTAAGGGCTGTAGCATTTTTAATCTAACACTAGCTACTCTACAACTGGATTTACAGCTTTGTGAAGCCGCTGTCTCATTACCATCTCTGCTGTTTACAGCTGCTGGCCTCTCGTCTCCCACTGTCCAAATGCAACCTATGCAAGTGCAGGCAGACAGCAGAGAGGGTAACCAATGAAACTGGAGCACGCAGCCAGCTGTCTCTCCCTCCCCCTTCACGCTCCCTGCTTGTTTTTTTCTTTCTTTGTAAAGATATTTAGGTGTTGCCCTGCTCAGCATTACAAGCTTCACTGTCCTCTGTAGAGGAATGCCTAAATAGGTTCAAAAATATCAGTGTGTTAGGGGAAAAATCAATGAATGCTAAGGATATCTTAGAAACCAAGCAAAAGTGACATTAAAGAAGATACAAGAACGTTACAAAAGGAAAAAAAAAAAGAAAATGAAGAAACTAAAAACACAGGTGGGGAACTTGGGTGCAAAAATATTTTTGAAGTGAAAAAAAGAGTGGCTATTAGAAAGAGGAAAGAAAGTAGCAAAAAATACTGGGAAAAGCAAGATCCAGGGAAGTAGCTTCACAGAGGAAAAAGTTGGAGAAAATAAAGAAAACAAAGTCAGGGCACTCAGGAATGTCATAAAAAAATTGGAAAATCAGAAACAAAATGTGGAAGAACTGATAAAGAAGAGAGACAAAAACTGCACATATGGATACAAAGGAAGGATAATTAAAATATTAAAAACAAGGAGTTAAACTCTTTGTAATAAAACAAGATATATACACACCGCAAGAGATGCCAAGCAGTAGAGACTCAGCATTAAGTTGATTTTCTTAGTTTGGGCTGTTGTGCAAGTCAGCCACCCTCATGTGATACTACGCCTGAGCTACATCTCGCCAGAAACCTTGCATTTCAGTGGGTCTCTGCTCACCCACACATTTCCATGCTAAGATCTCTTCCTGAGTGTCAACACACTTTTAAAGTTCTGAGCCAGAAAGAAAGTGGTGATGAAAATTTTTTCCTTAATTTTCCCCTATTTCTGATATTTTTCTTTTCTCCATTCCAGTAGCAGTTGGGACTTCTGTGTCAACAAATATACATCCTCAGAGCTAATCCTACTTCCCTGTAACTCAACAGATGACTTCTGCTGACTTCTATGAGAGCCTGTAGAGAACACTCAGTATCAGAGTACAGAGGGTAAGTCCTGGTTCATGTGGGAATAATGCTGAAGGAGGCATGCTTACAAAGCTTAAGTTGGCAGGAAGAATTTGAGCAAGAGTGACATTTGGAATTTGGGAAAGAGTAGGTGGTATAGGAGTAAATGTGGATGATAAAAATATATAAAAAACATGATGCCCCTACTGAAACCACCCACACCACCAACATCTTTTATCTGTTGCTCTAATCACTTTCTGAATTGAGACAGAGCTTTAACTTTTTCCACCCTAGAGCTAGATTTTCAAAAGCACTATACCTACAGCCACAGATGGGAATCTAGTAGAAGTTTAAAAGCTTCCGTAGGACTTAGAACATCTATCTTCACTAAAAAAGTGGCCTTGCTAATACATTTTCCCATTCTTCATGCAACTTCTCATTCAAGAGGTGCTCCATACTCTGCCTCCCAGAACCCTGAGTGCACAGGCAGGCAGTGGTGCCCTGACCATCCTCACCCAGGACTCTACCTGCTGCCCAGGGGCCAGAGCTCCACCAGAGCTCAGCCCTTGTCCCATGCCTGGCCCTGTAGTGGAGGTGGTCCTGTCTCCTGCTCATCTGATGACCACTGGACCATCAGCAGGTCCTGTCACCACCCTGGCCCTGCTTGGGCATAAGGAATGGCACCCTGACCACAAGGGCACTGCCCTGTTGGGCTGGGGTCTCCTCAGCAGCCAGCTCCCTCCTGGGGCAGGCCCGCTCTTCCTGCTCTCCAGCGCTGCCTAGGAGAAGGCACGGAGTTTTGGCTGAGATGTAAACTGTGAGATATGACCACTTGCTTATCTGAATGCAATTTATTCAGCCTTTCTAAGGTCATTTTCTGATGCATCTACTTGTGACCTGTGTGTTCTGACCGTATACAATGCCTGGTTAACAGCCCGCACCGTATTTATATCTGATCATTTTCTTACTGTATGATGGACAGGCTTGATACTTCTCCAGTTCCTGTCTTCCAGAGGGCGTGCTGGAAGCCTGCAACGGAGACTGAGGCCACCCTCACCCCTTTGAAGGATTAAGCTGTTGGAACAGCTGCTAATGAAATTCTCTGGTCCTTTTGTCACTGACTCGTGGTTAGTAGGTGCTCTCCGTTACTTAACAAAGAATTCGGGTGCGTAGCATAGAAAATTTAAACCACCAAGAGCAGCACGGGTACCGCTACAATCAAATTTCTCCAAATTCGAATGGGGTTAACAGACTTTGCCACACTGCCAGTTTTTGCAGATCCACCGTTTCTTGCACCACACCATAGCCAGTTTTGGCTTACCCAGCTGCCTTTCCAAACCAGCCGGGCTGAGCGGGCAGCGCCGCCGGCCCGCTCGCACGCACACCGAGGCCTGCTCCCGCAGCGAACGGACAGCACAACCACCAGAGGAAGCCCACCGCACGAGCGTCGTTTCTCTGCTTTTAACGCAACGAGGCCCAGCCTGGCCCACCACAGGCTGCCGGGGGCCGACCCTCGCTCCCGAAACCTGCTGCGAGGCTACGCACGGCACCGCACTGGCCGCGCCGGGCCTACCCGACCGCGCCGGTAGCTGACGGCGCCC
>VZZY01005699.1:0-11358 GCA_013400335.1 Eurystomus gularis
ATTGCCTGTGCTGCAGTTCTATGCAGGTCTATGATGTTCATGCCGGATTCTTTCCAAGATCCACTGAACATACTGGAAAACAGCCTGACTGACACAAATATATCTTATGCAAGTTCCACTCCTCTCCCAGCGCACAAATTTTGATATCACTGTTCTCCTCATTCAAAAACAGAGTCTGATAAATATACTCAGAAATGCTTTTCAATTTTTTCCTGCAGGGGATGTTGAACCCAAAAAGGACAGAGGCGCCAGAAAGGCTGTGGTGGTTTAGGCCCTGCTGGGGCCTGGGCACCATGTGCCGCTGCCCCCCCACCGCCGGGCGGGAAGGGAAACAAGGAAAGCACAAGCCCCGGGGTTGAGATGAAGAGGATTTAATATGGCAATGCACAAGAGACAATCAGAACAACGACAGCAATAACAATGGTAAGAAAACAAGGTACAAAACAAGGGATACCAAGCAAGCAAACACAGGTGGAGCAGACCCAAGCACGCGCACCGACACCTGGCCTCCACACACATGGAACCAGCGATGGGGGCATGAGGTCAGCATGGTATGGAATAGCCCAGCTGTGGCTCTCTCCCAACACTTGCTGACAATTAACTCTGTCCTGGCCAAAACAGGACAAAAAGTCACCAAAAATCTCAGTTACTCTCAGGCACTCTCAAATTTCAGAGTACAGGGCAGGGCAGAGGGACAAACAGGTTCACCAGAACAACTCAGAACAAGCTCAGGTTGAAACTCAAATACAAATCTGGACTGAGTTTTTTATGAGTTTGCTACAGTCTTGAGATCTTTACACATTGCTGTTGTGGTGGTTCAGTCCCTGCCGGGAGCTGAGCCACGTGGCCGCTGCTGCTGCCCGCCCAGCGCCGGTCCAGGGAAGGGGGGTGGGGAAACACCGAGTTTGAGATAAGGAGAGTCTAATACAATAACACACAAGGAACAATCGTAGTAACAACAGCAATTGCAACAGTGAGAAAAAACAACGTACAGAACGAGCGGTACCGTGTGGACAAACGGACGGACCCGAGTGGGAGCTCTGAGCATTTGAGCCCTGAGTCACACCGTGGAACCAGAACTGGCCCCGGGGCGTGATGTCAGCATGGCATGGTATGGAATAGCCCGACCGCACCAAACCAACCCTGTCCTGGCCAAACCAGGACAGCTGTCTTTTATGCAACTAAAATATTCAGTTTTAGGGTAGATTATATACTTAAAGTTTTAGAAAAGACTTTATATAGGCCACAAACAAAAGCAAGGTATCAGTAGCAATCAATCCCTTATGACTGCAGTTTGCTTACTGCAGCAGTTCAGCTGCATTTAGTGACATTGTCCTCTGCCATGACTTGTTATATTTTCCTTTGTAGACAAGCCTTGTGGGTCTTAGGGGAAATAATTTGTTACTGACCAGTCCATACCAACAATCAGGTATAGGGGAAAAATTAGGGGAGATTGTAAACAAGAAAAGTTTTAAAAGTGCATCTTCTTGCCATTGGTATGATGTGACATGCAATTAAGGAAGTCATGTTACTGCATGTGACACTGAATGATGCAGACTATGATCCTCTGACAAAGACCAAAGCCACATTTTTTCACTTGTATCATTAAAACTGCACTGTTACCTGGTAGGCAAACTAAAAAATTCCAAGGCCAAACATGAGTAACAACTGCAACATCATAATTTAAAGAGCTCCTTTTAATACTAATAGTCTATTAGATGTGGGGGTGAGAACACCTTTGACTAGAGGAATTAAGAAAAAGGAGGAGAAGATAGGGAAATGGCTTCAGAGTATCATCCCTATAAAGAAAGGAGGATGTACAATTAGTTATGTAACAAATTCTGACTTTATAAATGAGGACATAACTACCTTGAAGGAGAATATGACATTTTATTAGGCACTTTCTTGCCATTTCCTAACATTACGTATAGACAAGTTCTCAAGAGGAAAGTAAAATTTCTAACAGAGTAACTTTAACAAATGACAGAAGAAAAACTTCTGTAATAACCTAATGAAGATTTATAATTGCATGCTGCAAGTACTTATACTTAATGCCAATTATTTAATTGGCAGAACTCATACTAGCTGACATAACAGATTTGATACATAGTGAAAAAGCAGACATTCATTTACATAATGACTAAAATGAGCTGAGCAACCTGTAGAACCTCTTAGGCTCTTAACCTTTTCCTCACAATAGATATTCCAGGCAAAAACATTTGACTGAAAGGGAAAAAATAAACACTGGCATCTGGAAATACTACTCGTATACCACAAATCAGAAAGGAAGAAGACAAGATCAAGCACCAAAATCACTGGAGTATTTTGGAAAGCAACAACTGAGTAAAAGCAAACATAGCAACCTCCCATTTAAGAATGATAAGCATAGTATCACTTGCACGTAACACTTGCCAGCAAAAGGGGAGTGCTTAGCTTTCAACATGGTGTCAAATGCTACTGGTGCTTACAGTTAGGTACCACACCAACCTAAACTAATCACTGACATGGTATCTTTCCAAATTCTGTTTACATTTCCTCTTATTAGAGACTGAAATATTCCTGTCACTCTTAAGCATCTTTTCATATTGTGTTCTACCAAGACACACAGCTAATAACTGGAGGAATAAGAAACAAATCTACTTTGTTAAATAAATTGAGAGCTTCAGATATCCCAAAACAAGGACGTTCCAAAACGCTGTAATGATAACATTACACAAAGTGAGAATACTGTCGTAAGCAAGCTGCTTACTATTATTTTCAGATGTATATAGGTACAAGAAGGGAAGAGGCACAATTTTAGCCAATTTGGTCTCAGGAAATACAAAGAATAAGATGTGTATCTCAAACTGTAGCACATAAGATTGTGGTGGTGGGGGCCCACTCCTTTCCACAGTGGTCTGAAGAAAATCTAGGCTGCCATTCCTGGTGGTGTTCTCTTCGCATTATTTTTGGGACCAAGAGTGTATCTAATAAAGCCCAACTGTATCTACTGTAGAACTAGACTAAGAATGTACTCATCCAGGTTGCTGTCATGTCTCATGTCTCACACCCTAGCTCAGATATGATTCTGCTCCACCAAACTTTAAGTCCTTTTGTGTCTTTCAAAAAACCCTCACTGTTCTAGCAATTGTGTACCTACACATACTTCCCTGGTGTGCTTAACATGGATACACTTAGACCACAAGTGTATCCTTACTGCCCAAATCTTGTCACTGGACCCTACTATTATGTACATCAGTTTAAAGACAAAGGTTTCCAACTTATTTTATGATCTTTAAAAAGATAATGAAATTAAAAGATGTTTACCAAGATACTTTAACAAATGAATAAAAACGTATGTGGATAGACTAGAGTGGCAAACAGGAAGTAAGAGTACAAAATATAGAAAATAATATGAACGCATATATCAGACAAAAAATGCTAACATCAAATGGCCAGTCAGATAGCAAATGCAGATAATTAGGTAGTACTTAGTTTATGCAAAAACCCCAAGTAATAACAGGAAACCACTGCTAAGTGAAAAGGTGCTGCAAAACACTAATCAGGAAAGAAGCAGGTATTGTTCTTTTATTAATATAAACTCCTAAACACTAACACAATATACAGCTGTGTATAGGAAAATAAACAGGATACTGGATAGAAGAGCTACACGCATACATGATAAAATGCAATGGTACTGTCGGTACCAAATACATATCATTGCATGTATCTGTGGACGATACTGCCTAGACAAGAAAGCTATAGTTTGGATAATAAACTGTCACTTTATAACCCGCTTTGTCCAACTAACTGGACCAAGAACCACTGTGAACAACAACGGCTCCGCAGTAATTCCCATCTTATCTGCCTTAAAATCTTTCACTCATGACACCGTCAAAGGTGCTATATTTGAAGTACAAAATTATTTTTGCCATCCTGGTTTTAAATGAATAATGATGAAAGCTTTAGATTCCCTTAAAAAAGAAAAGTCCCAAGTTCACATCTGTATAGTTATAAACGCAACTGCTAACTAGAGAAGTACCTGAAAGCAATGACAAAATACTATACAGTTTAGGGGGAGAATAAAAAAGGTCACCCCACTATTTTTCCCCATTTTATCCATAAAGCAACTCTGAACGAAGAATGAGAATACATGTTATTTTCATTTCCCCCCCCCAGTACTTTAGTCTATTCCCTCCCTTTCCTCTCCAAAATAACCTGATGTTCTTGGGATAGCTCCAGTCATAGGCTAGAGGAAGCAACTGCCAGAAAGAATAAAATCCTCAGGAAGCACTAGATCCAGTGCAGACGCCTGTTTTCCCTATAGAAGATTCTTGAAAATCTGAGCTTACCACTGGTCCCACTCCTGACTATCATGCAGGAGCAAGCTGACATAGAACCTCACCCTCAGCCTGGACTTCCCAAGCAAGCCCGTCTCGTGTCCCTCCTCAGGGCTCTGTTCTGTCTCTGCCGATGCAAAATTTGAAACTGACTTTGCAAGTCCAAAATAGGATCTCATCAGCAACCTCGTTAGTGAGGCACTCCCACAGGAAAGATTACTTAAGCTTTTCTTGAAAGCTTGTATGAATGAAAATATTTTGTTTAAATAGTGTATTTATATTTTAAACATTTTTACCTAGATTTTGCAAATGGACTTGCACAAAAAGCCTGCTTTTGAAAAATTTTAGTTTCAACACAAGTTTCAGATGTGAGATGCATCAAGCATGTGTAATATAATCCCTATGAAATGACGAAACATGGCAAAACCACAGTGACTCATATTGTTAGGTAGTAGAAGGAACAATCACTTGACAGAATGAATTTCACACATTCTGTCTGAAGGTATGCTTGGCCCTGGCAGTCTGTAAGTTGTATAGTAAAATATTCGTAGCTTTGATATAAGTATACACAAGTATCTCCACTAAAGAGAGGCTTTTTATTTGAGAAGCAGTTGTCTTAAATGATTTGGGTATCTGAAAAATAAAGCTGTCATTTGAAGAAGGTTTTATTATGTTAAGGAGTGTCAGAAATAATCGGCTTTTACAGAAGGAAACGTGGAGCAGCTCAAGGTAGTTCAAAATAACACAGTTTCTTTTTTCCTTCCCATCTTTAAAGAAACTTCACAGGAAGACAGACATGCAGTTCAGCCCTTAAATTTTAGATAACACCTCTAAGAACATTTTGAATACACTTGTAAGTAATATAACATTTTCACATTTACTGAAAAAAAATTTCCATGAAGCAGCTGCTTGGTTTGCCTTTGGCTAGATGTTTGCCCTGATGATCTGGGACAAAAAAGGAAAGCTTCTGTACAAATTAAAACTAATGAAGCCTCTTTAAGTTTTATACATAAGAGTTCCCTAATTTTTTAGATAGTGATTACACATTCTACAGCTTTACAGATACCAACATAGATTTAGGATTTGTGAGCAACATCTAAATCCTCATTAGAAAATACTTAATGACTTTTCAGGAAATACAGAAGACTAAATGTGAAACCATGCAGTTTTGTCTTCCTGACTTTCAAACCAACAAGAATTATCTGAAGGTATGTATGGGCTGAACTCTCACCTAAATATGTGTCATACATAAATTCTAGTAGTGACAATTTAGCAGTCAGTGTAACACTATTCAGCATTTTCATTAAAAACTTTTGTTTTGTATATATACCCAGCAATGAAGATGGCTAGAGAAAGCACAACACTAGAAACTGCTTGCTGTAGAAATCTACAGTACAAAACCTGTTTCATTCTTTCACAGCAACTCTTCCATTTAATGTCACAAAGGGGAAAACCAGGATGGAAGTTCAGATCTACCCACATCTGCAAAGAAAACTGAACAAACGTCGTTCAGCCAAATTACTAACCAAAACGGTAACAAGTCGACTAAAGTAACCACTTAAGCACAGATGAGAGAAGCATCTAGTTCAGTATTAATATGAGAATGAGCAATGAAATATACAGTGCTGTTAATGACATTTTCCATTAAATAGAAAAAATGTACCTATATTGCCATGAAGCCAAATAAAAAGTAAATAAAAGCAGCATGAAAATTCTAACTTTTTAAGTTCCTCTTTGCAAAAAATGAGGCAATAAAGCTACTTTTGTTGGAATACATATTTGCAGAATTGTGAAATACCTTAAAAACCATGCTAACGGCCTTTGAAGCATTCTAATTTAAGTCACTGTGCATTTGCTTACCTATTCAGTGATGGCAGAAGTGAAAGCAATGCCAAAGCAGACAGTTTTCTTCTTTCTGGCTGAGTGATGCTATCCATCCGATCAACCCACATTTCAATCATGTTACCAAGAATTTGGTCCAACTGCAATAGGAAACAGAATGTTCCTTTTCATTTATGGGTATACTTCAGCATATTTAGAAAATAATATATTTTAATTTTTCTGGCCACTGAATACATTATTCAATCCAGGAAAGACACCATGCAGTTATGCATGCCTGACAGAAGTAGCCAGCAACAGGTATTCTTTTGAATTTTCTGTGACACCACTTCCAGGTCCTGAACCCCGCTCACCATGCAGAGAAATGTATTTTATAAATGGACAGTGCACTGATTCACAACAGTGAATTACTCAAACAGTTCTTCTGTAACAGTCTAATATACACAAAGTATATGAACTTACTGTTTTACATTCACTAGTGCAAACAAAAAACCCCTCGTCTTTGCCTATCTGAAAACTATATTATACCCAAGACTAAGAAAATTACTGAACTGTCACTTAAAGACATAGAAGAACACTTGTAGTAACATAACCTCAGTAACCTCATCAGTGAAATCTGAGCACAATGAACCCAACACTTCTAGAAACCCAAGGGAGAATGATTATATGACTAGCCCTGCTGCAAGACCCATCAAGACGCCACAAGGAAAGAAACTCACCCTGCAACACCAGACAAACTGAAGGGGTTTATATGGCTTATTGTGGAATGCAGAGGAAAGAATTCAGAGACTGCATAAGACTTTTAATAAGATGTTTTAAGGTAATTGTGGGAACATGTTAAAACCTGTTACCGGATGTTCAGGGGAAGGTCCAAAGAAGGGGAAAGGGCCCCTTTCTAAGGTGTACAGGGGAGGAACCAGAATGGAAAACACAGGGAAAAGCTCTTTCAGGTCAAAAGAATGCAAGACTTCCATATGCAATCCAGATGAAATAACAAGATGAAATTCTTACCTCCTGACCCAATGCACAAGCCACTTGGCTCAGAAGTAATGAAAAAAACCTTGCATTTTGTAGTAGAACTCTACCCATGATCCCCAGATAAGTAGACATCACCACTGGGTATCTCTAAAACAAAAGTAAACCAAAACAAAGGGGGCTTAGTTTAATTAAGAGGAAAAGGCTTAACATGTAGATCAGAAATACATGGAAAATACTTGCATGGATCCTTTATGTATTTCATTAAGTTTGAAATGATAAATTTTAATTTAAAAGCCTCTCAGAACACAAGACTGACTATGCAATGATTACCAAAATTTCTTGACTCTTACAAATGGAAAACTATGGTAACCTCAAACTCAGTTTCCTTCAAACAGCCAAGACAACTTGCAAGGTCATCTTACTTTGAAAACCTGCATCTTAAGGAATAAACAGCATATTGTACTGTTAAAAGATTTCTTTCAAAGTTGACTATGGTTCAAAATTACTGTTTACAACTTTAGAGACATTAAGAAGTGCTTATTATGTCTGAAGTTGTTGTTAATTATTTCATTGAGAGAAACTGTAATACGTTTGCCAATAACTAATTTGCAAGTGTCTCAAAATGAACTGGATACAGTAATAAGCTCATTAGCTGATTATCTTTTGTTATGACAGTTATAAGAAGCTAAAGATTTCTCTTTATTAAATTCAGCATCTAACAATATAACAGTAAATACTTTGTAGAATTGCCTACTTGAAAAACAAAATGTCAACATTTTCCTGAAAATGTTAGCCCAGATTAATACCTTTTTGAACAGGAAGCAATGAATTTATTACAGTCTTAAATCAGAAGATATTTTAATAATTCTATCTCCTGTTTTTTGTCTCTTTAAACTGCAAACTTTCCAGACAAACTGTCTTTTTTGTGTTCTGTATAGCACAAAGTACATTGTGAAGTAATACTACTCAACTTAATCTTGGAAATGTCTTATTTAGCTCAATAATTATAGGAGCCAAATCACAGAATCACAGGATCGCTATGGTTGGAAAAGACCTTTAAAATCATCAAGTCCAACTGCTATCCCTACCAGGCCCACTCCTACACCATATCCTTGAGCACCCTATCTAGATGGCTTTTAAATACATCCAGGGAAGGTGATTCAACCACTTCCCTGGGCGGCCTGTTCCAGTCCTTGATAACCCTTTCGGTGTAGAAGTTTTTCCTAATGCCTAACCTAAACCTACCCTGACATAACTTGATGCCATTTCCTCTCGTCCTATCAGCTGTGAGTTGTGAAAAGAGACCAGTACCCACCTTCCCCCAACTTCCTTTCAGGTAGATGTAGAGAGAGATAAGGTCTCCCCTCAGCCTCCTTTTCTTCAGACTAAACAACCCCAAGTGCCTCAGCTGATTCTTGTAAGACTTATTCTTGAGATCCATCACCAGCTTTGTTGCCCTTCTCTGAACCCGCTGCAGGACCTCAATGTCTCTCTTATATGGCACCACCCAAAACTGAACACAGTACTCAAGGTGCAGCCTCACCAGCATCAAGTGCAGGGACATGATCAATTCCCTACTCTTGTTGGCCACACTATTCCTGGTGCAGGCCAGGATGCTGTTGGCCTTCTTGGCCACCTGGGCCCACTGTTGGCTCATGTTCAGCTACCTGTTGATCAACACCCACAGATCCCTTTCTGCAGGGCAGCTTTCCAGACACTCCTTCCCAAGCCTACAGCTTTGCATGGGGTTGTTGTGGCTCAAGTTCAGCACTTGGCACTTGGCCTTGTCGAAGCCTATATGATTAGCCTCAGCCCACTGTCTGAAACTTTTCAATTTTACAAAAAAGCAAAAGGGTTTGATCAAAAAAGTCAAAATTAGAGAATTCAACCCACTGATTCTGATTAAAGTATGTTTTCTTCTGTTAGTATAGCAAGGTTAAACACAGTCTAAGGATGTTGAATTTTACTCCTTTTTATCCAATGTGGAAATTTGTTGAAGGCAAAGACAGAGAAAAGGAAGAATTTAAGACATCTAAGCAAGAAAAATCTTAAAGTCTCTTCCATCTCACACAAAGCATTCTCACATCCTTCAGCTCTTCATATTAGATACATCAACTAGAAAGAGAAGGTCAAGTCAATCTCCTCCTTCTTCAGTTTTTCTCTAGTGCAAGTACACTTAAAAAGGAGTAGTATAAATGTCTTTTAAAACCCGCAACAAAAAACTTCAACACCAACAAAGGATCTAACTAAGCATAGTGTCATAGCACCACATCAGTGTTAATAATGCAGGAATGGCAGAAACAAAATTGTGTGATTTTATTACAATAAACACCAGATGACAAAATAAGTGATGGATATGTTGCTTTAGACCTTGTGCTACTGTTACTTTTATGTACTTTTAAAATAGCTGTCAAATGTCTGTCAGATGCTCTTAAAACAAGAGAAAATGCAACATCAATATGAAAAAGACCTGGGCTAGATAATGGAAGGTACTACTTCCCTCTTCAAAAGCAAAAGTGAGAATAGTTAGAGCAACTCTTACCTCCCCATCAATAATCCCCTTGAATATTGACGGTAGAAGGGGTTGAAACATTTGAGGACCCAACACAGGATTTACTTTTAGAACATTTTCCACAACCTTAAAAATGAAAGCAAAGTAGACAGTTAAAGTGCATCTAAAAATCTTAACTGAAGCTTTAAAGCTACATACACTGGTCTATATAAAAAAAGCCCTGATAGGATGTTTACCGTTAAATACTAGCAAACCCCAGGATTGCTGAAACTGTCTTCTAGTGAAATACTCTGCAAAGCTGATCTGCATAAAGGACCTGATGAAAACTGATATTCCAGCTGAAACCCATGTAGCCAAGCACCACCTTATGCCAGAAGCAAAGACTGTTTGAACTCTATGCCATGGCGCACAAGTACACTACACAAGGGAATGTGATAGAGAGCATATACATCCAGTACAATATTTTTCCCAATAAAGACTGGAAAAGCTTAGCTCTAGACCTATTAGGTTCTAGCAGTCATACAGAAATACAGAAAAAGATAAAATGAATCTTGACCATTTGGTGCTTCTTTAATCATAAAATAACCTAAACAGTTTTTATAATAATACACATAAGCATGCAGACTTATTACTTAACCCTTATCTTGCCAGTTTTTCAAATGTGCAATTACAAAACTGAACTGTATAATTATATTCCTCATTGCTATTGAATAATGAGAAGAAAAACTGATATTAAAAACACTAGTAGATACAATATTTTTGGGTATATTTGCGAAGGGATCAATATTGGTTGATAGGGTACAGACAGCACTCAGATTTGGATGGCTGGATACGTCAGTTGGGTAATTACCTTTGCACATTTTTATTAGAAACACTCAAAATGAACCTAGGTTATTAATACACAAGCATGACTTTGACTATAGGATTGAATAATTTCTTTATGTTGCATTTTTGTCCACATAATCAACTTTTTTTCTGATTTATAACCAAGGTGAACATTGAATTAGGACTAATCTTAAAACTCATTATTCAGATTGATTTTGCCCTTTTATTTTGTAATTAGAAGTGCTATGTGTTACATTGTGATAGTCTTATCCATTCTAAAATTGTTAGAAATAAAAAACTTTCATTAGCTTTACACAGCTCCCATGAGTCCACTGATAGCCAAAGATTGTATCAAGCTACTCAGATCCAAATCCCTTGTTTTGCAAGCCAGTGCTCTCAAAATTTTCTATGCATAGCATCATCTTTGCAATGCAGTGATTGTTCATGTGGCTCTTTAAGGGTGCTGTTGCCAGGCTGTAGAATAAACTGTTTTCATGAAGATACAAGACCTTGCTAACCACTTTTCTCTAGTCATCTAGAAAATAATCAAATGGGAAACATATCAGTGTCTCTTAATCTAAATACATCTATACAAAGAGGACTCAAACTAGCTTAGAACTCATTTACCCAAGGGCGACACTTTGGAATCACATGAAGCATTGCAGAGAGGGTGTAGGAACAGTGTGTTAGGTGATTATCTTTTAGAGTGCTCTAGGTGACTAGACTAACCTCCTCTTGGGTAAAGTAGTATTAAAAAAAAATAAGAGCGTATATACACACTCTCCATACACAAACACTTTAAATAGGAAGTTTAAAACACCACTGACTCCAATGTCAATTGTGCTAAAGAAGCTGTTTTATTCTACATATTCTACATTCATCATA
>VZZY01005700.1:14910-64681 GCA_013400335.1 Eurystomus gularis
AAAGAAAAAAAAGGAAAAAAAAAATGGAATCCAAAGAATAAACACGATGAATATACACAAATGAGCTCATTCCAAGCGGTTTTCTATGGATAGCACTATCTGGAAGTGTAAATATATACTTTTTTCACATTATAATATTGGCCTGCATGATTCAAGTATTCAAACTGATATGTTTTGGGCTAAAACAAAGTGGAAAATGTGCAGAAAGTAACTGTTTCCACAGGTGACCCCCTCGCTGTAGGTGAAAAGTCCAAATTAGTGCTGCTTTGTTACATCTTGAGGTCACAGTTTATTAGTTGAAAAAAGTAAAAGGTTACATGGACTCTCCACCTCCACCCAGGTGGTCAACAGAAAGGAAAGCGTTGATGGGGGACGGGCTGCTAATTCCCCGGGTGTCATTGCTGCTCGGGGTGCCCCACAGGCTCGTGGAATAGTTGGGGCTCCCCCAAAGTGAAGTGCCATGAAGGTCTCCACTGCTAGTTCCCGACAGCCCAGCACCATTCCAGTGATTTAGATCATTACGGTTTGAGAACGAATGGGAACCATCGATGGATCCGAGTCGGTTCTGGCTGGATCCGAGAGATTGCCAGCCAGGAGACGGAGTCAGAGACTGGCCTTGTGCAAAGAAGCGACTAATCTCCTCTTCACTGGCAAACTCAGCAAGAATAGTAGTGTTCCCTAATACACACCTGCGGAAGGACGAGAAGAGCGGGGTTTAAACAGAGGTTCTCGTTCTCCTCACCTCTGCACTAACAAGGACTCCAAAGACCTCGGCGTAACCCCACCAGAAGTTCAGCTGTCACTGAATCATAGACTGGTTTGGGTTGGAAGGGACCTCAAAGATCACCTAGTTCCACCCCCCTGCCATGGCAGGGACACCTCCCACTAGACCAGGCTGCTCAAGGCCCCGTCCAACCTGGCCTTGAACACCTCCAGGGATGGAGCATCCACAGCCTCCCTGTGCCAGTGTCCCACCACCCTCAGAGTGAAAAACTTCTTCCTAATTTCTAATCTAAACCTACCCTCCTCCAGTCTGAAGCCACCACCCCTTGTCCCATCACCGCAAGCCCCACCCTGCGCACAGGAAGCGCCGCAAACCCCGCCAAACATTTACAGCTGTTAAAAATTCAGACTAAATAAAAAAGAAAACCAACTCACATGTGCAGAGATTTTTGTGCCTTCACTACCTCTTCTTTTGAACTGTAACGGACCAAAGCATTACCATGTGGGAGGTTAAGGTGGAATGTTATTAGCGGGCCGTGCTGCATGCACAGAGTACGCAGGGTTGAGCCATCGATCTACGGACAGAGAGAGGCGGGAGGTGAGGACAGCCCGAGGCCCCGGCCCGAGTCGGAGCCGTCGACCGGCCGCCCTCCTTCCGCACGCTCCAGCCTTACCTGAGGTGTAAGGTTTTTTAGAACAAGCCAATTTGTTATTCTCCCTGAGCTGCTCTCACCCCAGCTTGAACCTGAACGAGGGAAAATGAAGGAGTCAGTGCGGTGCCACGCTGAGCGCCAGGGCGTCGGGAGGAGCACGAGAAGCTGCACGGCTGCCAAGGGGAACGCTCACAAACACGAAAAACTCACATAGCACTAATCTTTTCCAGACCTAAGCCCATTGGAAGGCTGCTTTGGGACGGTCTAGGACTGCATGTCTGTATCTACTCACTTCACTTACTTCCTGAAGCATTTTGAGGACGTGAATACAGTCAGAAGTAGCTACACTGCTGTCAGATAATCATAACCGAACCAAAAATAGAGAGGTACTTGTTTTGACTCTTGCTGGAAGCTCGGAACAGTTTTGAAGCCTGTCTGAAGGCTCCCTGTGCTACCACGACCTAATTAAAGGCAGCAGAAGCCACTCTGAACATTCGCTCTGCACCCAGCCACAGACGTCACACTCAGAGCGCATGGAGAGGTGCTTGATACCAGGGACACAAAACCCGTCCGTGCCACTCGTGTGACCGCTGCACAAACCCCCGCCGTTCCCCACGACTTCATTCTGTTGGAAAACGGCCACAACGCAGCGCAGGATAGAGAGACCAGCTTCTGCTTTTGGCAAGACAAATGGCCCAGATGTTGGCCAACAGTGACAGCTGATCTAACCCAACACGCACGAGACTCACTAGCTTGATAAACCAAACCAAACTCCGCACACAGAGAGAGAAATCCTTACCAGGGGTATATCTGGCATCAGAATTTCCCCATCCTCCACCCAGACGAAGGGAATTATCCCAAGTGGACAACGGTGGCTTCTGGCCTGTTAGCCCTGGAGGTGGGCGGGACGGAGCAGTGATGCTTTTAGGTGGCAAAGGGACCTTCCACAGCTCATGAGCCAGAGAGGTGTTAGTGACTGATCCAGGAGACCATGTTGATTTGGAATCACTGTTTCTGGCTACTAAAAGACATACAAAGACAACCATGATCACTACGCTGCCGGAACCGGCACCTTGCTACAAATAAAAGCAGCTAAACTGGAGTAAAAACAAAATAGCTACTTTCAAAACCAGCGAGGTTACCACTCAGAGGAGACCCCAGGACCATTTCTTATGAACATTTAGTATCTCCCTGAAGCAGGGGAAGAAACGCTGGCTCAGAGCAATACAAGCGGACGTCACCTGAAGTGCTTTGTGCTGTACTGCTGAGGGAAACATTGTAGTTGGAGGCACGAATGGATGACCAGGCACTAGTTGAAGGCAGCGTGGTGTTCAAAGATGAGGATGACCCTGCAATAAGGACAGAAGTCAGTCACAGCGTATCACGAATGCGGTAGAATTAAAAGGCATGACTTTAGTCCAGACTGGAAATAGCTGCAGAGCCACAGGGACCTCCTCCACTCTCCCCACCCCTGATCCAAAGGCTGTGGTGGCAAGGATGCCCAGGAGCAGGAAGCCCCCTGCGCTGGCTGGACTGCCAGCCTTTGCTCGCCTGCTTCCAACACTCAGCCTCTCTGTGCACGACGTGACATCATTTTGCGCGTCGGCGCTCGCTGCCTCTACCCACATTCTTAGAATATCTGTCGGGTTGCATCAAGCAGCAGCGCTTGAGCCAAAGATGAGCTTTTCAGCCACGAAATCCACAACAGAACAATAAACAAGGAGATGAGCAAGCAGCCAACATATCTCCAAGTAAACGGCCTGTGTCCGGGACCGAAGGAAGGTCAGCGCAGCGCGGACCAGGAAACGCCGCATCCCAACGTACCACTGTTCCTGTCCCTGAGGTGGTCAACTTCCCGCACAGTGTTAATTGAAAGATTGTTTATGACACTGCCAGGAGTGACGTAAGGGTCAGTTTCAGGGTCGATGTTTGGATAACCTTTCCATGGCTCACCAGGACGAAACTCTAGGAACAGAGATTTGGAAAAGAAGCTTATTTTGATTTGATTTTGTTTTTTTAAACACAAAACAGCTGCACAAACAATACATCTCTTAATGACTGAAAATCCAAACCGTGTTAAGCATTTAATCAACTTAATTTAGTCTTCTCTACCCTTTATTCACTTCACTTCCAGTTTTCCAGGTCCTGTCTTACCAGGGTAAAATCTCTAAGCAAGGGGATACAGTTCTCTTCGTACAACAAAACCGCTGCTCTCTACTTTGATCTGCTAAAACCCACCCTCAACACTCCTCTGCAGGCTGTTTCCCGGCCCCCTCCCCACGCAAGGACCACGGAACCCGGCGAAGAGCAGCACCGGTGGCACGTACCTGGTGGCCAGTTAACACTGCTAGAGCCATTAGGCGATTTGGCACGGGGCCAGCCATCCCCAATGGAGCCGGGGGGGCTGGCTGGTGAGTTACTGCTGTTCATAAAGTCATATGGGACAAATGGAGAATCTTCCAGCCTAAAACCACTTGAAATAGCACCTAATGAAAATAATAATAAAAAAAATTGGTCAAATATTTTTCATAGTCTATTTTTGTATTTGTATATCCATATATCTATATCTATCCATATATATTTATATCTATCTATATATACACTTATATCCATATATATATTTACATCTATCTATATATATATTTATATCCATATATATATTTTTATATATCTATATCTATCCATATATATGGATAGATACATCCATATATAAATATATCCATATATCTATATCTATCTATCTAGATATAGAGATATATATAAAGACATGCCCACGTAAAGCACTCATGAAATATCTAGCAGCACACTGTCCTCTGATGGGGTCAAGTTAAGTCACATAGGAGCATATAATTTAAGATGAAATGCCTCTTAATAAATTCAGGAGAAAACCATGAGAATAATCTCCCATGAAATCATCTCATTACCACAATATACTTTACATTTAAGTAAAACCCTCATTCGAGAGGGCAAGAGCATTCTGTGAGACCACAGCTGGACAAGGAGGGTAGCGAGTACAGTCCGTGATGGGAGGGCTCTCGGAAGAACATCTACTAAACCTGAAGGACATCGGCTACTGCAAAGATCTCTAAATTCTACTGATATCCTTGGGAGGGGAAAAAAAATAAAACAAAAAGATCGCTGGAGGCAGAGCAAGGAATAAGCACTGCGCACAATCTATTTGTTTCCGTGCGTGTCTTTGAAGGAGAAGTTTAAAAGTTATTAGACAGCAAAACCAAAGATATTCTACAGTTCTGAGGGACTAATGACTTCCCCTAGAGACTCAGTGCAATAAGGAGTTCAAATGAGCAAACTCCTAATACTGTTCAGAAAACATTTGCTACAGCAACAGGAACACCAGCACTTCTGCCTGTGCAGCCGCAGGGCTCAGCGGAGGTTGTGCGGTGCTGTAGCAGGACATCCCACTAGATGCTTCAGGCAGCAAGACACTTCCTAGAGCAAACAGCTGACAAACCTAAAAATACCCCAACAATCTGAAGACTGAACAGTAAGGGGAGACTGGAGACATTTTGTAACTATTTTTAGATGCAGAACCTTTGTGCAATAGACTCAAATTTTAACTGGATGAGATTTCAAGCAACCGAAACAGTTGAAATGTCACATGAATCCTGATTATTGCAATGAAATATGAAGCAGCCAAGTCCACCTCCTTTAAAACCAAGCACAGCAGCGGTACCAGGCTATGCTCGCTCTTCTTCTAAACTCTCCCTGTTTTTAGAACACAAACGTACACATTCATCACCAAAACCTGTAACCAAACACACCAGACCTGCATGTGTGCACGCAGAGTGAAATCCCCATGAATCACCTTAAGCCAGCGGGGTGGGGGGGAAGAACGCCAGAAAACCTAAACCTTTGGGGTTAAACAGATCGGAAGCATTCTAACCCAGATCAAGGCAAAACTAGTAACAACAGTCACGCTTCCGGAGAAGTCTGAATGAAAAAGGAATTCTCTACAACGGTTCTACCACATCTCATCACGAGCTCACTTCTGTAAGTAAAAACATGGAAGCAAGCCATCGGCAGCTGTAGAAGATGAGCAGTGAGACAACACCACGCAGATTCGGATGGCTCCAAGCAGCACGACCAGCAGCACTCACAGCTGCAGCACAGCAAACCTGCCTTTTATCCAGGGAATGTGGAAATCCGACGTGTAAACGTCAAGTGCTGCTTAACAACACATTTAACTTACCATGTTTGCTGGAGTTTTGATCTAAGGAGGTGTTCACAGAAATGCTGTCTACTGTAGTCCATTTCCTCAGTCGAGATTGTGGCTCTTTAATACTGCTCATATCCATGTTTACATTCAAGTTTGAGTTCATTCCTAAAAACATACAGAGCTTATGAAACACAGGCTAAACGCTTTTCTTCTGCTCATTACCCCTATTGCCCTAACACGCATTTAAGAGCGTACTACTATGGTTATTTCATGCTTCCAAGTCTCGTTTTTGAGGAAGATTCCAGCATTTAATACAGGGAACTCGCCACAGACAGCGGCTAAGCTAAGCAAGGCAAAGCACTCTGGAGTTCTCAGCTGATGTCTTCATGCAGAAGTGCCAGTGGAAGAAGCCATCGAGGAAGGCAGAGGAACTAAAATGTAAACACCTAAAAAAAGCAGCATTTCTAACACCAGCACGAGAGATCTCGTCTGTATGAAGGAGGAGCACAGCCCTCTGACGAGCTTCCTTCAGCTCCAAAAGACCCTTTCCTCGGCAGGAGGGTGTGTCTGTGCTCATCCCTCGTCAGCAGAAGTCAGGTACTGGCATGTGCAGCTACAGCCTCACTCCTGCTCTTATTTGGGCTGTCCACAGGACACCTCGCAGCTTCTGAACCCCACCAGCACAGACCGAGCAGCTCTTTGTGTGGAGCTGCACAAGGACTACTCTTGCCCTCCTCCACTCACCCTGCGCACGCTGTATAAAAACCTCAGTAAGAGGGAAACAAAACTTGTCAGTCGCCTGTTCTAAGCTGTTGTTTGTATTTCAAATGTTTATCTGCCAGTGAATCCACACAACACCAACCCAAACACGTGTGAGAACCAGCTGCTCCGGGCTTGGACAACGTGCCCACACTTCTGACCCTGGCATGCCTGCCCTCTGTCCAGGTCTGTACGAATCCTTTATTCGCAACCACTCCTGGTTACAATTCCAGCCCTTCAGATCTATTTACTTAATTCTTGAAAAATAAACCACTACAACTTAGGGCCAGAGGCACAGAGGGAGCTTCTCAAACCTCCACGAGGAACACCTTCACTCAGCACTGGGAACTAGTGCTTGATTTTGTTCCCGGGTCGATGTTCACCGCCATAGAACCGGTTTGGGTTTTTTGACTGGTTTTTTTCATTTGCTTCTCTTAAAGACATGAGCAGATGTGGATGCCAGAAAAGCAGCCCCTTTAAAAGCCTCAGCAGTGCCCTGTAACAGGCACCGAGACCGACAGCTGAAACAGAAAAAGGGAACAGTCCGACCAATCCAGTTTCTGACACCTCTCCCTCTGGCATCCTGCTGCTGTCAGAGCAACGACCTGTGCACAACAGTAACCCTTCTCCTTGCAGAAGGCAGGCCTCTAAAAGCAGGGTCAGAAGGATGACGAGCTGGCAGACAGGCACATCTGGCTGGGAAGGTCAGTGCCAGCCCCTCGGGCAGGCACAGCTGCCTGACCACAGCTCTGCATGTCTAACCCGTGGCTGAGGGATGAACATCAGCCCCTGGGCGTATCTGACTTCAGCAGTCCTCCCAGAAGCAATTTTTCACATCCAGTTGTGGATGATCTCATGTCGTTCAGCTCTACCCACTATTTGGCAGAAAAAGGTTATTTTTATCCTTAGAAATACTTAATTCTATAAATGAACTGATGCGACTGCAGGACTGGTCGGCTCGAGAGAAGGACAATCCTCACCCACCCCCCATCTCTGCTTTTGGGGAACAAGGATCTAGTGAAATCTCAACAACTTCAGTTCCCCAGAGCGTAAACAGGACCTCCCTGCTTCCGTTGCCAGGTCTCCTGACACTAATATTAGAACATGGAGAAAATGACGTACCTGCAAGATTTTCCAGAAGATAACTTGGCAAGTTCAGCTCCTCCTCACATGACTACGCTACCACACTTTGTGCACTCGGAGGGTGCTACCAGTGCTCCTCTTGACTCAATTTTTCACTATAGGGCGAAGGAATTCCAACAACCTACTACTGCTGCCCTTAAGCTTTTATCTGTGGACTGAGCGTGGCCCCACTTGCCCGTGTCACTGTACAGTACTACTCCAAAGGGATCCCAAAGAATTCTGATGTACACTGCAGCAGATATCCCTCAGGAATCTCAAAGCAACCTTACAAAGACTACAGGTTCCTGAAATGTGGCAACGATTAAGGTGAGAAAGCAGCTGCTCAACAAGAGCGTACAACAATTCAACTCAAGAAATGAAACAGAAAGGAACCTGGCGTAGGCAGGGCGCTGCTACTCAGCGTGAAGCTGGGCGGGGAAGTTAAACGTTCCTTTCCTTAGGGCTAACGCGGTGTCTCTAATAGCTATGCAAGCTTCATTTGTACACCGTGCCCTTTGAATGAAAGCAGTAGTTAGACCCTGACGCCAATCAGCAGCAGCGGCTATTGAGCAGCAGCCTGGGCTCAGGAACTCCCGTGTGCCACATGCAGCGCAGCCTGCGCCGACCGCGGCCCCCGAACACCCCACCTACGAGCACAGGGATTTCAGCAGCCGCCTCTGGGAAACCAACTTTTCTACAAAGGGCAATGAGAATGCAAAGGAAATCAGCCCGACAGAAATGACCAGATTAGAATAATGTAGAAGAAAAGCAAACCGAGGAGGAGGAAAAAAACCAATAGGGATAAGGACCAAGAGGTAAATGGTATAGTTGTAGGAAGTGGAAGATAGCATTAGAAAGGGACCTAAAGTAAGGAGAAAATATACAAGCCTGGAATTTCTGAAGTAGAAATTGGACAGAAGCCTGGAAACACAGGGAGAAAGAAACAGGAGATGTTTGTATTTATAAACATTCAGACATCTTGCCTGAAATGAGACAACCATTCTTTAAAAACGCAGAGCTAAAAGCTTTCTTTCCTGGACAAAATCACCAGAAGGGAAATTAACGCCTTGTTCTACCTATGCAATTCCAGATTCATTGGAAACACTTTTAAAATCCAAAGAAATGAGATCACATCAATGGATTCTTTGTATGGATTCTACTTCCAAACATCCTTTAGCTCCAGGAATCGTAACTGCAAAAGGACTTTGTATCATCCCTGCGACCCAGAGGATAAAAAAGAAATAAAAGGAGACGGGCAGTCTTTAAGAATGCATTTTTGCACTGAAATACAGACAGCCACTTCTGGGAACGAGTGCACTGGTAAAAAAGTTATCTGGTGAACACAGGTAACTGGATAAGCCCCACAGACAAGTACTACTTCCATCAGAACCCCAAGTGCTAACGGGGTTATAATCATCATGGCTTTTGGAGGCAGGCGATGTGAAAAGAACAGCGGTGTCACCCAAGCGTTAACTGACTGTATGAAATGGGGATGGAGAACCCACCTATAGGGAAGCTGCTGAACGCGTTTATCGGCGACGGCCCTTTCTGCAGCTCAGGAGTCGCGTGGGGTATGACATTCTCAAGGAAGGATTTCATGGTGGGCTGATGGAGTGATTGCTGTTGAGAGGGTGGAGTCTGCTGCTTCATTAACAGGTTTGGATCAAGCTGACGGGACTGTTGCATCATCTGTTGCTGCATACTAAGAGATCGACCCTTGAAAAAACAGAGCGGTTACAATATCAATAGGCAAAAGCTTTTCCACCTTTCCAAGAAAGATAAGGAAGCGCGTTCTTTGGGTTCCGTGCATCTTAGCACAGCAAAAACCCAGCACTAATCTAAGTCACTCCTTTAAAGCTTGTCAAAAGTCCCATTCGCTCTTGCACAAGAAATGCAGCTCAGGATGAAAAGCGGTTTTTAAAGATAGTTTGAAAGTTGATAATAAACGTATTTCTTTACCTGCTGCTCCTGCTGCTGACGACCACCAGAAGGCATGCTTCGATTCTGCGCTTTTTGCTGCTGAGCCAACAACCGCTAGGAAACAGTGTTTTGTGGTGGTTTTTTTAAGAACAGTTTACAGCTGACGTAAGTCTCTACTTAGACTTTCCAAGAGAACACAGAGCGACTAGCTTTGTTAGCTTACCTGTAACTGGGAGATCTGAGAAAGCTGGTTTAACTGGGACAGTTGATTCAACATGGCTACCTGTTGTGGGCCAAAAAGTGGGCTCAGGCCACCGTTGTTTGGTGCATACTTCAGTAATGATACTGGAACCTGCAAAACGGACCGGGATGAGGAGGGACTGACGGCGACGTGCAAGGAGTTATAGCGCGTGTGGAGTATTAGAACCTCTGGTCAACAGTGACCGAGTTTCTGAAACACTCATCAAGCCAAATATGCTTTCAAATATTTACAGAGTAAGCATCAGCAATGCCAAGAAACAAAAAAACCAATTTTCTCAAGCAGTGTTTTGGTAGTTTACACACAGAACGTTTTATGTACTCGATTACCTGAGGGGATAGTAATGGAGGAGGCACTTGAGCACGTGGATTAGGCTGAGATGAATTAAGAGGTTGTGCTGGAGGCTGCTGCATGCTCCTGGGCTGTGCTGCTATATTACCAACACCAAACATACTGGGATTGCCATTCTGGGGAAAGGACGGACAGTCAGTGACAATAAACCTCCTCTGCTGCTTCTCCCACCCCGATACGTTTGAATTAGAAGCTAAACGCATATCAACCCCACGGGTAACTAGGATGTTACATCAAAAGGTATTAAATGCTGTTAAGGAACATGCCAAGGATACGCACCCAGCCTTACCTGTCTAACAGAATTCAAGTTTTGCATACCCAGCCCGGCCAGGGAGCCAAGGGCTTGGTTAGGTAGTGCATTATTTGAAGGGGGAAGCTTCATGTTTTGATTGGACATAAACTGCATGTTTTGGGACTCGTCTGCTACAATGCCATCCTGCTTGGACAGACAAACCGGTGCGCAACAACCAGGCAGCAAGCAAGCGGAAGGGAGAAACCATTGCCAGGAGCAGAAGGGAAGAGTCACAGGACAGTCCAGCACCAGCAGGAAATAGGCAGAAAACAAAAGAGATCAGGTTAGTCATTTGCACCGCAAAGGGGCTAAGAAAGAGCTCACTATTATATATCAGTAAGTTAAAAAGAACAGGACGTATCTTACGGATTAACAAGAAAACCCCAGTTTTCCTCTCCACTAGATGCAGAAAGCTAAGGAGCACACAGGTAACTACTTCTATGCGGAGTCAAGGAAGTGTAGATGTGTCCACCAGCGAGACACCTACTCACCTTATCAAAGTAAGGACTGCGATCCATGGAAGACTCTTTGGAAATCTGAGGACGAGAGCCAGGGCCTTTTCCAACCACACGATTGTAATCTCCAACGCTGAGGCCGTGCTTATCCATCTCCATCCGCTTATCTTGCAATAACCCTGGGAAGAGGCGAGAGTTTGCCCTCAGCACTGAAGGACTGTTTGGTTTTCCAGATACACCAGAAACCAGCTTATGCTACCGAAGAGTTGAACTGATGCTGCTCTCGAGCCAGACACTAACGGAGGAAAATACCCGTTTAGCTTTAAACTGGCTTCACGGAAAAGGGAAAGCAGACACTGAGGGTGGACGGCTACAGCCGGCCTGGAATCAGCAAAGGGCCGGCGGATTTTGCTGAGCTTCATGAAAGCATTACTCCTGGTTTTCTCTTAGAAACAAGAAAGTGTCATTGTTTAAGCCCAAGTTTCCAGCTGCGAATGCCACTTTTTTAGTAGCAATAAGCACTGTCTTGGTTTTGAAGTAGTGTCCTTATCACATCCCCTACGTTTGTGTAGTATTTCAGAGGCCCTTTAATTTGATTTAAGAAAAAAAACTTATTTAGCTAAAAAAAAACCAAACAAGCCCAAATCCCTCACAAATTTCAAGTGTTTGTGTTTATTAAAAGCAAACTTTAAGTTGTCTTTTATTGTTAATTTCACCAGGCAAGCTAGACCAAAATATAAGCAGTAATAAAGGAGTTCATTTAATACTTCACTGCATGCAGTAAAAGAGAATTACTTTCCAAGCAGATGTTTTAATTCAAATTAAATTGAAATAATTGAAATAATTTAAATGAGGTTTTCCATTAATATTAAAATCTAAAATTCAAAGAACAATTTCTTTACACAATAGACCATGAGCCCTAAGATGAAAATACCCAATTTTAAACCGGAATAAAGAGAGTGAAACTACAATAAAAACTACAGTGCTATCCACACTTTTAATTAAATATTCTATCATTATGTTGTTATTAATGTATTAAAGAATTATGCTATTTTTGATCTGCGAGAGGAATAACAACAGTCAATGGATTCCAATAGAAATAAAACTGCTCACAAGTCATTTTACACTCAAGTTTAAATGTTTCTAAGATAACTGTTTGGTATTCATGCAGTTCTTAGGACTGCAAAAGTGCTTCCAAGAACTCAGGGCAATGAGCGAGGGTGGCATCTGGGCATGTTTCTGTTTATATTTAGCAAAGGTATCCAGAGGGTAACTGAGATACTTACATTAAACAAAACCAACCACCATGCCCTGAAACCATTCTTTCATGCCAGTTTAATACATATAAACTTCGCCTGATTTATGGGTAGTGTTACTATAGCAACCAGGTGACTGGGGTGTGTATTTACTCTCATGCACGATTTTTTCTCTCTACAAGAGTATTCCTCTTCTTTAGGGAAACATTCAACTATTTACAGCTGTAATTATATATATTACATATAGTTTTTTTAAAAGTAATTTACAGAGAGATATAGTCTAAAAGAGATACTGGAAAGGAAAGCAGTAAAAGCCAGCTGGGTTCTCCTGTTCTCACCTCCAGACATGTCCATCTTATTGCTCTGTATGGTTTCTTCTGGTGATTCTCTCTGAAGCAATAAAATGAGTCATGATTATTTAATAATAATATTTTTAAAGCCTAAGACAAAGAGATTCCTATATACTACTTCAAATACAACCTGCAAGAAAAAAAAAAAAAAAAAAATCAAGATGAATCAGACGCTATTTTAAAGCACTCTCTCCTTGAGCTGTCACCCAGCTGAAAGCAGGTAGCTTCACCAAAACCCGTATGGAACACCGGGTAAAACATCAGACCATGGGATCAATACCTGGGGAGTGTTTACCAAAACACTTTTCATCAATAAATAGGCGTTTTTGCCATGAGGATGCAAAGAAAAGTAAAAGTAAAAAGACAAATCCTATGAAAACGAACACCAGGCAACTGCACGTTTTAATCTGGGTGCGTGAAGGCGGCGAAGCCACGGAAAGGCAAATACTTACTGAAAAACTGAGATTCGTGAATTGCTTAATGAACGGATTGATCCATGTTTCATCTTGCTTATTTCCACCTTTCATTATTCCCTTAAAAACAGAAAAGAATTCCTGTGACACGGGGAGATGTTTATCACCTGCTGCTTAACGCGGATCACAGAGGGTCAGAACAGAGCCCGACGCCCTCTTCCCCCCGGGCAGCAATCTGCTCGGACTCAGCTTTTAGAAACCAAAGCGGTGCAGAAACCTCGACTCCACCTCCTCATTACCTTTGTGGGCATCTTCTTCATATACGGTGGCCAATTTAAAGACGGGTTAGCTTCTTGTGAAGAACTGCTGTTCCACATTCCAATCTCCACATCCTCCTCTTCCTCCCAGCTGGTCTGACGACTGCCTGTCAATGGCATATCATCTCCACACCAACTATCTTGCATAGATTTAGGCCCTGGGGGTGAAGAAAAACCCAGCACGTGAACGTTTCAGTAGCAACTGCCTGCCCTTAACACAGAAGTTAGCTTGATGTTTGCTTCCAGATAAAAAAGCCCTCAGAAGCGTAAAGCTTCTGCAGAGGTACCTCCCTGTCCTCAGACAGCTTTATCGAAGATGATGCAGAAAGCACTCACCAGGTTTATTCGAAGCCTGTTGACCAAGAGAAGCGTTTCCCCAGCCAGAGGTGCCTGCTGCATCGCTGATGGGCTCTCCCCAGCTAGTACCAGTATCCATGGGTTTACCCCACGCTGAAGTTCCATTATCTACAGTAGTGGCTGGAGTAGAAGGCTCTCCCCAACCTTTTAAAGCAGGAGGAGTTATTGGCATGTTTCTGAACAGGACTCAAAAAGCTATCTAAAAGAGACGCGAGCGCTCTGCCTTTCCTAGGTCCACAGCACACAGCACAAAGTGAATTAGTACACGTTTGGTATGAAGGGAATGATTGCAACTGGAAGCTGTTCCAGCAAAAAATACAAGTGTCATATGTAAAGAATTACATTTTGATAACAGAAATTTTAAAGATACTAACTTCCTAAGAGCTGCTCACTATATTTAAGGTGTTCCTCTTTGCACTCGAAAGAGGCAGAGCACAAAACACTTCATAAACACCACGGAAGCTCATCTGCAGGGATCGTTATTCACTGCTCCCAAAAGTACAAGGTCGGAAAGTCTGACCCTGAGTCCACATAAAGCCACCACCCTTCGTTCTGTCTTGTAGTAGCTCGATGCTTTTTGGCGGAGGGATCTTTGGCAACATAAAGTTTTAACTGTTTTAGAATCAAATTAGGAAAAAACTTTTGCTCCTCAGATACTATTTTAAGTATTTTCTCTGTGTTCCCACACCCCAGGACTCAAGCAGAGCTGTCTAGTCTCTCTTACTCAAGCTATTTAGAACTAAAACAGAACTTCCAATCTCTAGAAAGAATATCAGACATCTGTGAGCACTGCTGTTACTTTTTTTTTTTTTTAATAACTAAAAATGGTACTTCCCTGGCACCTTCCCCTCCCCACTTTGAAACTAAAATATTGTTCTATGAAGCAAGAATAAAATAATTGCTTTACAACTAACAGAAAGCACAAACGCGTGTAAAACCAAGCCTTACCGGAACCCGAACTGCTCTCCTTGTTAGACATGGCACTTGAAGACAGTAGCTGCTGATGTACCTGTGCTTGCTGGTCTGAACTGCTGCTACTGTTTGGGACATTTTTATTCCACATATTCACATTTTTGTAGTTGTATTTGCTTGGATCACCCCAAGCAGAAGTTCCATCATCAATTTCCATTTTACGGCGGATTGATTCCGGGGACGGCTCCTCCCAGCCAGTGGGTTCTTCCTCCTTTGCTGGTGCCGGCATCGGCCCACCCAGCCAGCCCGACCCTGGGGGTTTGTTCGTGGCAGACGATGTCCCCCAAGAGCCAACATCTTGTTTGTTCCATTCTGGAGAGTTGATTGGCTTTGATGAATCCCCCCAAACTTGAGGCTGATTGGATTTAGGAGGGTCTCCCCAGCCCTGGTTCTGATTAGACTTTGCAGGCTCATCCCATCCTGAAGAATTATTTGGGTTTGCATTATTACCTCCCCAAGTAACAGAGTTTGATTTACCTGGCTCATTCCAACCAGATACTGATCTGTCACTGTCGCTACCTCCTGAACTGGATTTCTTAGCCTCACCCCAATGGTTACTTCTTGAATTTTCACCCCAGTTATCACTGGCAGAAGCTGCCCAACCCTGGCTGGCCTTCTGTCCATCTACCCATCCCTGTTTGATCTTCTGTGCGTCATTCCAAGATGACTTTTCCTCTTTGCCACTTCCCCATGATTGATTGCTCTTGACCATTACTGTAGCAGCAGAATCTTCTTCCCACCCCCCTTGGCTGTTTGACCCTTTGGAGTCTCCCCACCTTGTAGCAGACTTTGGATCTCCCCACCCTGATACAGATGAGGTATCATTATTATTAGGGCTAGGTCTATCCACACACACCCCTGAGCTGGAAGTCTGTGCCACAGAGCCTCCCCAGGCCTCTGTCCCATTGTCAGTTTTTCTTTCACCCCTCGGTGATGTTTCGGTATCCCAGGCAGTGTTCTGTTTGATTGGAGTCTGTCCCCAACCAGAGTTGGAAAGGACACGTGGATCTAAGTCAGTTCTGTTCACTATGCTTTGGAGTAATGCGTGCTGGTCAACTTTCCTTCTCTCGCGACTCTGTCCTTCTGTAGCTACTCTATCTTCATGGCATCCAGTGCTCTCCGAACTCCCTTCGCTGTCTCCCGTACCTGTTTTGGCCCACGCGCTGTTCTGCTCAGTCAGCTGAGAAGCAGCAGAACTCTGGCTGTTAAGATCATCCTCCTCAGTAGACTTCCATCCGTTTGTAAACTTCCTGCTGTTTCCATTCACGCTTTCGTTGGAATGCTGGTTGCTGGGCAGTTTACTCCATTCCCCGTTGGAGATGTTAGTGCCAGTGTTTTGGGCAGGGCTGCCCCATCCTCTTCGACTCCCGCCAGCACTCGCACCACTTCCACTTCCCCACGGCATATTCTGGGAGCTGACCGTCCCTGCCTCCCACACCCCTCCTCCTTTATTCCCGTTGATTTGAAAGTTAGTGCTGCCAGGCCCGCTAATGCCTGGCTGCATTAGAGTTGCATTCACAGTGTCACCATTAGCTTGGCTGTTTGGGCCTGAACATTTGTCTCCAGAGTAATTAGAACCATAGGCACCCCATGTAGTACCATAAGAGCCGCCATTTTTTGCCTCACCATTGCTAAGATGAGAAATGGAAGTGCCGTTTGTAACTGGAGAGGCCTGAATCTGAGAATGATTCATTGTGCTCACGCGCCAGGCCCCATGCCCTGTATTATTAGGCAGTTCGTTAATCTGCACTGAACCAGCAGAGTTTGGTAAACTAGAGGTCATAAAGTTAGTAGTGTTATTTGGTCCATTCATTTCAGTGTTAAGGTTTTGAGGTTGCCCACTGAATGAAACCTTCCTTGTACCATTTACTTCAGAATCGCAGTTTTCCTGAAGGCTTCCCCAGGAACCATGGGCGGAACCGCCCACTTTAGAGTTAATACTCTGACTATTAGATATCTGACCTATGGTACTGCACTGAACACTTGTGCCAGGATTACCACTCCCTACAGACCCTTTCAGGGCATGTCCATTGTTCTCCAATACAGGCCAGGCACCATGGTTGCCATTTGAATTCAAAGTGCTTGGATTTAACCCTCCATTTGATGAAGAGTTTATGGTGCCCCAAGCATTCATTCTATTGTTGCTACTTTCAGATTTGCTGTCAGGAGCATCCACAGAAACTTGACATGTGCTTATTATGGTTCCGTGGGATAAACCCCACGGCCCATTAATACTTCCATTGCCCACATTATTGCTGTTGCTACCAACCACAAACTTATTTTGAGAACCATGTCCGATGCCGTTCCGAATGCCATCACTTTCACCACCTGTGCTCCCTGAAGCCATTATCACGAGGTTTCTCTCTGACCCAGAGCTGGAGGCAGAGTCAGTGTCCATACATTCTGATGTCAGCTCTGGGTCACTGCCAGTGATTGATGGCCATGCTTCTTTGTCAGAGCCGTCTACAATAACTTTATCCCAGTTTGTGCTGGAGTCACTATTTGAAGAGACTGGTCCCCAGTGAGAATTTTCATAATGGGATCCTAGACCACTGTGGTTCAGATCTAAAGGGAAGAAGGAAAGTCCAAGAGCATTATTATAAATTTAGTATTATTACTTCATTAAGCAGCAGAAGAAAAAACAAGTATAGAGATACTAAGCCAACAATTATTTTGCTTATCTTAACAGCACAGTCACCGAGGAGGGCAGAGGAAGCTCCCAGGTCAAGCTGCGCAGAACACTGCCGCACTCACAGCCTAGAACACTGCTCACAGCACGCAGAGCTGCACTCTCACAAAAAGCACAAGGAAGCACTCCTAAAGGCACAGGTTTTTCCCAGAGAATTTTTTTTTTTTTAAATACTATGTATCATCATATACAAAGTTATTTTCTAAAAGCATATATGTATAAAAACTAAAATACTATACAAAAATTACAGAATGTCTGTGATGCAGAAATCTAAACTGGATGTTGAACTGACCTGGCAGTGCCCATCGCTGTGTGACAACAGCCAGAGCCACACAGCCCTTCCCACCCCCACTGAAAGACACGACAGGAGACTTCTTCAGTTATTTAAGATATTTTCTTTTCTACAACAATCCGACACAAAACTCCCAAGACCAAGATAAAGTTCTGCTGCTGCAGACGTGCAGATGAGGCGCAGCTGAACTGCTACCTCTCATTTTCAGGTAGGTAAGAACTACTGCTCCTTTTTCCATAAATAAGCAGATCACGTCTGGGAACCCAGAAGACATACACCTTAATTCACTGATAAACTCCTCGTGGTTAAATACCTGCACAATGCTACAAGGTAAGTGCTATCCGTTTTCATCTGGTATGTCTAAAGCTTTACTGCAGAGACCTGCCCCCAGCTGTTAAATTACACCCGGCAGATGGGGGCACCAGAAGATGGAACTGAAGCATGTGAAAAATAGTAATGAAGCTGAAGTAAAGAATGCGAGAACAAAACGTTCGTGAAGTTTTAGTACTTAGTATTTGCCTGTGCTGAAAGAGTAACCAGAGCAGCGTGTGCTCAGGGGCTGGGCACGCAGCAAACCGCGCTCCTCTGCCTGTTAGAACGTTCAGGTTTAAAAAAACAAAACAAAACAAGAAAAAAACAGCTTTTTTGGGTGATGTTCTCTTCTTTGCCTTTACTCAGAATATTCAAAATGGACGTACCTAAAGATAAAAAAGTTTTATAGCTCCTGCTCATTCTTAATGGATTTTTACAGCACATGCCTCAGGCTGGACTACAAAAAGGCACGTGGACTTTGCCGGGATACCTTGATGAAGTTGGAGCTGCTGCCACTAACAGACAGAGCCAACAGCGACAAAAGGCTACAATCATCCAGCCTGGATTCTCTCAAAAGCTATTTAAAGAACATTTAGGGACTGGCTACTTGTAATGCTAATTTATAAGCCTCCTGTGTCACCAAGGAAGAGATGTGAACTGTGAAGTCTGAGAGGAAGCTGCTGGGAAAGGAAGCAGCGGGAGAGGACGGGTGGAGGGTAGCCCCAGCGCCCGGCAGCTGCACGGCTGGGGAGGGAGAACCACACAGCACCCTTGGGAGAACCGGGAGACACTTGTGCAGCCTAACGTAACCCAGAACCTGCCTATAACGTTTCTGCTAGAAAAAACACTGTTAGTATCTGAGCAATTGTCCGACAAACCCCAAGATTTCAAATCTCACACTAATACTTAAAGACGTTTAGCCTACATTAAAAAACTTAAGGGTTGTCTGCGCTCTCACAGAGAGTCAACAGCATCAAAAGCTGTAAAATTGTGATTGCATAAACGTCACCCCAGCACAATGATTGATTTTAGGCACACAGAAGCCCACAGATGCAAGCAGCCCGACTGCAGCGTGGAGAAGGAGACACGGGCCATGACCACAAGCCAGAGGGAAACGGGAAACAACCCCCATTAGCACAACATAAAAAGAAAGCTTGTCTTTATTAAAATGCCATTATACTCCTTTAGATGCAATGCTCAGTTTGCAACGAGCCCATACACAAACAGCACGTAACGATTAATTTCCAGTCACCCAGAGCTTTTCCTACTCCATGCAGAACCACCCTGACAGTCTTTTCCTGGGCATACGCCTGCCAGCGACTTCCAGTGCGAGCTGCTGTTGAGGAACATTCCTGTCTGGATGTCCCCAGCCCGCGCAGTCCTGAGCTGGAGCACACGGCCACTGAATCAGCAGGGTAGCACCTCTGATTTCTTTGTGTACGGCAGACCCCACAACAGCACCCTCAACACTGAAATATTACAGCTACACTTGGTGCGCAGCAAAACGCGCCCCAAACAGCCCACTCTTGGTTTTCTCTCCAAAACTATTGACAAGTTGCAACTGAACTTTTTCTGCTTAAATTCTGGACAAGATAAAAAAAATTTACACAAGCCTGAATTTCTTAAAATTCAGTAATCTGCAAAGAGTTTTTTCAGTAACTTGTAATTTCACGCTTTCTAGCTATGAGTTACCCTTGCAGGGAACTGCATTTTCTAAAGCGGTTTGTTTTAAAGAACCATCACATGGTCCAAAATAAACAGCAGGACTGAGAAGTGTAAATTAAGAAATACCTGAACCTTGCTCCCGCTGTCTCCTTCCCCATCCCAGGACGTACTGGCACCCGCAGACTGTCAATACTACACCGTGCCAGCTATCGTACCTTTGCTCCTTATGAAAAAATGCATTTTAGTAAACAGGCTTTTGAGCTTTTAGCAAACCAGCTGAAAAACACCTTTATTGTGAAACAGCAAAACCAAAAAAGCAAAGCCTGTGTGTTAACATCACGATCCTGTTTGTCTGTGGTAGAGGAAGAAAGTCTTGAGGTCAGTCTGTGTCTTTTGAAAGTACTCCGGCTCAGGAACGAGTGGATGGGGCTGTCTGTGCCCGTGGTTGTTTCCCAACTGCGAATGCAGGACGGGAAAGCTGCCAGGATGAGGGTACGGCGTCCCTCTGGCCTGACTCACCACAACTCTCCCAAAAGGGACTGTCCCGCACACTTTTCTGCAGCAGGAACTCTGGCCCTGGCTTGTTCTGGACCGAGCAGCTCTGCAGCGGCCAAATTCAACGCAAGGGAAGAGGAAGAAGGGTTGAGGAGGTAGAACATCACCCCATCTTCAAGGTGAACCGGAGAGATGCCCCACAAAACATTCTCTAAGCAGGGTGCCCGCAGCAGCGCAGCCAGAAGCAGCCGCCCTACAGCACTACCTGCCCTGCTCCAGCGCTTTCATACGGCACGTCCCGAGTCCTCACGCAGCACATTCGCTCCAAAAGATCACTTAAAACCACACAGCAAGTGCTCTTCACAGCCGCGGCCAGGGAACACCACGCACAGCTGCTGGCCTCCACGCACGGGCTACCCCAGCATCCGCGCTGCAAAACGTCTCACAGACTTGCACAGATCATTCTGTTTAATACCACAGAGAGGCAATTTAACACGTAAGCACAAGGGTGAAAAGTAGAGACTTAGGATTTTAAAGCTAAGGTGCCACACAGTTAAAACATCCATTTCGGTACGAACTCTCCACGTTAGTTTAGAAAATTAAAAATGTTTAACCAAATGCAGTATGTAATGGCACAGAGAAAGTTAGAGTTCAGTCAGTCACTCACACAGCACATGCTACTGAAAAACAGAAGCCAAACAATTTAAAAATGTATTAAAAATAAAATAAAATTAAAAAATCAGACAAAACTGTGTGAAACATGTAGCTACCACAAACAGAGGCAGTGCAAGGTGAGATTGAGAGAGCTAACCTGACTGGTTAGGGGAGTGGCTCACCAAGTCCCGAATGGGAGGCATGCCTACAAAAAAAAAATTAAAAAAAAGCAAGAAAATTACTGAAGTGTTACTTAAATAAACTAGCCCTTTGAGAACAGGCCCCAAACCGCTCAGGATTTCAAAACCATTCATTAGCCCCCCTTTTCAGGGAAGGTTTCTCTCAAGAGCCACCTCTCAATCCTACGGACGGTGGATGCCCCAGTCCTGAACACACGGCAGGGAAGAGGCACCGGTGGCAAACCCAGCCTTCTACAGGGGCCATTTAGGTTCCATTATTAGCAAATTTTTCTGCTTTTACCAAGTATTTCCACTGCTAGTTAGTTTTTATACATTTGGCATTTAATTAACCAGTTTAACATGTTCTTTATTTTAAAAGTTTGATTTATATAAAAAAAGAACAATATATAGTCATTGAAACCAAAACCAGTTAAGTTTTGACTGTATGAACTTGGAATTTCAGAGGTCAGCCTGAAACTTCAGCAAATCCACATCCCTTCTCCATGGCATGCTTTTTCCACCCAAAAGTCACTATTTTGCCACCTGACTTGGCAAACAGAGAGAACTCCGCACGGTCTGAGCTCTTCTTCTGCTTGAAGCCAAGCGTGTCCATGACAAGCTTTCATTTACCACTCTACTCTTTCATAGCTTCTTCCTCCCAAGGGTCCTATCAACAGCCTATGAAATCAAAGTTAATGCTTCAGGTTCACAAATGGTAGTGCTGGAGACCACAGCTGTTATATCTACAGCAAAGTTTCCAGCACTGTCAACCTCCACCCCAAGTTCTCAATTCTTCCCTGACTCCTGCAACAACCAAGAAAACTCCCAAATTACGGGAAGGATCTTTCTTCCAAAGGCTCTGGCTGTGACATCACTTTGCAGCTCTGCTGCAGGATGCACAAGGACCAAGCAAGACCCGCTCACGTCCAAGGAGGAACCCAAGTCACTGGAGCGATGCCAGGAGCCCAGTGGTGCTCTCCTGTTTTGTCTTGTCCCACAGTTGGAAGCAATTACTGCTGGCAAATATCTTAGTTCCCTACATAATCCTGTCACCGTGGAATAAGCACCTGCCTATTCTGCTTGGGTACAAAGCGCAGGGGTGAAGAACAAACACGCCGAGGCAGCGTCCGAGACCTTCCTTTCATGGGAAGTTTTCACATGGGGGAAAATTTCAGTAAAGCAAACAACTGAAATGGGTATGAAAATACTCTGATAAAGAGCTATTTATGTACATTTCTTAAAATAACCATCTGGGTACAAGACTGGATCTGTTTCAGAAGTACTACGTGGCATGAGCTTCACTCGTGTCTTTAGTAAAAAGATATGCCAAATGTCCTAAAAACAGTAGAAAAAACCCAAATTCACAGGACTATCCCTTCGTAAGCTTTCCTTCTGAACACAGCAGTTTAATTTTCCAAGGAGACGATGACTGTCCACGCAAAACACTAGTAACGAGTAATTTTTTTTTGACCATTGATATAGTAAAAAAATTCTCCAATACCAAAGACTTAAAAAACTTCCTGTGGCCAGAGCAATTAAAGGCAGACTTTAAATTTAGTGGCATTTGTGTTCCCTGGATTTTACAAAGCATCTACCAAACAGTTCTAGCCCCAGCTGGAACTAGGCAGAGATCCCACCCCCAGGTCCGCCCGGCAGTGACAGGTAAAACAACGGGAGCCACTACCGATTCCAACAGTTCTGGCTGCAACACTTCAAGCTACAGTTTTTCTTAAAATACAGATTGATCCCAATATCCAATAAATAATGCTTTAAAAAAAGGTCAAGAGCTTAATCTTCAAAGACATTCCATCAAGGTATAAAATTGTTAACCCCAATGGCCTGTATGTGGATATTCTTCCAGCAGGAAGGGATCTACAGATGTGTCAAATTCCATGAGATATTTAATTTTGGAGATAACAACAAGGAGAGTACCTAGAAATTGTCGCTGGAGGCACTAAAGGAACTAGGGGGAGCAAGAGAGTGAGACTGGACAGGAGAAATTACAGCAGCAAATGCTTTCAGACACAGAGGTGTCAAAGGACATTAAGTCCCTCCTGCACGCTGCTGGACTACAGACACCTCCACGGTACCTCACGGGCAATTCCTCAGACGAGATTCTGAAACCATGACAAAAATCCAGCACTGAAAAATTACCTTCCTTTACATTATCATCTTACCTACTTTTCTCAAAGAACACGACAAAACGTCCAAACCAGACACTATTCCTGGTTATACCGGAGGAAAGAGACCTTTCAAGCACACAGATCCGTGGCACCAGGACACGAGGCCTCGGCCACCCAGCTCCACTCACTGGTCCCGACGAGTTTCCCTCAGGCACATGGGATGCCCCGAGCACAGCACAGGGGCAGCAAAGACCTGACAGGATGCTACCAGCAACACGAGCATCTTCTTCAGATGGGAAAGGCACTTGGCCAACCCTTCTCTCCCCTGAAGCCTCTCAGAGCCTTTCTGTTACCAGCAGGACATGTAGACGTATTAATCAAGTAATCAAGGTGTTGTTCAAAGTGCAGAACTGCTCCCAGCAAAGCGGCAGCCTCAGCCTCTCAGGCTGGCGTCGCGGCGGTACCGCACAGGAACACGCCGCTGTTCCCCAGCCCAAGGGCTGTCCAGCCACAGCAGCACAAAACCAGACCTAACTGAGAAGAATGCAACACAGAAATGGGAACCCAGCTGATTAAACACTGGGCTGGTGTTCATAAAAGCAGGGGAATGAAGGACAGTACACTCAAAGAATCCTCTGGATACAATTAGCAGGTTTAACAGGCTGTGTAAAGAGAAACACTTCTTAGTCTACACGTGAATTTGGATGTAAACCCCTACTTGCTACCGTACCATTTGAGCAGTAGAGGATATATGCTGAAGAAAAAAAGTTTCATCTTAGAAGCTGGCAAATATATGAAAGGTTACTTTAAACCTGACTATAGACAGCAACCAAGTTATAGAAGTTAAAAAATTAACTACTTACAAGCTACTTCTTGGAATGTTAAAAGAGTTCGATCAGTATGTTATAAAAATAACATTGGAAAGTAGCATCAGAAACAGTCCTCAAGGGACACATGGGTAAACTGCTTCCAATGCTTTGATTGTTTATTTTCATTTTAAACATTGCTTCTTCAAGATCCAGTAATCAGAACAGCTCAGAATTTAACTAAAACTTGAAATATCAAGGCTCTTTTCCTGAATTTTTTTTTTGGGTAACTGAAGGGGTCAGGAGTCACATCCTTTGTGGTGTATAAAACACTGACTTTGAGAAACACTGGGAATTCAGTAAAGTTTTGGAAGAACCTCTCTGTGGGAACAAGTGACACCATCACTGCTATGTGCATGTCAAAAAATAAAGTATAGAAATAAAGTATTTGTCCAGTGTATCAGGTGTTAGCGTGCATTAACACCAAATCTCTTTGAAAATCCAGATCCCCACAAAGAAAGTTACTTTTACCCGCCCTTGTTGTCCCCCAAAAAAATGGTGGGACCGCATGTCCATACATCCACTGAACAGCAAATTATGCCCGTGTAACAGCTCCATTTACTGCTCTTAAAAGGGGATCTGAAGAGAACGCTAACAGGCTGAAACAAAGGATAACTATACCGAAAGAGTAATAGTAATAAAGGTGAAGGTCAACCCACTTTGCAGGACAACCAGCTACAGGTAGATGAGTGAGGACAAGCTCTGAGCTAATGACACAAGGCAGTGCTGACGTTCCAAACAAGCTGTACCCTGCCTGTATCTCCAGAGAGGGAGAAACAACCCCAAGCCCTGAGATGCTGTTCAGAACGCTCTGGGAACCGTCTGAAAGACTCTTCCTTCTGAGATCTGTCTATCAAAACTGGGCGTGAAAAGACGCTTCATGCCATGACCACGCTTGGATCAATTATTCTCATAAAGACTGGAAAATCAGAGCACGCCAGTGGCCATGTTGGCTCAACGCCTGTTTCAGAGCAGCCTGGACACCGCTGCAACAGTGAGTCACTGAGGTGTCTTAAGTCTCAGTAAGAAACTTGCACCAAGTCGGCTGAAACCATCCTGCAACGTTTAGTATCGGGCTACGACACAGGAAAATCTCACCATGCTACAGCTTAAAGTTTAGACAATATTGGCTCAAATATTTCACTGATAATTGAATTCAAACCGTTGGATTTCAGTTAAAAGGAAAAGACGGTAGCCCCCCCCTCACCTGGCTGTTTTTTGCTGCTGTTCGGCACTTCTCCGTTGGTCACTGGCTGTTTATTTGTGACAGTGCTGCCTCCTGACTGGCCGTTTAACGCTTTAGGAGTAGATCCCAGGTTTGCAGCTATAACTGGTAACTGCTGACCTCGTTTCAGAAGCTGTTTCTGTTCCTGGTGTCGAAATCGCGGTGGTACTTCACGAGGAGGGTATCGAGGCAAGGTCTGCTGCTGCTGACTGTTGGCTGTGGCCCGCTTGGCATTATTATTAGTGCTGGTTACTGTGGAAGTGCCGTTAGAGGTGACGGGCTGAGGCTGGCTTACGCTTGTCTTTGTTTGTTCTGGCACTGCCCCCACCCCCAGGAAAAAGAAAGTTGGACAAAGTTATTCATAAGAACAGCAACTTTAAAAAATTGAAGACTAAGTCAATATTCTTAATGCATTTCTGTGTTACGTAATGGCAGCATTTTTCCCGATACAAGTTGTAACTCGTGCCCCGTTAAAAGCTCCGTTATCCCATAACCGCGCAGCTCTAACAGCGCAGATCTGGAAGCAGAAGTGTCTTGCTGTCACTCCTAACACAGTTATCTCAGTTAGCGTACGCTGCTGCTAACAAGCTTTCTACGGCTTTTCCTGGCAAATCAGCACCGTGCCAGGTTATTCTGGCATTTAAACTTTATTTAAAAAAAAATAAAATTAAGTACTAAAAAAGATAATCTTACTCCAATGGGAAACTTAAGTGTTACGTATAGAAAAATGTTAAGGTCTTGCCCAGAAGAACAAGAAGTGAGCAGGACACAGAATGCCTTCAGACTTATTGCTTTAACCCCCCCAGCACCCAACGGGAAGCGCACGAGCACCCGGAGCTCCAGCAGTCGAGCCAAGGGCCCAGGCAGCCCGCGCAGGGACGGGGCCAGCGCTGGTCAAATGCCAAATCTGCTACTGCAACTCCAAATTCTCCTCCAGTCTTGGCCTCTTCAAGGCAAGGTGAAGGTCAGATAATGTGTGGAGCTCAGCTGTGAGTGAACACACCACACTCAGGCGCTGAATGAAGGGAAAACTACAACACCCTCAACACCTCCACCCCAACCAGTACAAGAGCAAAGCTGGTAAACAGGAGGGTGCGCAGGCGTGGGTGATGGGTCAGTAAACCAGGCTCAGCAGGTAGGAAGGAGCCCTGTGAGCCACGGGATGCGTTTCCTGGTGCTACTGCCCTTCATCCCAGCCCCTCGCAGGTCAGCTGTACTGCCAACCCCTTACATCAGGGGGGTGTTAAGGTACTTTGCACGTTTCTTGGATGAGATATCCATAAAGCACGTCTGCACTTACTGTGGAACTTTCTGCGATACCTCATGACCTGATCACAACCTCCCTCAGCACTGACCTACCTACGTGGTCAAGTCACCACCTCTACTCAGAGTTTCACAAACAAACTGGCAGCAACGGGACCCTTTCTGAGCCTGAGGAGCCAACAGAGGGGAACAGTGGCCCACGTTAACATCATTCCCACACCGTGTCCATGGAGATCCTATGAGAGAAGAGCTCAGGACGCAGCTCCAGACTGCTCCCACAGCATCGCTAAGGAGGTGGCAGGCTATGGAAGAGGACCCACCTCTGGGTGCTGGGAAAGAGGGAAACCAAGGCAGGCATGACAGCTCGGGACCAGCAAGGCTCTCGCTGCGCACCTCTCGGTGAGGTGGTGCCCGGTTACAAATCAGGGCTGCGTTTATTTTCAAGGGTAGTTTTGCTCATTGGCAGCATCCAAACACACCCGACTGGAGGCTTAAGAGCAGCACCCTCAAACCATTCCCTGCTGGGTTCCATTTAACAATTTCCTGGCATGTCAGCAGCAGGAACATTGTTATCGTGTGACTGAAAATGTCGTTTTCCGGGGCTTTTTAGATTTGTTTAAAGACCATTTTATCATTCACTTTCATGGACAGATTCATGTGAATACAACATAAAAAAGTAAGTGAAAACAAACTCCTTAAGCTTTTGTTTAAGGAATTGGTTGGAATACTGTCAATGTTATTAATGACTGTAATTTCTTTTTATTTCCACCATAACGCAGTTACGTATTTTGCAAAAATACACAAACATGAAGGCCTTAAGAATAAAATGTCACCAAAAAGAATCAGCATCTGAGTTGGGTTTTAACAGAATGTTACATTTAGGCTACTCAAGAAAAGCAGAAAAGTTTTAGAGACCTCCTTGTTTCCCCACTGGCCAGACAGAGACCTCTGACAGAGCCTCAAGGGGCGAGGAAGAGGAGGAGGAAGAGCAGGACCCCGCTTCAGGTGCTCACCAGCAGCTCGCTCGCTGGCCCAGCCCCGGCAGCAATGACCCAGCGCTCTCGATTTCACAGCTGACTGGAGGAGGACAGAAGCGAGGGGAGGAAGGGCCGAGGCATCCGTCAAGGCAATGTACGGAGCACGGCGAAGAGGAGGCCTTCAGCAGGCACCGGGTAAATTGGCAAGCTGATAAAAATCACCAATACTGTCCCAGATCCCATCAGTCGTTACCGACATTAAAAAAGGCAGGTAACTCAGACTGAATTCCTTGCACGATGTTTGGATGCACATAATGCAACGACAAATAGGATCAAAATTGAACTTCACAAACACAAGGAAGTTTGCAACAAATCTATTCCCATTTATTCCTTTCCCAGTTTCCTGGTTTAAAAATAGTTAACTGAAAATGACTAAGCCTTCAGGGGGGTTATTTTAGCAAATAACTAAGAATTTGTCAGCCATCTAACACATAAGCCCATAGCACATTTCTGCGCTCTAGGTACTGCAACAAGCTTTGAAATTTAAAAAAAAAAAAAAGAAAGATTCTTTGCATACCACAATCTGCGTAACCTCTGCCCAAATCCCAATTTTCTGCTCTGTCGATGTGCCTTCTGCTACAACTGCTCCCCGCTCGTTACTCTACAGTTTAAGCCCAGCTCAGCCCCCCTCCCCGAGGTGTGCTGACAGCCACACGCCAAAACCAGCCGCTTTCTGCAGCCGCTGCACCATTACCGAGCCAACAAAGCCGTCCCGCAGCCGCGGCCCCGCTCGGACACAGAACCCTCCAGCCCTCTGGACGCAAACTTGGTTTTTCCTGCCAGCGTGAGTGGGAAGCACAGCTCGCTTAGAGGTTTCTCATCCAACCCAGGGCACCCCACAACACGGTTAACGAAGCAGACGCTGTTTTCCTACACTCTGGCTTCCACTCACAATTTCTCCTCTGAGATGAACTAAAATCATTTCTACGTGACATCCCACGAGACGCCCAACCAGTTCCAAGCAGCACGCTTCGGGCAGCGACTGAATACTTTACTTTGCTAATTAAAGCCGCTTTAAGACAAAGTGCGCATTGTAACAGACTCCAGTGCACTCGCGGGTAATCGAGCCACTTTTGGGTATAAAAAAGTGCAACTGATAAACAAGCTGCTTTCAGCCCAGCCAGCCCCTCAGCTGCGACGTGAGCAACACTTCACCAACAGTTAAAGAAAACATTTCTCCTATTCTCTGCATTCATTTCCTCAGCAAACGCGGTAATTCTTTCTACTCTTATCAGCAAACTAGATCAAAATCTACCAGCCAATACAGTTACACCCAAGAATCTGCAGAGTTCACACTTGTATGTCCAGTTCAAGCCGAAATCAATCCGAAGTGTGGCAGAATTCCTTTGCTTTAGCTTCCCAATGTACCACAAAGTTTTAAGCTATAAAATTTACCCTGCCCAACATTTTCTGGTCCACAACTTCTCAGAAGACGAAATAATACATTCATATTCCAATATGGCTACTATAAATTCCAACACCCCTTAATCATCTTAATATTAATCTCAGTATTTTGATCTGCTATAAACAAGTTGCTTGTTTACCAGAAGTTTGTTCTGCACACCACTATTTTATTTTGAAGCGTATTAAGGCAGAGAAAGAATTTTAACGGACTCACAGCGTCCCACAGTTAATTTATTTGACTACCAACAGCAAGTTTACAGAAACGCGTATTAAAAATGACAGATTCTCATAAAGAACAAACCTGCTGAAAACCTGCAGAGCAGGGGACGGTGGAGTTAAGAGTTTACAGAGAGATTCCAAAGAAAGACGCTTCCAACTTGTGTTGCTTTCCCACTCTGCAGATTTCATTAGAAAATGGAGGAGCAGCATGGTGTCATTTTACGGCTCCAGGAGCCGCCTGCCAACTCCTCCTGGAGCAGGGGCCCGGGGACCCAACTCCCCCGCCAGTAAAAAAATGGCAGCTGCCGGAGCAACTTTCACGCGGATGGAAAAACAGTTTCTCGCTCGCGCAAGGTCAGCGTTCAGAGATCAAAAATCGCCCACTAAGGCGCACAAAAGAGCGGCACCCGAGCTGTCACTGAAACGCCGCTTCTCGCTGCTGCTGGAGCTGACCTCTGAAAAATGTATGGTAACGCCTCTGCCCGCGAGCCATGCCCCAAAGAGTTGTCAGCGCTGGAATGCTGAAGGGCAAACAGAGGAAGTCTGCCTTTCAGGCTGACACACGTAAGATGCAGTGCTAGAATTTTCGTGGTGGAAAAATGGCCGCAGCTGTAAGCTCGGCTAGCTGATCTGGAAAATATCTAACTGTTTGCCAATTCGTTAACCCCTGCGGATCCGCGCAGAGGTGAGGGTGTGCCGCTGCGGCGGGCAGCTGCCGTTCTGCTCCTGTTCGCCACTCGCTTTCAGGGTTTAGAAGCCGACACAGCAGTTTTTCCAAGCAGGAAAAGCAGAGTGAGGCAAGTGGGGGAAAAAAAACAAACAAACCCCAAACAAAACAACGACAAAAACCAGAAGAGTTTGGTGTATTGGGGCGATTCTGCCTCTCAGAGAAAAAAACGAATAAGTAGTTTCCAAGGTGGGAAATGTGAGTCAAAGATTTCAATTCCACACCCAGCTATTTTTAAAGCACTTTCCGTTTCAGTGGTTGATTCGAAGTTTGTTCTGTTCTGCAGTAGAAGTAGTACTTTCTGCCTCTGCCCTCCCCAGAGTGGGGAATTCAGTGCCGAGGATGGACAGATGTTTTCAGCTCCAGCAGAGCACAAAAGCGTTCGGAACAAGTCACCACAGCGCTGGCACCGCCATCGACAGCACTCTCCGAATGCCGTACGCTCCTGCACAAGGGTACTATGTACGTACATTAAAGTGTGTGCAAAGAGACAGCTCATCTCGTCGTGAGAGCTCATTCTGCAGAGGTACACCGTGATGACTGGAGGGAGCACGCACAACTCAACTCCAGCGTTCTTAAATAGCATTTACTGTAGTGCTTGGCTTATCATTAGCTGCTCGTGGGCACAGCGCGGTTTGCAGAGTCCTGTTCTAGGAGAAGCTCAGGGTAAATGGATTGATTTGTCTGTCTTTAATAGCACTGGCATTAAACACAGCAAAAATACATGTTTTTGCCAAGCCAGAAGGAATACCACAATAACTGACAATTCTACAGTATTCCCAACAAATGAAGACTTTTAAATGACACTTTTTTTTTCCCCAAAATGCCTGGTATTGGAGGGCACTTGTCGATGAACGAATTTGCTATGTGAGCTGCTTCACAAATAGAGAAGCCTTCCACTTGGCAACTAAATCATACCCTCATCCCTAAGTCCTATCAACTGCCTCTTCCCTCGCTTCACAAAACCAGCTGTACAAAACTAGCCAGGTCAGAATATCTGAAATCCACAGGAATGACACACATGCATTTTTAATGATGATACCACGGTATTAAAATGCCACTTGTACCAGAAACATTTCTATCAGCATCATTACTTCTTCCATTCCTAATCCTGAAAAGGAAAATAAAAAACCCAGCCCTCTCACTTCCTCAAGAGGTAGTCTTATAATTTTAGATGCGCACTGGTAGCTACTTCAGCTGGTATAAAAGTAGTTTCTATCTTAGCTAAAAGAACATCTTGGAGACATCCAAACTCTGCTCAAAACCAAGAAATAAGCTCCCCGTCCACCCCCATCACTTAACCAGCTACTTTTCTGAAAGAAGGAACATAATTCTGAATAATTTAGAGATCCTATACTCTTGTATTTTATCTTCAGCTCATGCACAGAATAAATTATTTAAGACATTAACGCGATGGAAACTTGGAAACTAATGAAACATTAATCTGCATCCTGAATACAAGCAGGCAAAAACTGTTGAAACAATGACAGAGCTACGTGCAACATAAGTGAGGAGTTTTGTTCCTATAGGAACTGTTGCAAACAGTTGCATATCTGAATCTCACAACGTCCATTCCTCTTCAGAAAGGCTGCCAGCTTGCCTTCTTTTGGCAACTAAATTCCTGCTAAACTTCCTGAAATAGCCTTTTAATAATAAAGTAACATTAAAGTTGGAACTTAGCAATTCCATCAGTAAACATCAGGCCTCCGTGGAGAAAATGAAAAAAAATGAAGGTATAAAAAAAGAAAAAGATTTCCTCTGTCCTTCAGCAGACAGGCACTTCTCTCCATCTGAAGGTTGCCATCAGGTAGCCCACCGTGCAGAATTACTGCTCTCCTGGCCTCATCTTATTTTTAGCCATTTGCTTCTGCAGCCGCGTCCCTGACGTGACGCATGGATGCCAGTGCAGCCTCAGCACACGGGTCAAACGTTCACTCAGAATGGATGTGATTATTTATGGTGAAGTATTTTATCATCCTCCTTCCTCGCTACCTTTTCAGATAGATTTTATTACTTCAGAAAAAACCAAACGCTCTCACGATTCATGAAAGCTGGTATATTATCTTATATTATCTTAGAAACCCGACAGCAGGAATTTACAGAAGAAAATGAATGTTTAGCCTGTGCTTCAAATGCAACTCCAAAGCTTGAGAAGGGGTGCTTTAAAAAACAAATGAAGACTATTTATTAATTATAATAGTCTTCCAGCAATTTCATTAAGTATTCGGTCCTGTGCCTGAAGACACACAGAGAATTCCCGAATGATTTCCGTGCCCAGAGCCAGGCTGGAAGGACCAGCCTGCTGACCTACAGCAGTCACAGGTCGGTTGCAGGTACAGAACGTAAGCGTCCAGGCTGACACGGGCCACAGGAACGGTGCAGGTACCATGCTCTGGCACCTCCCTCTGCCTCAAGCAATCAATACTCCATGAGCAGAACATCAGCACGTAGGAGAACTCCCAAACACAGAACTCGGGCTGCCCATGCTCCCTCTGCAGAGCACCGTCACACACTGAAAACCTACTGGTCCTACTCAGTAGATTTATTTTTCCCATTTAAACGCACACACTGAAGTATAAGCTGCACTTAAATGACCCAGCCGTAACGGTGGCTCCCAATACCTGGCAGGTGGTACCGCAGTCCTCGGCGGGAGGATCAGCACAGTGTGGACGTGGGGAACCTGCCTCCTCCATTCCAACCACATCAATCCAAGATGCTCCTTCAAAGACACGCCCAGGTAATGGAAATGTTCATTTGTTTCTCTGTCTCTTCTCAAGCGCAGTATGTCCTCTACCATTCTACTACCTTCATGTCAGAACAGCACTTCAAACGCTTTTTGATTTTCCCAACAGTAATTGCATCTCTGCTAAGCAGGACTCCCGAGCTCCTGTTCCTACCACTGCTCGAGTAAGTATTAAATTAAGCCTGGTGCTCCCAGAAAACAGGGACTCAGCAAGCACTCCACATGATCACTTATGCCATTATTACCCACTTCCCAACTAACAGGTTGTGAGCTGTTAGAATTAAAGAAAAAGTAAAAAGAATCTTCCTCTCCCTCTACAGAGCTGGTTAGAAAGGAGATCTGCACAACTCCCACCAACACTCAGAGCCACCGCAGCGTTCCCAGCCTGCCTCTGAGCATCCAAATCCCAGCTTTTGGACACCGTCATTCTTGACTGTTTCGTCAGGACGGACTCTCCACATGCACTAGTTACACCTACACATATCAATTACTTGTCCATCAGGCGTTCCCCACCCCAACTTCAATTGGAATATGTGGAAATTAAGCTTCAAACAGATCCACACACGGTCATACCGGACATGTTAAGAGTGTTTGTACGCTATCCAAACAAAGCAAAAGCGGGGAAGGAAAAAAGCAAATAAGGAAAAGAACTCAAGGCACTATGTATGTATCCTGTGCTGTGTAAGTAATTAAGAATGGAAAATGGGAAGAGCATTCCTTATTCCCCGGAATAAGCCCTTTGCCATTACTCTTCTAGTCTTCTGTGGTCACTGCTTGAAAAAGTGCAACTGAAGTTTCAAGGATCCCATCCTTAAGTTTTGAGAAGAGCTTTCAGGTGACTCATTTGATTCAACAGATTTAAAAACACAGAATAATATACAGAATAGAAATAACTCTAAAGTAACTTACCTTTGATTTTTTGTTCAATGGCCTAGAATAAGAAAAAAGAAGTGTCAGTGATTTGTGCAGATAAGCGAAAAACCACAGGCGCACGTGTCTCTTCATAAAGCAACATTAGCTTTTGACTTCCCGCTTTTAAAATGTTTTAAAGTTATTTAATTATCTACTTCAGAAGCCTCTCTCCAACCAACCCAATGCCTATTATTCCTTATGCTGAGGAAGCTGTTTAAATGTTATAGAAGACAAAATTAATTTGAAAGATAACTACATGAAACAGACTGAATTAAACTTGCAAATTAAGATGTTTGAAGCGAGTTAAAAACTGTGCCTGGAAGCAAAGAGCTGCCACCCCTTTAACTGCGGGATCTGGCAGGGGCAGAGGGAAGGGCCTAGAAATTCAAAGGAAGAAAGGAAACGCAAGAACTTCTAGTCTTTCATTTCCAAGATTCACCTGGTTACACCTGTGACACGGCCAAGATGAGAGGTTGATCTGAACAGAATTTTATGATAGGATAAAAATGGGAGAGAAACATTTTGTGTACAAAGTGCAACTATAAAACAGTGAAGCGGACTTGGTAAAGGACCTCTCAAAAGCATGAAGCATAGTCCTTCCTATCTGAAATTAAGAGTTTTCTTAATTATCACTTTTAAATGCACTATTGACAAAGCAAAATGAGATTTAGTTTGATATGGTCACTTTGGTAGCTGTATACAACTCACTGAAGTTATATTACACATATTCACAGTATGTCATACATTTGTGATAATATTTAAGTTATGCTTGTCTATAATTAAAACCATGAGGAGAGAGAAAAAGGAGAGTGTGTGAATACAAGAAAAATTTATTGATTCACCGATTTGATGTAAGACTTGGCTAGATTCAGACATTAGCACTGTCAGGGCTGACTCCTGAAGCTTTATTAACGACTCCTCACTGCTGTAGCCTCACCACTCAAAGAAATCAAGAGTACATTAACAGGAAAATCCTCTTTTTCAACATCTGAAGCTGACAAAGGCAAGGACACACACAAAAATTAAGTTATACTGTCCAATAGTTCAAAACGTAGCCTTTTGCTCCCCAGAAACCTTGAGCATAAGCTTTTCTTTTTTAAATAGGTCCTCTTAAGAGACTGTTAAAAATAGCCAAAGACTAAGATGCCTGCAACACCTCTTCTGAAGAAAGTCTACTGCACCAACAGCAATGCATCAGCCACTGGAATTAAGAAAGGAAAATAAAGCCAACAGCCACATCTGGAAGTGTATCAGCCCCCCAAGTTTGCTTCCAGCTCTGCCTCTCCCACCCCTGCTACCCGGCTCCCCCCACACCCCTGCCCCTCTTCCTCAGCTCCAAAGGCAGCTGCTGTTCTTGGGCCACCATCTTACACCACAACTTCTCATTATGCAATTTGTTCTACAAACCTGGTTAAAAAACCCGATATTTTGAAGACTTGGGAAGTTCTGTACGCCCTCGGAACCCCAGGGTACCGTACGCACGTGTGCTGAACTGACCCACATATTAAGAACTTCTGCCTTATTAAAAGGCAGGTGTTCAGCTTTACCCTCGATCTTTCTCCCTTTAGGAGGTGAGTCGGACATCTGCGCCCGACCGCAACAGCACGGCAGCTGGCTTTGGGCCGAGTGCTCCGAGGACACATCAGTGCTGTCACAGAAAGGTAAAAGGACGTCCCGCGAGCGCTGCGCAGCGCCGGGGGGCAAGCACAGAACACCCCTTCTCAGAGGTAACTGCCACACCTCTGTGGCTGCTGCTGCTGCTCTGCTACTCCTTGTAGTTCCAACACCTGCAGCCCAAGCGTTGGCTTTTCCTTCCACAGCAGGATTCCGTGATGCCTCTTTGGTTCTTGCCAGGCCTGTGCCTGTGTTTGGAGCTTACTCTGCAGAGCCTGGACTCTCACCCCTCTCCTCAATTGTGACTCATGTTAGGAAAATTCATTAGCTTGGGCACTTGACCCATGAACAGGGAAACAGGACAACTTCAAAGTTTTCAAAATTTTTTTGCTGTTCCTGACTATCCACAGCACCCAAAGAGATCAGCAAAGAGGAAGGGTGACAGGACAAGGCTACTGATGGCTTTAAATACCAAGGGAAAATTCTCTAAAAGAAAAAAAATTGAACTTATTTCAGTGAGGGACTTCCAAAATACACCCATACTTCTGTAAGGTCAAAAGCTTTAAAGCTTTTGCTACACAGCCCATGGTTGACAGTGCAAACCAGCGTGTTCTTGAGAGATCAAAGAGACCACGTTAGCCTACCAAACAAAGAGAGTGGCTTTGGCCAACGTGAAACTACTCACGGATATTAAAAGAACAGAAAAGGGATTCTTCCTTCCCTGGATCTACATCAACTTCTATTTTTATCTAGAATCCAGTCACTTCTGTGTGAGGACATTTGTTTTTGACAGCCAAGTTCACTGGTATTTAGTCGTTACCATGGCTTTTCAGAGGTATATTCTCTTTAATCTAGATCAAGTTAAAACTTTTCCAGGAACGCATGCGAGCACCCTTGTGGCACCCTACTCCTCTGCCCACAGAAAGCGCTTACACTCCTGGTAAGTGAAGCCCACACACGCAACATTTTGCTGCTGTGAGAACACGGCACATCAATAAAGACACAGCTTCTGAAGACCAGCCTGGCAGGTGCTCTCAGCAGGGGAGAGCGTAAGCAAAACTTTCAATTTTAGGCAAAGGTCGGGTCTCTCCACTTTCAAAAATATTTATGCCTTCATTTCTTCTACAAATGTCACTTTCAAACTCATGAAAAAGCTCAGTTTTGAGGAGGAAGTCAGCTCTGAAGAACCACTCCTTTAAAAAAGGATTCAAATTCAACAAGTGAACCAGCTCCATTACAACTTCTGATTAAAAAATAATTCCAAGAGGAAAAGGAGTTATACATTGATAATTGAGAGCCAAAAATTATGATGTCAGCTACTGAAAAGAACCTCTCATTCTGGAGGAATATGAGCAGGCATCCCTTCTAGGAATATCCCTCCAGAACCACTTCATTTAGATTTGTTTTAAGATTAAACACCCTTAATTTTGTATAACTGCACAACAAACACCTCTGTTTAGGCCAACAAACAGGGAGAGCTGACTCCTCAGTTTTTGACTACATAATAAATATCTAGCCTTAGTCAACGGAATCAAAGAAAAACCATTAAGCAGATTCATTTTGCTACCACCAGTTCCCAACCAAATCTGAACTGGACATCGTTTTAAAAATGGCTTTACAAGCTCCTCTCAGCTTAGGGTCAATATTTAGAATCAATGGCCATGATTAATACCTTGCTAGTAAACAAGAATGTTAAGTGTTTACAAGCATGTCTGTGATGTTTCCATCCCAAAACACCTTCGCTGTCAATATTTGCCTTTCTATCCACCTTCCCTAATACAAATTGTCTTATGACACGTTTCCATACTAGAGGATAAGATTATATCAAAGATACAGCTGAAAGCCACTATCTTAAGGAAAACTGGTAATTTTATTCTACTAACAAATGCACTAACGCTGAGGAAGTTTTCAAGCCTGAAACAGCTTCAACTGACAATCAGGAAAAAGAATGGTCATCTCAGAAGAATATTTAATCTCTGCACACGGAGCAAATTAACGTGTTCAGTGTGTCAGTCACCACTAAGGAACCGACCGTACATTTAAAGCTTAAAACATTCAAAAACCCCACTTCTGAGTAACAGCAGCTAGAACAGCATTTACTAGTGATGAAGCCTGAATAACCCATCAGCACAGGTTTTCATTTTTTATGTTCAACATACCTTTTTTTGAGCAGCTTCCTTCTTCTTCTTGTCTTCTTTTCTCTTTTTCCTTTCTTCCATCAACTGTTCTTCCTCTTCTTGCACTAAATCCCTGAACCACACAGTTTGTAATTAACTCTCCCAAAATACAATCTGTACACACTTAGATTCATTTTAGAACAATTATTTCACAGTGGCACAAAAGGAACTGGGGAATTTTACTTCTAATTGGATAATATTTCTACAGGGACTATGTACTTCCACTGCAAATCACAAGTGACAGAACTTTAAGAGCAGATGCAGTGTCAAGCTACACGTACAATTTTCTTTCTTCCAGGACTTACAATGAAGGCTCAGACGTTAATTTGATTCAAAAGCCAGTGCAAATTCAGATGTTGTTTAATCTCTGCCTGCTGTGGTGCGTTTGTACGACTGAGCTCCCACACACCAGTTCCCCAGTCACACACAGCCAGCTCCAGCCCACACGGAGTTTACTACACTCATCCCAAGCTGAGCAATGGGCTCCTCCCAGCCACGCACACCCGTCAGCACCAACAGCAGCGCCTGGACAGCCACGCAGGACCTCCACACCTCACTGATCTCAACCACCACCTCTGCCCAGGAACAAGCCCCACGTGCACGCTTTCTGCTGGGCAGGGAGCTAATTCAGCTGCCTGCAGACGGTTCTGCTGATGGAAAGGACACGTGAGCTGGCAGGAACCCGAAGAGCACGGGCAGGGTAGATCTTTCCACAGCAGAGCATCTTAGAGCACCTTCAACGAGTGACAGAACTGTAACTTGACAGAGTGGAAACAAAACCTATTGCATTGATTTAAATTCACTTAATATGAAGTTTTACATGCTACAACAGACGGCTTAGCAGCAACACTTTCCAGACCGCGCCGCGTACAAACAGACTTCAGCAAAGGCAACACAAAAGGGAGAACGTGGAGAGTATGAACAGTGGAGGGACCTGCAGACATGCAGCACGCTTGCACACTACCAGCATCAGCGGGAACCAATACCCCACAAATTTCAGGACAACAAAAATAACAACTTTTCTTTAAGGCCATGCTTGGATAGCTGCAGCGATTCTTGTAAGAATGAGAACGAGCTCCACACACACAACTGACAGAAAGACTGTGCTCACAGGCAGATGAAGACACGTTTGGGCTAACAGTGCAAAAAGCTTGTGACAACACAAAACATGCAGCTAAAGATCAGTTGGTCATTTCATATGTGAGAACAAAAACCACTGCTCAGAGAAAGGAGGATTCTGAAGTTTAGAAAGGAACAATAAAGCTGAATATAAAATAAAACGGTGTCAGCAGTTTGCTTTTGTTAGAACGCTGTAAGACAGAGGGAGAAAGAACACACTAATATTCAGATACTTCAAAGTTGGAGATTCAGAGAATAAAGCCTTTGTATGTACTAGAAAGTCTACTTGCAAGACTCCTCTTTGCCCTCTCAGGGTCAGGAACGTTTCTAAGTTCAGAAGCTTGGAAGCTTCTGGCCTACAAGCCCTGACCATATAGTCAAGTGGATGAGATAAAAAAAAAAAAAAGGCAGGCTGAAAATGTTCTTCCAGACCTCTTTCTGAAGCACACATCTAGGTTACAACACACATCCTTCCGACGTCCTGAATATTAACGCCAGCTCCACCCCACATCTACCCTCTCACCAGGCAAACCACGTCCCTCGGACAAATCCTAACTTCTGTGATACTTTGAAAGGGATGTGAGAACAAACCCCACATGTTGAGTAAATAAAGGAAGAAGACATAAAATTTAATCTTTGAATAACGTTCAAAGATTAGTAGAAGTCCTCTCTCCTACAAGAACACTTTGGATCTAACCAAATCTGCACACACTTTCTATCCCATCAGTTGCTGCTAAAGCAACACGAGACGCTCAGATTCAAAGCTGCTGGATCAGATCTCTGGACAGTGAAATCCATCACAGTTACATAGATTTACTGTGGCAAAAGAAAATGCCAAGAAACAACTGGTGGAAGGGAATTGACACTCATTTTTGTGACAAGAGGTCTTGTCTGGTGTCTGTCTCCAAAATTCAGCCTTGAACATGAAAAGCTCTGTTTCTTTGCCAGGCTTTTCACGTACTAAGCAAGGCAAAACAGGAGAAGAGACTTTAGTACACAATTACTTTGAATGTATGAAAGTCTCCTTTAAAAGTGTTACCCCCATTCAACGAGACATGGTTGCACAAACTCACATTATCAAACAAAAGACAACCTTGTTATATAAAACTTTGGGGGGAAAATGCCCTAACAAGGTCAATAAGGAGCCATCAACAAGTGGTTTACTTCTGCCTAGAAACAGCAGGCTCCTTTGTAATCCCAAACTAACTACAGCTGCACACCTCCAGTTTCAGACAATTATAAATATATCAGAAGCAATGCCAACTGAATACAGGAATACACAAGATACTCCACAAGAATGAAAACTTTCATTACTTACTTATATGCATAAATACTGGTTAATTCTATGTCTAACACAGCTCAAGTCCCTTTCAAAACGAGTCCATGAGTGCAGGCATTAGTTTGGGGTTTGGTTTGTTGTTTGGTGTGGTTTTTTTTTTTCCAATCCACATGTGACTTTCCAGTTCCCAGTTCCACTGTGGCAAATTCATATAAAACTTCCTCACTTTTTAATTAGACACACCAGCTCTTTCAGCACCTGCCTCTCCTTGTGGGTGGTGCCAGCGTAAGTCACCCTGAAGAGCAGCTCGTCGGGGCTCCCCTTGCTGGCAGCCAGCAGCCCGTTCTAGTTTGCATTCTGCAAAACGGTGCTGTTCTCTGCAAGAGGCGAGCTCCACGTCACTGCTGCCTGTTTGAGCTCTGTCTGGGAACGGCAAAACTGCTCCTTCGTCTCGTGAGATCCTCCAGCAAGATGTTGAAAGTGGTTCTCCCCCCAGTGAGGACAATGCCTTAATAACGATACTTATATTTAAATTTCAGAGCTTGCGCCCACTTGGCTGTTACTAATACTAGCTTCTAACAAAAAGAGGTATGTTCATGTTTTCCCAGGGCACTCATTGCAGAAGAAAAGCACCAGCAATACTTGAAGTATTTAAAGGGCACAGAAACTATTCACGTGGGCACACAGGACAAAAAAAGGAAAATAAAAATCACATGACCGCATTTTGGGTAACTCAAATCTATTTTCGTTACTACTAATACTGCCAGTCAACAGCTATACTTCATCTAGATGGTAATTACCAATTTGTCTGGAAGGAGGAAAGTTTTATATTCACAAAATTAACAAGTATTTATTCACTAAATTACCAGAATCTTTTCCGTTTTCTCTCTGTAAACAGAAAACATTTGGAGCACAACTACACGTATCTGCAGAGCAACTAATACAAACAGAAATCAATTTTCATCCCTACTTGCCGAGACCTTTGTTCTCACTGCAAATCCGATTTCATCCTCCACTTGTTTCTTTTCCCCGTGCTCCCTTCTGTTGGAGTAACACCGATTTATTGTACACCCAGCATCCCCTTCCTCCTCTACTACTTTTAGGGTGACTCTTATCAGCACCCGTGAACTCCTGCAGCACGTTAACAAGAGCAGTCTGAGGCTGCAGGGGCAGAGCTGAGCCTTGACGCTGAGCAGTCAGACACCACCAGTGTTCTTCCCACCCCACACCCACAGATCACTCCTCTGGAACGTTTACACACACCAAAGTCCATCTTTTAAAATTTCTAATAACAGAGAGCAAGTATTAGTTATTTCTTTTTGAAAAGAATTGCTTCTGATTTGTTAAAATATGAAAAAATAAAATCTCAGACTTATTTCTGAGCCCTCTCTGTATTTCAGTCATGCTGCAAGACAACTCAGAAGCCATCAAACATAACGTGGCTATTCTGCATTTTATCAGAGTTTTATCTGGTGGCAAGACTCATGAAGGATTGGCTTACTGCAAAAAGCAATCCTGCACTTGCAGTTAGGTCTCAGAAATTATTTCATGGACAACTAAGAGGTTAGTCACGTAACTACAGAAAACAATCCAAGTTGGCCAGATGCACTTAGAGCACCCCTTGGATACTGTGCCCATCTGCGGTAATGATTAACCCGCAGTGACATCAGTGTGCTCCAGGGGCCATCCCTAACTCAGTTCTGTCCCTCGGGCTTGCACCCTGAGCGTTTCTAACCAAGCTGAAGTTGGTAACGCCGGCCCTCGACTTGCGTTGATTTGGAATAGTCCAATTTTCACCAGGCAATTTGAATGGGTAAACAACAGAAGCAGTGTGCAGGTGTGAAATCAGGCTAGAAAAGCAGCTTTTATAAACCGCTACTCACTCCTGATAGAACACACCATCCATTTACAGCTGAGCCCCGTGCACAGAGTCACTGGTTCACCGTTCAGGAGGACGGTATTTCCTGGAGTCCCACAGAGCACAGGACACATCTAACCCAAGCGGAAAGGCCAAGCACTCTATCTTCCTCCCATGGCCCAGGAAAGCCATGCCCACAGCCCTTCTCTTCTCCTGACCCCGTTGTCTCTGTGCATAACGCACAACTCCCTGCCACATGCACTCAACACACACGTTCCACGAGCAGTCCTCTGCCCACTCTGTCCCAAGATGGCCCTGGGAAACGGCACCATCAGAAGCAGGCTGTGCAGCAGGAATTCCTGCCACCTTCCCATGACATCCCCTTTCCTAAAGGCTACTTTAGATCCAAGGAGGGAGCAAGCTACGATCCAGAGTGATCGTTGTGAAGCACAAGCCTGTTCTCGTTGCTACCCTTCCCAGGGTGCCCATCAACGTGAGATGGGATGAGCTGCAAGACCTCAGCAAGAGATGACACCTGGGAACGGGCTGTTGCTGTCAGACACTCAGCCCCTCTGAAACTTGTCCCTGCCAGGCTGGGGAGCCCTGTGCAAACAGCCCAGCTCCCGCTTGACTGACACCTGAATTAATTGTTCCAGCAAGAAGCTGAGCAAGGGCTGCGGGCACAGGAACACCTCTGACGCAGGACGTGCACCAACGCTGCACAACGCTGCAGTACCAAGGGCTGTCGACTGAACAAAAGGTTATTCACAGGATTTCTAATAACCTGAGAAGAATGCCGAGTTAAGAAAGCCACTAGTGCCTTGTTTAGTGTAACAAATTTCAGCGTGTCACGTGCAAAAATGACATTAACTGAAAAAGCGTTCCACTTTTAGAAGAAAGCCACAGCACTTTAAAGAGCAAGCAGAGTACAAAATGGTATTTTCACAGGAAAAAGAAAAGTAACTCATCAATCCTGCTACAGCTACATCAACAAGATTACATTTTATGTTTAGAATACAGATGCTAACAACAAACACACCAGTACCTCTGGAATATTCTACCACAGCATCATTTTGCATTTTCCACAGAGACACAATAAACCACCGAAGTTAGGACACAGTGATCACTCTGTTTTCATGTACTTAAGAAAAAACAGAGTTTAGATGACCAAGACAGCTTAGAACACATAGAACTGCCCCTATGATTCGTATCAGGACCCTGGGTAGCCCCTGGAAAGAAACTCCCCACCTCTAGCTCATGACAAGTTTTTAAAGGAGTAGTAGATTATATCGTTAAATCTCAGTGACTGGAAAGCAAAACTAACCCAGTGTACAATTAAATATCAACAGCACAGCCCTTCCTGCCCATGTCCATCACTGAAAGCGGGTTCTTCCAAGGCAGGCAGCGCTGCTCCCACCACTCTCCTATATAAACCTGAAACACAAACTCAGATTTGCTATTAAGTCATTGCAGTCTAAAGCAGAACTCTCCAATTTCCATCTCTGACAGCTGCAAGAGCAGGTTTCCTTTATTCCAACGCATTAATACAGGGCCCTCTCAACAGACAGCAAATGACAGTGTTTACGCATCAGACTCCAACATCTAATAGAACACAGAACAAACAAGCTTCATTTTTAATGCCGCTCCTTGAGAAACACAAGCGTTCCGTAGTATTTCCCATTTACCATCTCAGACTTTAATAGCTACCTACTCCTGCTCTATTATTCTTTGTGTACAAACTATCAGCAGCTCCGGGTTACTTTACAGCACATAACAAGAAACACCGCAGGAATCCAGCCTCGGAGTAACAAGACAAAGCCAGAAAATTACCAAGTTCTTTTGCTGGGCTTTTCCCTACATCTGGGTAGATTCAATCCATCGACCCTGCACAGCTGAAGTGTCTGGAGCAGCACGTCTGGTCCATCAGCCAGCCAAGCAAACAGCAACGACCGAGAATTCAGATTCATAACATGCAAACAGACCTCTATTATTTCCCCCTCAGCCATCCAACTTCCACCAAAACACACGTACAGGGAATTTCCTTTTCCGCCTATATAATTGGATTAGCTTGCTCAAGGTTAAATGGCCTTAGCAGAAATGCAACCCTTATTTTTCAATTTAGATCAACGGAAAATAAAATGCCCACACCACAGAAAATTCACATTTGAGACTGCAGCACACGCCTCCAGATTAAACAGCTTAACTTGAAAGGTGCCTTATTTTCAAGTGAGACCAAATGAAAATGGATCTCGATCCCAGGAGAGCCTCCGCATTTGATGGCTCTGAGAACACACAAGTGGAGGACGCTATTATCTGCGTAAATTTAAATGGACTGTCGGATAAATATTTACCTTTATTTAAAGATAATTTTTTCTCCAATTTCGTGTACTTCCGCATCATTCTTGTTTGTGTAAGGGAAAAAAACCAACACACTACCAAAATGCTTTCCTTAATCAAGCCATTAAAAAAAAAACAAAGTACTTTAAAATCTTCTAGGACAAGTATCACTTTGGCAAGACGCAAAGCACCCTGCGATCGGGAGTGATTTTCGACAGGAAGTCTTTCAGCTCACGACTGTCACATCACGCCGTGAAGCGGAGGGTGGCTGTGTTCTCCGCGTTCATCACCACCTCCTTGTCTGCAGTTTTGACAGTGCTCGTTTTATTTTTGCATGGCTCAACTTGTCGTTTGGCTTGTGAACTGGAAAAGGGCGTTAACGCTCAAAACGTAAACACTTCAAGTGATATCTGTATCAAATCATATTTTACTTGTTACTTTAATTCTTGAAAAAAAAAGTTCTATTAATCTGTCATTTCAAAAGCTGCAGCTTGGCCCTGTAAAAACACCTGGGCCGAGACGGGCACATTTAACCTCTACTCAGGTTACAGAAGAGAATCCCACATAACTGTATTTTCCCGGGAAGACCTACCGAGGATGTCAGTGTTTGTGCAGCTTGGTGTCTTTGCTGTTACAACATACAGAAGGCCAAGATGTTACGCCACGATAAAATTACAATTCTACTCACCTGACTGAGGAAATTGGTACGAGAACTCTGACACAAATTAAGAGCTAAGACACGGCACCACATTATTATAGTTCAAACTCGGTGTTTATCTCCGACGGAAAGCGCGCGTTACTCGCACACAGCAAACCTCACCAGTGGTGTAAAGCAGGTCACCATTCCCCATTCATACCAGTTTCCCAGCGCTCACCAAACCCGAGCTCCCTACGCAGCAGAACTGCACTCGCTGGGCTTCTGGGCTCTTCACACCAGCACGAATAGCAGAACTGCCTCTCCACAAGTGCTGCTGAAGGTGCCAGCACTATCACAGGCTCTCTGCCCAAGGAGGTGCCTTCCAAAGTCACCTCTGAAGCACACCAAGGCGTCTGGCCCCACAAGATGGTGCTAGTACAGTTCTAAGACACTGCTTCCATCGCCAACAAACACCCTGAGAAGTCTTGAGGCTGGTTCTCCCAAAGGTTTTGCATGTTTGGTGTCCTCTGAAGCACTTCAAAGGCTGCAGACTGGCCAGGGTTGGTGGTGGCATTGTGATGCCCTCCACACTGGACACAGGGAGTGACCAACGACCGGACAGGTCCCACCCAACAGTGGGCAGGGGTCACATCAGGGAAGCACTTTGCTGGTGGACAAAGGAGACCAATTAAACAACTGGCCAACCTCTTACTAGCCCTGTGTTATAACTGAAGGTAAAGAGGTAACTGTGGATTTCTACCTTGTACCCATATACCACATGGCGTAAACGTGGAGGTAAGGATTAGAAGTGATTACACACAGCAGCTTTTGAAACCACCCTAAAATTTCCAGTAACAAATATCTAAAATAATTTGGAAGGAAATAAACAAACAAATAAATCCTTTCCACCATTTGCTTTCCTTCTAGTTACAAATTAACTTGCAATGCTCCCGATGGAACAGTGCCGGAGAGCTGCACTTAACTATCTGGAATGGAAAGGCCTTGCACAGCTCTGCAGAGATGGTCTATGTGGATGCATACACTCTGTGTTCAACCTCTGGCTGGTATTCTGCACAGACTCTCAAACACACTGCTGAGACTCACTGTTGATAACTTTATTCTGACCTACACGTTCTCTAATCTTTACTTTTTTTAAAAATTATGCCATTGCATACACAGTTATGCCAATAAAGATTTCTCAGCTGCTATAAAAATACCTGTTTTTTCTACTAAACCAGCATTAGACCAGAATCAATTATAAAATGTGTATTTCGATTAAAAATGGATCTTCCAATTCCTTTATCAATGCTTCTCACAGAACAGCATACTACACCGAAAAGAGCTCTCCAAATTTATGAGGTAGAATCTCGTGCTTTGAAGTTAACAAACGAACCCCGACAAAACCCCCCAGTGCCTTGAATGGAGACGCTCTGGCAGCCGAAACCGCTGAGCGTTAGCCAGGAGCAAAGCCAGCCTCAGGCACCAGTAACAAAACAAACCCACTTATTTACAGATGTCGTCTATGTCTGTTCTTCCTTTCCAGCTATTAACATATAGAAGAGGTGCTGCCAAGCTAAAAATTGAAACAATCACTTCAATGAATAATTAATTAGTAAATGTGTGGCAGCTACTTGCTTTTTTTTTTTGCTTTTAAATACCTCAGTCTTTAAATTATCACCCCTGAAGTGCAGCGGCAGAATTCTAACTGCCATGTCTGCCACCACGTCACTGGGAATACGCTCGTTCTTCCCTGTTTTCTCAATACGAAAGCTGGCTCAGCAGAACTTAGTTCCAAACTACAAGCACCGTAAATATAGTTCTAGAATAATATTTGTGTTACAGTTTCACCCTGAAGTTCCATCTGCTACATGAACATACAAAAGACAAATTTCTTTCCCAAGAATTTCATCATCTAAACACACAAGACTCCAGTAGCAACAACAAGCAATCCATATCTTCATTTCACAAGTAGGGAACCAAGGAAGAGAGATTAAACGGCTTCTCCATAATCACACTGCTCAGAGAGATCTCCAACAGATGCACGAACCCAAACGACTGCTCAAGTCCAGCACCTTAACCACAAGGCCACCCATTCTCTAGGCTGCTTCAGTTTTATTAGCGCAGGGTCAAGAACTGTACCGCACAACGGATCACTGCAGGACTGGAAACAGGAAAGGTAAACGCAAGTTACCTTAGGGGCACAAGCTGACAATTACACACGACCTGAAGAACCGTGTGTAGAGGAGAAAGGAATGCATGGTTTTGCCCAAGTATCTCTAAAGGTCTTGAAAAGTATGAGTAGAATGCTACCTCTTTGCCATCAACTCTTCCCCTTTGACAGCAGAAGTCCTACCATAAGAAGTTTGTCAGGAAAAAACCCACAACCCCCAAAGCCCAACAGAAAATCAAGTTCTTAAATATCAACAGAAACAACTCAATTTCTCACTGCTTCTCTGTGCCTCTACCATTGAGCCATCTCAGGCTTTTTCTGCAGCAAATAAGGAAAGCCTCACAGAAATACGGCAGTTATTCTAACATGGAAGAGTAAAAGAAAATTAAAATTATGCAGTAGCAACTTAGTGTAAGATACGGATGAAATGCAGAGGGATATATGGATTTCGTAAAAGGTTTGCTCTCCCAGGACATGGACAGTCTGCAACCAACGCAGATGGAGCAGAACACAGGGGAATGGAAGCAGCGCGTGAATCTTCCCTGCAATTGGCATGCTTGTGGAGTACAAATCAAACTCCTGAGCTTGGAAAAAATAATTGTAAACAGATTTCAGATATTTACCTTCTCTCAGTTCCACATAAATGAGGCAGGAAAGCCCTGTTTACCAAACAGAGTTAAAAAGTTATTTCTTGAATCATAAGGATGAAATGGTGATTTTTACTGGTCCCTATTTTACCCAAATTTCACTCTTACATTTCTCCAGTTAACGATGGACAGTTCTTGTCCAGCCACAGACAACAGCTGACATTTAACTTGTAACATTACACAACAATACAGTGTGCAACAGATTTAATTGCGTTACTGTTGCAAATCATATGTTATGCTTATTTCTGAGACCGGGAATATTAGCACAGGACTAGGCAGGTGTGTGTTTCAAAGAGAACACAGAGCACACGAACGTCCTTTTCCGAAAGGCCAAACAAGCCCAATTGTTAATCCCGAGTTTAAACCAGTAATCACTCCAACTGGGTAAAAGCAAGCTACAGGGAAAGCTGTAATACTTATCCTCTGGCAAACTCACAGTCTAGGCCAACATTCCCAGTGAGATAAAGAATACCTGCTGCCCTTTAACTTATAAATATAAACTCCAAAGGTGACTTCAGAACACAAAGGATCAACGCCGCTGTCCCGTGGAGTTCACTCTCTGTACACGCTATGCCATTTTAGATTAAGAAAAACTGCAGCATAGGTCTATTTGCCCTTCCCAGGAAAGATATTTGCTCTTGTACAATTTGACTAGGTCACCGCAAATTTAATAGGACTGTAAATAACGACATTAGAGAAAGAATAGGGGCTATCTGTTGCGTTCAACAACAGGAAAACAACGAGGCCAGCCTACCCAGAGCAGGCGTGCCATGGCGTTATCACACGCTGAAAACTCCCTCGCTGAACAGAAACCAGCTTGAACACAGCTTTCTGAAAACAACCTGTATGTTAAAGTTAACTTAAACCCAGACCTGAATCTTTTAAATGAATAGAAGCCACACCTCTGTCAGAGAGCACGGTGACCCATTCCGTATCGGGATTTATCAGTGAACCTTGCGCTGCCCCCATCCCCCCGGAGCACCGAGTTCAGGCAGTTCTGGGTGTTACTTTCACTTCTTGTTGCTCTCTGCCACACCGGCCAGCATGACAGGAGACCTCTCCTAGGGCCATAAAGATCTACTGACTCACCCACCAACACCTGTCCCACAATGTTGTTTGAACTTAGCACCCTGTCCATTGACATCATTCTGGCATCACTCCCGGTATCAGCTATGCACCGCGGGCTTCCCGCAGAACACCAATTATTTTACTTTTTGAAAATTTTTTTTTTTACACAGCATTTTGGTACCTTTTGGAGACAGATTACTTAAAGAGTTGCAACTTGAAATCATTCTCGTCAAGTAAAGTCCATTTGACAACGACCTTGGCGTTGTGTTTAAAAGCAATGTGCTAAGTGTACCTTGAAGAGTCCATGTATTGCGACAACAAAATGGGAAAAAATTATTCCTATTTAAGTATATAACCAAAAAAAAAAGGAAGACACACACTGACAGCAGAGGAAAGCCAACCAGTTTTCACAGTGTAATCATAAATCAATCTGGAAGTTGGAGACTGGTTAGGCACGGTACATAAGGAAAAAAGCAAGGTACGAGAAACTAATATTCTATCAGTTACAGTCAGAGTTTCAGCATATTTCAAATAGCCCTCGTCCCTTTAATAGTCGGCTAGTAAAAGGCCCTTTAAGGTCTAATTGCAAAAGAACACAAAAAGAAAGTGGGACAAAAGTCAAAACCAAAGGACACAAATAACAGAAAGCAGTAGATACTTGCAAGAAAGTTGCAGAAGAAATAAATTAATTATTAAATACATAAGTGCTGTATATTACTGGCACAGAATTCTTAATTCAATCTAACCCTTAACTCTTACTCTTGAGCTAAGTACCTCTACATAGTTGCCAAAACCTACTTGCAAAACTCACCATCTCTAACTCTTCATGTAAAAAGAGGCAAAGACCTAATAGTTCTATGGCAACACGCAGCTTATTTGAGTTTAAAGCAAGTTTCTTCCCCAAACCAACTATTTCTTGCCTCCCAACAGTATTTGCCTGGACTGTACACGAAAAAAAAAAGACAACCCCTGAGCTAAATTTTTAGTTATTGTTAGGTACAACTCAGGTCAGAAAAGTAAGTTTTCTCTTCAAAACCCTACCCTTTTAAATAAATTCTCTTACAGAATCTGATATTGTTATTATGCCACAGAATCTGTGCTAAAAAGGTGTTTAGTCTACAGAATTAATTAAAATCGCAGAGATTTTCCATGCAATAGAGGACATTTTCAAAATCAGGTTTGTTTTTTTTTTTATCCCTACAATTAACATGAGATTAAAGCTCCAGATAAAGCCCGCAACGATTTCTAGCCCAAGGCCAACTCTTGTTCTGAACTGCAGGAGTGAATTTAAATGAGCATCTTACCTGCTTAGTTTTCTTTCGACTTCTTTGGTAGCTTTAGCTTCCAATTCTCTGGAACAGAAAGCGGTGTTGGTTTCCATGTCAACAGTAATGCAGCACAAAGCAAAAAATAAAACCGGAGCGGGGTTAAGAAACACGCTGAGCTCCATACGTGGATTTGTCAGGAGGAAACGGGAGACCACAGCCCGCCGAGGAGTCCAGAGGGATGCTTACCCGCGGACAGCCGGGCAAGCGGAGCACAACCAAAGCCGGCGAGCCCTCGCTACCACACACCCTCTGCCTAACCCTTGCAAGCACTTTAGGAAAAACAATTCTGCTGCATCACTTCAGCCTGAGAACGTGTTTAAAATACAGCAGCGAGCCAGCCCCCACCCCGCCCCGTG
>VZZY01005700.1:65272-136855 GCA_013400335.1 Eurystomus gularis
CAGGGCCACCGGCCGCCCCGCCAGCCCCGGGCCCCTTCCCGAGCGCGGCGAGGCAGGGCATGGCGGCCTTCTGCAGCGCGCCCTTCCCTGTGCCCAGGGCATCGCTCTTGGGTTTGCGGTCCTCAGTTAGCCTCAGAGCGTACACGGAGTTCCGAGCACTACCTCAGCAAGCGTTCCAGAGAAAAGGGCAGTCAGGAACAGAACATGGGTTTTCACACGCGTTTTTCCCGATGTGGGGCAGCTCTCAGGTCCCAGGCACTGCTCTGTTCCGAACTGTGGTGTCAGTAACACGGAGAAGGAGCGTTAATGTGTAAATCACCACCACAGAGTAAGGCCGACCCCTCTCAGTCTTTCACTGCCTTTATTATGTAGAGGTAGGGAATGGAGAAGTATCTCGCACTTCCAAACCTAGCTAGAAATTGACTGATGTGAACATACAGCTTAATCCAAAAGGTACGCAGAGAGAGTCTAACTTCAAATACGTAAAATGAAGAGCAAGGAGTATATGAGCTGGGTTACTGTACTTGACCTAGAATCATGGAATCCTTTAGGTTGGAAAAGACCTAGTACAACCATAACCCTACTCTACCAAGTCCGCTGCTAAAGCCCAGACGCCACCAAATCCGCTGACTTCAGTAAGAATATCCCAGAAATTAATTCAGAAAATCAAAGCAGTTAAAGGACTGACAGGGAATAGTGGGAGAGAGTTTAAGAATGGCAATGCCGAGAAGGAGCGAAGCTCAGAGCAGACAAAACTTCACGGTGAGCAGATCTGCCTTCTTACGGCACGTCCCTGCGGAGAAGGTGGAGCCAGCATCGCGCCGAGCTCTGCGTGGCCCAGACACAGCGAAACTGAGAACCGGAAAGTTCTGCAAAGCGGAAGTGAAACAATTTCATTTTCATCGTCCAAGTCCACAGAATAAGTGATGGCAATGAAGTATTTCTTAGTATTTTAAGTGTTTTTAAAATGTTAAGTGTTATTACTGGCATCAGTGTGAAACATAGAGGCAGCTTGCTTACCGTACTGCTTTTAAATTCTGCATCCGTTTAATGTATCTGCTTTTGAAAACATTATGGTGAGTTTCTACTTCCAATTCCCAACGCCTACAGGATAAAATTAGAAAGCTGCAGATGCACCCCTCTTAGCAAACTGGTGATAAAAGAGTGAACACAGATAATGGGCTTCTGCTTAGAAATTTAACTGCAAAGCAATTAGTGCCACACCAGGTACACCAGCAGGGAGGATGTCTCATATTTATAGCAGCATCTCTGCCAAACCATCGTAAAGAAGTGTATTAAGCTGTATTAGCTTTGGGCGTGCGCTGTCCGGAGGCAGGGCTGGGTCACTCTGGTGCACAGCACAACTCTCACCGAGGCAGCTGCCTACTGGCATTCCTGGGTCGAGTTCTGAAGCACTGCCTGAAAATACCCCGGCAGCCTGCACAGCCGCTGCTCGAGGGAACAGTGTCATTGGGTGTGCCTGCAGTACTGCTCAGGAATTTAATTTTCTTCTCGCTCCCTGCCACTGTTCTCCATTGTGAGAGCTACGGAGAAAAGTGGGTTTGTTGGCACAAGGAAGTTCTTGCTCTCTTTTCGCATCCAGCTTGCACATTATCACAAGTGTTTTTACCACCCCGGTTTCCTTTGGCCTTCGCCATTCTTCTCAACGGTAGTGAAAAAATGAACACTATTTTGTTCACCTGTAAAGTAAATGGATGCCCTGGACAAAGGAGCAATTGTCTCTGGAAATCTGTTGCAATACCAGCAGTCTTTCTGCCGGCATGAATGGAGTAAAGTATTTTTCAGCTACATGATCAAAGATGAGCGTTTCTTGTGATGCAGCAGAGCCAGTAAGGGCATTTTTGTCCTCTTCTTAGAGGCTCGCTAATACAGCGTGCATTGCTGTGAGCTGCACGTGCGCACACGTAAGGGATTGTACTCTCTCCAGTGTACTCAAAAGGGCACAGACAATTTGAAATTGCTTTCTCAGCTTCTATTAATAACTCGTAAGTTAATTTTGGTCATGTTTATTTTTCTTCATATGAAAAAGTTTGGATTGTCATGGAATAGCATGTAACTGAAAGCCATTATTTCCTGGCATCTGATTCAGCTTCCTGTTAGTGTTTCATTCACAGCAGCCCTGGTCTATCTGTCTTTAAAGGCACTACACTCGCTGTAGGAGGACTGCTGTGAAGCCTATCCTCAGGAAGGCTAATAAATGCATTATGTACTCCCGTTACATCATTTTGTTAACTGTATTATGCCACTGTCAATAAAATCCATAGTCAAGGGCTGTAGCTTTCTTTATTATTTTAGATTGTTCCCTAATTTTATTTATGCACACGCTTCTAGCAACTAGACCGCTGCAGTGATTGCTTCCATTCTGCCTTGTAAATACTACAGCTGGTTATACACTGTCAGCAAATCTGCTGCATTAACTAACCCTCTATTACTTATCCTGTCATCTCCTCCTCTTACCCACAGCAGGATCCTGCCTCTTCCACCCTCACAGGTAACACAAGTTCTTACACATATGGAACTGGCTGGTGAACTCCTGGATGCACTAGAGAAATTCAGGCACCCTCGAACAGGAAGAGCATCTTCTTCAAGAAGAAGCAGAAGGTTGAACTTCACCCCTGAGAAGGGTCGTGGCAGCCGGGTGGAAGCAGCACCAGATCTGGGAAGCACGTTTGGTGCTGGCAGCACCGTGGTTAGACTGTCACCGCTGTTTGGTCGTGCGTTTGAATGGCTGCAGAGAGCTGTGGCCATACTTGGAATTGGGAATAACGGAAACAACTATTCAAGGGCAGTCAGCCTGCCCTGCGCTCAGGCAGCTGCCAAAGATGGATCTTTGCTGTTACATTTTCACCACTCGGTAAACGTGCCCTTCTGGGCAGCGCTCCCCAAATACCTTTTCCTGGCAAGAGCAGCCACCATCTGCACCCTGCCAGCCTGGCTCCCACCCGGTCCTCCCATCTTCAGATCCCCGTTAACTTCTTAATTAGTGTTTTCATATAGCCAGAGCGAGAGGGTAAACTGCAGGAGGCAAAGAAACATATTGACTGAAAATAGTTAAAAATGAGCTGGCGCCATTTCAACGTTTCCCAGCCCCTCCAGCCTTCCCCTTTATCTGCGGTTTGCTGTCAAGGCTTCACGCAAAATGAAGGCTTCAGCGTGGAGTTGGAAAGACAACGTGTTAGAAAATACTTTCTGCTGAGTGTCTGGGGAAAATAAAGCGAGGAGCTGCTTTTGTAAGGCGACAAGAGCAGTGCGGGCCGGGGAATGCAGAGAATTTGCCGTCAATAACCCTCTGCCGCTCGTTACATTCAGCATCATTATACAGAATGAAGACGCTGTCATGAGCAAAACAGATTGTTTGCAGAATTGCACTTGACTTAAATAATCGAAATGAGCCCATCTGACAGACAAGGGAAAACAGTCTCCTCGCTAACACAGAGGCTCTGTGTCGCCCTGCTTGGAGCTGCCTTTCCTTGTTCATTGTAGAGGCTTTATTTACGGGATTTGAAAATAGCTCAGCCGATGGGAAGAGGTGGCGATGTAAAGGCACTGACCAGGCAGCACTCACGCAGAAAAACACTGCCCAGAGTCGCTCATGTAAGGCAGCCGGGCTGTTCGAGCTAGCGAGGAACATTTCTGTCTCTGTAGGATCCATATTGAGGAGGAAAAAGCACAAGAGCCAAAGTTGGAAGCTGCTGACAGAAAGCATTCAGCTTGCCTTCCAGACAGACCTGGACACCGGCTAGCAAGGTCTTATGCTAAGGCTCGTGATTAAACAGTCGGTGCCGATTTCACAGGCTGCGGCAACAAACAATCATTAGGTCTGTGCTCAGAAGAAAATTCCCTGCCTCGCCTCCAGGCTCCCAGAGCCTTTCCAGCATTATCACCGTAACACAGAGTGATCAGAGCAGGGGAGAGCAGGCACTTGGGGTTATTAAATGAGAATTTAATCCTACCCTCTAAATCGGAAAAAAAAAAAGATAAAGAATTTCCCTGTGTTTTAAAGCTAGTCCAACTCGCTTTCCCTGATCTGCCTTTGGGAAGGCTGCCAACTGCAAAATGGAATCGCTGAGCCCGGATTTCACTCTGCATCCAGCCAATTATGCCGGCCTCACATCCCCAGTCTCTGAAGGGGTGCTCTGCAATAGATGTTTCCAATCTTTATTTATTTACCGGGGCCGTGCAGCACTTCAAAAGAGCATCGCGCCGCTGGGCTCGTTGCACCTTTTCCTTTTCGCCAGTTCCTGTGCTCCATGCTGCTCAGGTGTTCGTGAATGCAGCCCGGTCCAGATCGCTCATGGGAGCTGGTGGGAGAGTTTCCCGCAGCTCCAAAGGTTCCCCACCAGACGCTGTCGCAGCCACGGGCCATGGCCACCATGTCCCCTGGGCTTCCCCTGCCACTGCTGCCAGCTCAGCCAGATTTCCCCACGTGGGTCATGGTGTGCCAGCATCTCTTTCACAGACATGGGTCTTTCTAGCTTGTCTCAAGGTTGTTTTGCTAAATAAAACAGCTTCAGAAAGTAGCAGGGGACTATTTGGAGAACCCATAGAGCTACAAGCCACCACCCTTCTTCACCACCATCAAGAAGATGTGGACAATGCATGCAGGGAAAAGTGCTTCTCCCCTTCTTCTGCCCTCCAGTCACAACAACTTGCCATGGACTCGTGCAAACACTGACGTTCATGGAGGAAACTGCTTCCCCTGCGGAGGAAACTGCTTCCCCTGCCTTCGAACCTCCAGCTACCCCCACAGCAGAGCTCAGGCCCTCCCACCAGGATTAATTCTGGCTGGTGAGCTGGCAAGAGAGACATGAGCCAGTTCTCCACCAAAACCACTAGAGCCATGGGAGAGGGAGAGGGGCAGGAGTGACCAGAGTACCAGAGCAGTAACCCATCTAGATAGACCCTGGAGGGCTGGTGCAGGAGGATGCGCTGCCCTGGGGCAAGGACCACATCGTGCTGCCGCTCAGCCCTCTACCCAGCCAGGGGCTGCTCGTTATGTATATTTATTCTGTCCTCCACCGTGTTTAACAGGAGTAAGCCCCTCTGTAATCAATGCTTATTGATCGTCTGACTCAACAACTGCCCTTTCTCACCACAGCACCAGATTAACAGGTTTCTCCTACTTCTTTTGCGCTTCTCGCTGACAATAGCACGAAGGATTTCTCCTCTGCCACAGACCGTTTCTTTCTGTGCCAGCAATATTCTCTGGTTTAGGCTTCAGAAAGCGATTCATCTGCTGAATTTCCTCATTACAGGGACAAAGTGAGGCCAGGACACACTTTGTTGAGCAGCACCATAGACCACAGCATGAGCTCTGGCACTTGTTACCTCCTGGGACTGTCTCCAGGTGGGGAAGTGTCCTCACGCAAAGTCACTTCATGCTGCCCAGGAGCCACTGTGCCCGGGCTGGTGCCTGCCATGGTCTCTCTGTGCACCTCTGAACTCCCGTGTGCCCACTTCTCCTGGCTGTACGTGATCCTAGTCAGCAACTCATAAACACACTCTGCGCCTTAATTTGTTAATGCTTGTGAAGGTCACTGTGCATCCGGAAGAGCAAAAAAATCCTAAAATGTGTCTTAAGTTTTACTAGATAGCTTTTTTTGCTCTGCTACATAATTAGAATAAGTTTCTCTAGTCACCTTTCCAAACAGGAGACATAAAAACAAGTTTAAGCTTTAGGAAAAGTGACTTTAATCCTCAGGTCTATGCAAAATCTAGACGCTGGTCCTACTGGCCTGGCTTTGCTGCTCTCCGTCTGTACAAATCCAGAGCAGCTTTTCCCACCTCTTGGTGACAGCGGCTGAGGTGTGAGGCTTAAATGCAGCAGTTTTGGCCATCAAATGAAAGGCAAGGTCTTGCACTGTGCTTTTGAATGCCGGCCAGCTCGTTCCTTACCTCATCAGAGGCCGACACAATTCTTTAAGGGCAGCATGTTAGCCTAAAGAAACTGCTTTAATTTACCATTGTTATTATTTATTCCTCAGCCCAGCGATGATCTGATACTGTCCACCTTCCACAGCAGGTAGGATCAGCTGTGGAGCTCCGGGGTGTGAGAGGAGGCACCGTATGATGGGCTGCAGTGGATAAAGGTGATCACTGACAGTGTCTGGAGCGATGAAGGAATGCACCCAGCAGTACCACTGTACAGGTATTTATCCATGGGAACAGGCTTGCGGCTGGCTCCCTAAGGTGGTTCCTTGTTCCAGGGATACACACATGTATCAGTGGCTCTGCTGAGGTGTAGCTGCTTTGCTATTATCTTCTTTCACTTAAAAACATTTATAAGTATGTATCTAGGAAAAAAAAAATCCCCCAAATCCCACAGTTTAATTACCTGTTCCAATTGGCTTTTCCAGGTTTGTCCTCACCCTCCAGCAGCCCCTGTGCAGCCTCCACCTCCGTGGCAGGACCCTGGCGATGGGCAGCATCACTCCAGCGTGGAGCCATGAGCCTCAGTCCAGCCCGGCACACGTCTCCAGATCAGCAGGGACAGAAAGCCAAGACACCAGACCCTGGGCCCAGGCTTTGGTACCTGGCAGGCTGACAGACCAGAGATGTGACCAGACCAAAGGCTGGCTGGCTGCTCTTTTTAAATGGGTGATAAGCACCAACTGGCCAGCATGCACCTGTGTTGGTATAACACTAATTTATCAAGAATGGTGATTTTTCTCAGGTTTCCCCTTAAAGAAGACCTTCAAACCCTGGATTTGTCTTGGCCATCATTAAGAAATGGGCCGCACCTGCTTGTGTTACCTGGGGGCTCAGCCCCACCTCTGCCTCCTTCCTGACCTCATTTCCAGATCCACGGGGGAGCAGCAGGATCTCATCTGTGACACCATTGCCCCCTTTGGGTCCCCCCTTTTGTGTCTCTTCTGCACCCCGGGGGAAGGTTCTCCAAGGAACAGATTGACCAGAGCCAAGGACCCCATTGCCTGGAAACCAAGGTCTCCACTAAACCTGCACCAGTACACCTCTGGGTGCACTTTTCCATAGATCTTTGTGCATTTAAGCAGATGTGTAATATCATCAGGTTTTCAAAGCCTTGAACTCCCCTAGAAACAAGGCTGGGTACTGCAATTAATGGATCACACCCTCCAGCAAGTCGGCTTCGACCTTGGCTCCCACGGTGGGAGCAGGCATCGCAGGAGGGGAGAAGCCATAAGCTGGTGCAGGATCCTGCCTTTGGGCTCTGCTTGAACTCCAAGCAGCTTTTTCCCCTGCCCCAGGGCTGGGGTCTCAGCTCCTGGGCTTTGCAGTCCAGCGAATCCAGCTGTAGCTGAACCTGGTGGACAGGGTTGCTCTGAGAATGAGCATCTGGCGGTGAAAGGAAATTTCTCTCTCCCTGGGTAGCGGGAGGGAGAAAGGAAATGTCTCCCCCCTGCTTGCTCCTGCCCGGCCGGCACCGTGCGGCTGGCACAGGCCATCTTCGGGGCTCCAAGGGCCATCTGCTCTCGATGGGGCTTTTCCCCGGGCACAGGTTGGAGCGAGCTCTGCGGAGCAACTGCCCCTTGGCTGGGGGCGAGGAGGAAAGCAAAGAAACCAAAGTGTTCTCTGCGATTAAATCCCGTGTATTTCTGACCAGCTATTTCAGCACTAAAACAAAGGCTGCTGTGAAATGGATGCCTGGCCTGGCCGGCTGCCAGCGCTGAGCAGGAGACAAAGGCTGGGAATACAAATGCAGCTGGAAGTGGCGAGCCAAGGATGCCTCTGCGGCAGGGAGAGTGCGTTGCCATGGAGACAGGGCCGCCAAACTGGGGCAAGAAACCTGCACTGGGATGGACTGGGAGCCACTGAAGCCATGGGAGTCCTAAGAGCTGAGAAACGGGGGCACTGGTCCCACCAGCACCCAACTGAACCCCCAGAGAGAGGGGTTGCACCCTGGGGGCAGGACCAGATGCTGGCTCTTCGTCACACTGTGCCCCAGACCTGGGCTGTCCTTGGGGGTGAGGATGGAGAAGGGGGTTCTCGGAAAGTGCACATACTTTAAACAGAAAGGGGGAAACTCTGGGGGTCTCGTATTGCTGCCGAGCACAAAGCTGGCCCCATGAGATGCCTCATCATGGTCCTACCCATGCTCCCTGGGCCAAGGGGCCGGGCAGGAGAACAGGGCAGCTCGTCTGTGAACAGATCAACAGTGGGGCTGGACCCCCGCCCCCCCCACCATGGAGGACGGGTGGACCCTTCACTGCTGGTAACTTGGAACTGAATGGGAAAATAAATCCCAGGTACTTTTCATAAATCCTGAAGCCCTAGTTGGCTTTGCGGAGCAGGGGAGGGGGTGGGAAACAAAACAACAGCTTTTAAGCAATGGGAAGCACTCGGGTGCTGCCGTGATGAGGGCTGTATAAATAGCTCGAAAGAGAGATTAGACAGAACAGAGCACACTGTCAGCTCACGACAAATAATAAACGAAGGATAAGAATCCCCGGGGAGGCACTTTTCTAATAAATGACATTTTGATCTATAGCTGTAACAACTCGTCCCAAGCCATCATGTGCTGAATTAGGGAAAGGAAACCCGTAACCTGCCCTGTCAGTCCTGAAGAGGGTCAGAGAGGCATAAATATAGCTGCGCAGAAGGTAATGAAGACATTTACGGCGCTCGCAGAGTGCCCATTCCGCCAGGATTCCTTGTCAGCTTTACTGCTGATAAAAACAAGCAGCTAGTTTTCTATTTTCCATACTGAGCCGCTGGTGCTCCTGCAGCCGCTGTGGGCAGAGGAGCCAGCTCAGCCCCTGTGGGCTCTGCAGCACCCGGTGAGACAAGAGCAGGAGCAACCAGGGCATCTCCACAGTTTAAGTGTAATTAACTCCTTCTGGTAGGCTAAAATCTCGAGGCAGGTGTTTTTCCATTGAAATCAAGTCCACGCTCTCTCTGCAAACGTGCTGAAAGTCACCGTCGTGGTTTCCAGGGGGCTGTGATTGTGATGGCTCTGAAGGACAGAGAGACCCAGCCCCACCAAATCAATTAGCAAACGCCTTCTCCCAGCCCTCTCAATAGCAGCCTGTGATCGGCCATCTCAGGGACTCATTTGTTCTCGTGTAGCAATCAAAACTCCATTTATCTTACTTTAATTAAAGCTAAAAAATTCAGTAGCCTTCCATTTCTCTCATTGCTTTGCGGGGGGGGGGGGGGGGGGNGTGTGGAAAGCTGGGAGAATAAAGTGACAGGATGGAAAGGAAGGCCTTTGAAATAAACATGTGCTGGTTCTGTTGGCTTTTATTTAATATGTAGCCCTTTTCTTAAAATAAATAATTATGTTTCAGAACCTCCTTTCCCTGTTCAGAGAGCTGCCTCTTTCCACATTAACGCTATTTGCATGCGCCATCTCCTCCTACCTTTCAATAATTTAAACCTTCATTTTTTATTCACTCAGTTGTCAGACTCATTTACATATCATATATCTATATTTAACACTGGGTTCGCTCGCCTTTTTATTTTTTTCAAACAGGAAATAGATTTCCCTTCTAATTTAACACCATCTCGGGGAGCGGCTGGCTGTGAAGTGAACGTTCCTCACATTGGTGTCGGCAGCAGAGACGTGAGGCTTGGCTTTGATGGGAGGCAGCGATGCTGACGGGGCTGCCAGGCGCCGTAGCTGAGCCCGACCCTTCCTCTCCTCTGTGGGAGCTCGGCTGAAAGCGTGTCCTCCTGGCCATGTGCACGGGGAGAAAACCCCGTCCCCCACTGCCAGCCGGGGCCAGGAGAGCGCATTCCGGGCTCCCCAGGTCAAGAGAGACAAGGAGCTACTGGAGGGAGTCCAGTGGAGGCTGCGGAGGTGCTGAGGGGCCTGGAGCATCTCTGTGCCCAGGAAAGGCTGAGAGCCCTGGGGCTGCTGAGCTGCAGAAGAGAAGCCTCAGAGGGGATCTGATCAATGCTGATCAAGAGCTAAAGGGCAGGGGGCAAGAAGATGGGGCCAGACTCTTGTCAGTGGTGCCCAGTGACAGGACAAGGGGCAACAGGCACCAACTGGAACCCAGGAAATTCCAGCTGACCAGGAGGAGAAAGTTGTTTGCTGTGAGGGCAGCCCAGGCTGCCCAGAGAGGTTGTGGAGTCTCCTTCTCTGGAGACATTCAAAATCTGCCTGGACAGGATCGTATCCTGGGCCCTCTGCTCTGGGTGAGCTGCTGGAGCAGGGGGGGTTGGACAAGATGATCTCCAGAGGTCCCTTCCAACCCCACCATGCTGGGATTCTGGGATTCTGTAGCTGCCTTTATTAATAGCTCATTGCAACTAATGCAATTGGTGTTAACACTTTGTATTAATTGTGGGTTTTGTTGCAGCTGGGGTGGAGGGAGGCATGCCGGGAGCTCTGCACGTCAGCCGCCCACCACGACCCCAGGGAATGACGGGAGGCAGCAGGACACACAAACCAGGCTCCTGCAGCAAACCAGGGATCAAGCCCACGCAGCAGCTCCCTGCCGTGGGTGCTGTGCCGAGACCATCGTGGATGGTGGCATCCACCACGACAACAGTTGAGGCTGGGGCAGGGGCAGGGTGCTAAGCCCTGATCCCCACCGGTCCCTGGCCCACTGGCAGAGCCTTCACGTGCTGAGACTGGTGAAGAAACTAAAGCCCCTTCTCCTTCCTGCCCAGGCTTTGGTCTTGGACTGCCCTGGCCTGACCAGGACAGTATCACGGGCCCGTTAGAAAGCATCCCTGTGGGACCAGGATAAAAAAACCCCGTGGATCAGTATCTGATCTGTCCCGTAAGGAGAGCATCACGGGAGCAGAGGGTTATGTTCCACATGGGTAGGCGTAAGACCTATGGAAAATAAACAGTATTAAAGGCAATTTGAAAGAGAGGACATGAATGAGAGCGGGGTAAATCAAAGAGTCAGTCACTGAGGAGAGGCTCAGATCCCCCCCCCCTCATTTTCCACATTACTAGCAACAACAGTGAACTGATATCAGAAAAACGAGCCCTCTGGACCCAATTTTTCAAGTTAATGAGCTCCCCTTGCAGCTCTTCCCTGGAACGGAGACTCCCAGCACCTACCCTTTGCCACAGCCTCTAATGAGCAAAGCCACCACCATCTATCTCAATATCTGCAGAGGAGATGGCTTCCGTCTGTCACGCAGGATTTACATGGCACCCTCGGCATGAGCAGGGCGGCTGCATGGCGAGGGAAGAAGCCCTTGACCCCATCCCGTGGCAGACAGCGCTGGCAGGGCACGGTGGGTATGGAGCCTTGGGTCCGCACAGAGGGACCTGCAGCATCTCCAGATGGGAGCCAGCACCCGCCTCTTTACCCCAGAGACCATGTCCTGGCTGGTGGAGGGGAGTCCTGCAGCTCTGCGAAGGATGCTGCAGGGCCCTGGCACTGCCTGGCATCTTCAAAACCGGGATGGTTCCGTGGTGAGCGCTGGGGGAAGCTCACCAGCAAGCCCAGTGCCTTCCTGCCTCTCCCAGCCTCCCAGCATCAACCCTCAGCTGAACTGGTGTGTTTGCCTGTCCAAAATAACCTCTTGTTTCAAGAGGAAATGGCTTTTCTTGCCCCCAGGAACCTCTTTGCAGTCTTCACTGGGAGATTTCAACTGGACTTTAGTGTATTATTAAAATTCTCCCTTGTAGTTGCCCTTTGCAAGGCTGCGGAGAGGGAGGAGCGGGAGGTGCAGGACGGGGCTCCCACACTCACATCACTCTCCCACTATTGAGCTTAAATTAACAGGGATTTTTTAGTAAATTGAAGACTAATTTTCTCTTGGGAATAGATCATTAAATTACAGAATACTAATGAAAACATACTGCATCTGGAGAGGGGGTGGAGGAAGGGTCATAGGGAGCATTTTGTTGCTTTTTTTTTCCTTTTTTTGCTTGTTCTGGTCCAGGAGCTGGACACCTCCATGGGGGTTTGGAGAACGGGACCAACAACTCCCCAGCCCATGAAGAAACGCAGAGGGATGCACAGAGAGGCCAGAGCTGCTGTTCTGCAGACCAGGAGAAAGGCGGCGGTGGGAGACGAGACCTCTCTATCCTCCTGTGCCAGCGGCGGCTGCTTGGCTGCCTCTGCCACCATCCTCCCCAGCGAGAGCTTTGCTCCCCCAGCCTGCGCCGGGGGCTCCTCGGCCCCCGCATCGTGCCCATCACCCCTCCCCAGGCCTGCTCTGTGCGGTGGCAATGACCATCGCCCTGGCAACGGCGCTGGCTGGAGATGCAATGCATCACGGGCTTAGTGAAGAACAGCGGTTGCACTTGGCGGCCGTATTTTTCCAGTCAAACTCAATTTCTCTGGAGCTCAATAGAGCTGGGAGTGGGGAAGTGAGGAGCTGCCTTTTGGGGAGGGGATGCTGGGGAGCGTTACATCTGGGGAGGGGGCTCAGAGTGAGGAAATGCAGATTTCTTTATTGCTTTGATCATACATAATTTAAATATCCAAACTACTCTGGAATTCATTGAATTATACATGAATTGCACAGGCAGCATTTTTGTAACTCCTGAAAGGCATTAATTTTTTTTCTCTCCCTTCAAAACCTTGTCTAACCTTAATATTTAAAAAAAATAAAATGTGAAGAGGGGCCAGAGAGCAGACCCCAAACCAAAGGAGGTTCTGCTTCAGCCAGTGACCACGAGAACAAACCCTTCCCATTCCGGGAGCCAGCGCCAGAGCTGGGTAAGCTAATCCCAGGGCCGGGAGCGGGTTAATTTCTGACGGTACCGATAGGAAAACCACCTCTGTCTCAAGTATTCACACCTAGGAGCATTTAAGACGGACTCACGGGTGCTGTGGCTCTGGCTGGATCCTCACGGTACCGATAGGAAAACCACCTCTGTCTCAAGTATTCACACCTAGGAGCATTTAAGACGGACTCACGGGTGCTGTGGCTCTGGCTGGATCCTCACGGTACCGATAGGAAAACCACCTCTGTCTCAAGTATTCACACCTAGGAGCATTTAAGACGGACTCACGGGTGCTGTGGCTCTGGCTGGATCCTCACCCTGCACTGGGGGCCCTGAACGGATCCAAAACCTTGCCACTGCCCTCGCTGCCAGCCGCTGCCTCCCCCGCCACAGCCTGTGCTGGGCAGGAGCCCTCGGATGGCAGCTTGTCACAAGCCAAGCGGCCAGATGTTTCAGGGAGGGAAGGGACACCACCAGATGTTGCCCTGCAGACTGCTATGAACACACGGCGTGGCTGTGAACATGCCACGAGTGCCACTGCCCGGCAGCCCATCGACAGGCAGGGGCTGGAGAGCTGCGGGGTCCCACCAGCAACAGGTCCCAGCCCAGAGCTGGATCCAGGCGTGTGGAGAGAGCAATGCTGATCTGGAAACCCCGAGGGTCTGGGTAGAATTAGCCCCCGGGGAGCTTTTCCTCTTTCCCAGGAGGTGCTGACCTGCAAATGCTGGAGCAAACATTGGTTTTTCATTAGCACCTTGTTTTGCTCTCGCAGGTCCCACCTGGTCCATCACCTCCCTGTGCAGCTGCTTCCCAGGAATCTCATGGGAAGGGGCGACAGGTCCTGTTCAGCTGGGACTGAGCTGGCACGCGTGTTCTCTGGCTAGGAAAGCACAAGCTCTACAGCCCAGCGAGCCCAAACCTGCCCAGCCTCAGCCAGGGTGTGAAACACATCAACCGAAGCCTGATTGAGAAACACTTTCCCTCCCGGGCTGAACTAGGAGCATGTCCTCTGGTTTCCATCAGACCCAGTAACGGACCGCCCAGGCAGGGATGGAGCCAGGAGCGCAGGATCCTCCGTTCCAGGGAGAACATTTTCCAGCCCCAGAAAGCTCTCTGGAGAGCAAGCGAGAGCCTGGAGAAGGCAGGGCTACGCACAGCCCTGTCTGCCGTCTCTCCCTAGTTAGCTCACTCTTCATTATCCTTCTCTACCCTTTTAATTTCTCTCTAAACTCAACCAGCTATTGCTGTTCAAACTGAAATAATTAATTGGAACAAAATTGCCACTGTAGGAGAAAAGAATGATTAAACCCATCCAGCGGACAATGGGGCAATCACAGCCTAAGCATCTAATTACAGGGTTAGAGAGTGTGGATGCAGGGATAATAACAGAGCCCTTTGTGAACTGGATGAGCTGGGAGGAGGGTCTGCGCTTGACTTCCCTCCAGGTTTAGTGTATGATGCCTGGAGTAAAGATACAAACACGAGAATAAAAGATCATTAGGGAGCGAATCCCCACGAAGGTCTGCTGGAGAAACAAGAGCAGCGGGAAGCACCAGCACCTCCCCACGCAGCTCCGGCTGCCAGGCCCACGGGAGCTGCTCAAGGTGTGAGCCTCGCGGGATGCCCGGGGAGAGCAGCCACCCAGACCCGTACTGGTCGGAGCACAAGCAATGGCGTGTTTAGCTGAGGAAATGATTAAAGCGCATTGCACACGCGTGTGCACACAGGCATCCGTGTACAGAGGGTCACTCATCAAGAGATGCCACCAGAGAACACACCGTCAGGGGGTCCAGATGGAGCACAGCAGCCCGTGATCATCACCAGGGCTTGTGCCAAAAGGGCTTGTTTCCAAAACCTGGAAGCATCCCCCCTAACTGCACAGTTGCAGAGGAGTGACCCTGCAGAGGGTCACTCCGTGGGAGCCGTCCTCAGGAGACAGGGGCTTGCCCTCCTTAGTAACACAACCTGGATGCATCCCTGTGATCCCATCGAGTGACAGTGAGGAAGAGCATTGCCAGCGGGTTCACAGCCTTCCCAGGCAGATTTTCTGTTCTTCATTTAGGGATTTTGCAGCCCGCCTGGTTTGGACCCCAATAAAGACTCGCATTCCTGGTGATACCGTATCCCGCTGTTCAGGGAGCGTGGGTTGGGTGAACCGGGACCAGCAAGGCGCATGGCAGGGGCAAAGGTGGGACCGTGGCAGCTGGAGATGCTCTAACACGTGAAGACAGTGAGAAATGAACAAGAGCTATGGGCTATTCTCTGCTGTCTCTGCAGAACAAGGTGCTCGTTGGGCTGAAGGACCTCCCTGCAGAGCAGCTGGGCGAGTGATGGGACAGGGGAGCAGAGGAAGCAGAGGATGGCCACATGGAATTTATGGACAAGGAACAAACAGAACCAAAAAGAAGGGAACATGAACACCTGTTGTAGCACATGGGTGATGGGCACACACCAAAGTCCTGGCCTGAGAGGACTCCCAAGCCCCGTGCTCCTCCTGACACTCCCGTGGTTCACAGCTCAGCCTTGAACCCAGCACATCAGCTGCAGAGCGAGGGCACCTCCTCCCACACCTGCTGAACAGGGGGTGATGGAGACTTCAACAAGCCACCTTGCTGGCCCAAATGCCACCAACCATCTCATGGCCAAAGCAGCAGAAGAACCACAGAGACATCCTTTGTTTGGAGTGGCTGTGCCCTGCCAGGCTCCCGCGGGAGCTCCGTGACCCACGCGGCTCCCCCTCCCCAGACCCTTCCTGCTCTCCCCACTCACATTAAAGAACATTTAGCAGCCAATCGGGGACCTGTGACTTCCCTTAATAAAGACATTTTTCATCTCCCCAACCTCAATGAGAGCGAGTTTAAGGTGGTGTGAAATTGCGAACGGTCACGGTGCACTGGTGGCGGAGGTTTCCCCAGGTATCCTGGCAAATGGAGTTCCAGCTGCCCAAGGCTTATAAATCTTGAGAAACTCCAAGTCACTTTGAGTAATAGTTCATTTTCTGATTTAATTTCGACTGTGACAGGAGCTTTTAAAAGGCATTTTCAGCGAGGGGCTTGTTCCAGGGGGGATGGGGCTCAATCCCAAGAGCTATATGTAGGAGGCTTGTGGTGAGTCCCTGCGGCAGGAGCACCTCAGGAAGGTTTCACTTCATGCTGAGTTCCCTGGTGCCTTCCAGGCAGAGCTGGGGAGTAGGACAGGGGATCATCTGCACCACAACCCGAGCACTGTGTAAACTGGATGAGCTGGGAGGAGAGTCTGCGCTTGACTTCCCTCCAGGTTTAGTGAATGATTCCAGCACACATCTCCATCCAAACTCAGCACGGGTCCCACAGCTGGGGAAAGGCTCCTGGTTGTGTTATTTCCCTCCTGGTGTGTCCCGGTGTCAGGGGGAGGGTGTAGGGCTCAGAAACACAGCACAAGCTACTTCAGAGACCTGACGACAAACACAAAAGCTGCTTTTCTCCAAGATCCCTGAGCTGGGGCACCACCAGCGCCTGCCCTTGGCTGCTGGAGAGGGGGGATTCGCGCTCCCCATCACTCCGGCACAAATAGATACGCAGCAGGACCTGAAGAGAGCCCGTTGGTAATGAGCCTGGGTACTGTGTCCCAGCCTGTCCTCATTGCGCCTAATTTATGGCTGACTCTGCTCCATTGCCTCGCTGTGCCGGTGGCTGACGCGTTGCTGCCAGGGCGGCTGTCGGTGGCTGGGGCTCGGTGCCACCACGCTTCTCCTGGGCTTCCCCTGCCCTCTGCCCAGCACATCCCACCATCCCGCACCTGCTTCCCATTTTTCTGCCGTTTCGTTACATCCACGCTCAGGGACGTTTCTGCTGCCAGCGCACACGATGCCAAACCTTTCCTAGCACGCAAAACACGTGCTGGCAGGGTCTCTGCCCACCTCCCACCCCGGACTGTGGCAGATGCAGCCGCCTTGACAAAGACCCGGGCTTGCCAAAGACCTGATAAAAATCAGCTCCATGCTTCTTGGTCATTAAAACTGGATCACTTTGTTTCAGACCCTTACCTTGCCTTTGCCATAAGCTTGCCCCCAACTAATTCGAATGACCGCCTTTGTACGAAGCCGTGCGGCAGAACATCCCCTTGCTGCCGCTTCAGCTCTGAGCCAGCCCGCGGCGGGGCCCTGCCGCCCGCCCGCACCCCGACACAGCGACTGGGGCCTCGGCCTCCCCCAGCATCCACCAAAGGACTGCAAAAGCTTGGGTTTCAACGCCGGGTGCAAGAAGAGCACTCTGGAAACACCAGAAACTTCAAGGGGCTCACATACCCGCTTCCCTCTGCAGGCAGGGATGCTCGGGGACCACCTGGAGCAGCTTCTGCCCACCCTGACTCTGCTGGGTTTGGTCCTGCACCCTGCCAGCTCACTGTCCTCAGTCCCTCCTCCCAGCAAGTCAAACCACGCAGAGATGGGATTGCCCACCCTGCTGCCACCAGCACCTGCCCTGAGCCCCAGGCTGGGTGCTTGGAGACCCCTGGTCAATGGAGCTGCAGTTCTGCCCTTGCCTCTGCCAGGAGGGCTCCCAGATGCTCTCAGAGGGGTTAGAGAGGCTCTGGAGAAGCCAGGACAGCCACAACAATTCCCACAGGAGGAATAACTTGATGGGAAAATTGCAACTCAAGATCTCGAAGCGTCACTGGGAGGACAGGACAACACCCCATCACCAGCATTATTATTCGTGTGGCTACCAGGGCTGAATTACGTGAAAAAGCAAAGAAACAAACCCTTGCAATCAAACTTGTGACAAGCAGGAAAGAAACGGCCAGAGAAAAATCACTGTACATGCAATCAAGCAGCAACCATTCAGGGAGGAAAAGCAGCTGCCTTACTGTTCAAAGTCTTCTTGCAGCGGAGGGTGGAAGGCCTCTTCTTGGCACTTAAAGGGCGATGACTCTTCCTTGACCTTTATGGAAACAAAAGACAGAAGAGGATTCAGCTCCACTGTGATGCTGGGAGCAGAGCTTTGAGAGCAGAGGCAGAGAACAAGGCACAGGTTCCTCTCACCCCGCGGGAAGCCCAGCGGAGCTTGGCTGAGCTTTGCAGAGGTTTGGGAATGCTGAGCTGGGGACCACGGGCTTCCCAGGTCCCAGTGCTGGCTGTGACACAGCCAGGGGCACAGGTCGCAGGCTGCCGGGGAGGCTGGAGCCCCGACGCCGAGCAAACACTCCCGGCACACTGGGGAGGCTGCTGCTTTTGTCAAAAATCTGTTCTTCTGTGAGTATTTTCACACCGCAACAAAGCTGCAGAGGCTTTGTCCTGCCTTCGCACCATGCAGGCTGACAGCAGCTCATTGGGATGTCGCCCGTGACAGGTTAGAGGCACCTTCCGAAGCCGAGCCCCGACGGTGCCGTCAGGACCACGCTCAGCACGGGTCAGATCCTGCTCTCTGAGCTCATAAAAGGAAAATAAAGCCAAGTTGCAGGAACGACTTTGCTGATACACTTTTTAAGAAGGTCAGTGAGAGCAGAGGAGTCCCTGATTTATTTTAAGTGTAATTCAGCCTTGCGGTGCTAAAAGCGAGGCCAGCGTGGTGCTGGGCTCCGGGACATGGGCAGGAGCATCCTGAGCAGTGTGATCCTGGCAGCCCCAGGGCAGGGATCCCACCAGGAGCCCTCTGCCCGCTCTGCATCTCCCTGCCCTCCTGGCACCACTAAAGGCTTGCCTGGTCCCCAGGAGCTGACGCTGCAGCCTGGCAGCATCTCCAGGGCCAGCCGCAGCCAGGAGAGCCCCGACAGCTCCCGTCCCTTCCCAGGACTCTGTGACCACGGCCGGAGGCAGTCCCGCTTCCCTCTCCTGTGCTGCCCCACGGCTCCCTGGCACGCAAAGTGCAGCGTATGGAATTGTATTTTTCCCCTGAATGCTCTGGAAGAGAAGGAACGAGATTCCGATCGAGTCCAAGCTGCGGATCATGCTGCCTGCTCTCCGAGCCAGCCACCTCCATCCGAGAGCAAACACAGCAGCACAACAGGCCTGCAGCCGTAATACATACAGCCTAATTAATCACATTACTCATGAAAATATATTGGCATAATTAATAACACAAGGCATCTATATTGGCCTCCGTGGCGCAGCAAATTATGAGGCAGTAATACTTGGACGTGTTGACCTGGATTTCATACATAATCCATCAAGCCGTTCCCGCCAGATCGGGTCTCCGGAGACACCAACAATACAAAAATGATAATTAAACAAAAGCAAGATGGACAGCGATAGTGTCAAATTAATCACTGCCAGCATTGCAGGGAAGGGATGGGACAGCCTGATTTTGTCCTGCATGTCCCACACTTCTCCCTGGGCAGGTTTTGGCCGAGAAGGGGACCTGCTGCTGTTGATTATATGTAAGAACAGATCACGCTTTGGTGAGTGAGAGCGTATTGCAGTGTCGTTATCCAGGAGAGGCTGCAGCTTCCCGCAGGGATTCAGGGAACGAGCAACAGGTAGGGACAGGGCGGGCACCAGTGAGGACCATCTGGAAAGCAAAGGGAAGAGCGACCAGCTTGGGGAGAGCAAAGCGCTGGGCTCAGGAGGAAGGAGGTGGACAGACTCGTGTCCTTGGGTCCGTGCAGGAGCCTGAGGCACTCCTGAAGTCACCAGGAATGGGCCAGGAGAGGGGTGACCATGAGCCACCCGAAATGGCAGGGGATGCAAAGCCAGCCCTCCTCTCGACTGCCTGGCCGGTGTCCGCTCTGATGGCGGGGGAAGGTCCAGCCACCGCAGGTGGGGAGCTTCTCACCAGGGACAACGGCCGTCAGAGAGAAAGAAGCAGGCATCAGCGAGCACCCCATGGAGCAGCAGAGCAGAGGGAGCTGCGCAGGAGGGTGCTGCAGGGACTGGCAGCAGGAGCAATGCCAGGCTGGGGAAGGTGCCTGGGTGAGAGCTGAAAACCAGTGTGTGCCTGAGGGGGAGGTGACAGGGACAGGTCAGGGCAGAGACGCACAGCAGAGGAAGGTCAGAGGAGCTCTGCCATTGACCCTCTCTTGTTAACCCCACGGAAGGGCAGGAGGCTGCTCCCAGCACGCTACTTACCCCCTGCATCTCATTCCCCACGCCATGTATATTTACACAACCAGACTCCACCACCGATGCTGCAAGTGCCACCTGAAGTCCTTGCTACTGATGCACTCGGGCCAGGTTGGAGTCTAGTGGGAGGTGTCCCTGCCATGGCAGGGGGTTGGAACAAGCAGATCTTTAAGATCCCTTCCAACCCAACCCATTCCATGATTCTGTGATGATATGATTCTATGATATTCCCTATTAAAGTAATTCCCACCACCCTGCTGCGAACAAGCCATTCCCATCGAGGTGATCCCAGGCAGGGCGATGCCACCTCCCAGCTGGTGCTGACCCTGCCCTGTGCCCTCGCTGTTCCATCACCGTTATCAGTTCTTGAGAGACAAGCGTGTGGTCAGAGGGAGCCCTTTGATGAGAGGTACTGGGTGAGGTACAAGGGGCGTAGCTGGCTATTAAGTGACTCTGGATTAGTGTCCCATTAGTGAGCCTGTATTTGGGAGTGCTAAGTAAAAGCTCTGCAGAAAAGAGACAAAAACATTTGCAATTAAAAAAAGAGGACTCCTCTGGCCCAAATGAAACAGAGTAATGAGGTTGCTTGGTTCAGGCTTGACAGCAAGGAGGTGTGCGCTTGCAGCACCGAGAGCTAGCGCGTGGTCCCCAAGGCTATACCTGGGCTCGTGAGGGCTCCCATCAAAGCCTCACCTACTAAATTAGTTTAATCATGTCTGTCATTAGTCATTTTTGTTGGAGCCCTCATTTGGAGGCCATTTAAAGGGGATTAGAGAAAATCTCCTCTCTTTATTCCCATACAATAGCGATTAACTCTCAGGACTCGCGAGGCATTTTCATATTGATGGAGAGAAGCAAAATGAACTCAGAACCACAAAAGCTGGTGCCCTCCACCATGAACCAGGATGCAAAGCCAGCATTAGAGGAGGAATTATTGGGATGGCACCTGGGGTGCTAATTTATATGCAGGGGAGCCACCAGAATGGGGCTGAAGATTAGAGGGCTCAGAGAAGTGCCGGCACGATTCAGGGTGATGGTAAATGGTGTGGGGCAAGATCCTGCACCCTGGCAGGGCAGCTGTGCCAGGAGGGGCTTTCCTGGAGGCTGGTGCCCGCCTGGCCCCTGTGCCCGGCCCTGACTCTTGCCAAGGACATCATGCGGGGAAATACCTGGCTGTCCCCTGGAAAGGGCCACCACAGTGTCACCTGCATCCATTAACTGCCTGCTCAGCCCTTTGCAGCCTGCCTGAGTTTTGTGCTGGTGCAGGGGGGTGTGTCTGTGGAAGCTGCTCTTGCTGGAGAGTAGAAAACATGCTAAACATGGGTTTTTCTAAAATGCAACCAACACAAAGCCATGCAAAACTAGAACTCAGGATGAATCTGACGACAGGTACTCCAAAATCCACCAAACACTGTGTATTACGTGGAGGAAAGCCTTTTGCTGGAGATGCAATTTCTGTTTTTCCGACAAGTGGGAAGCTCTGCAGAGGTCCCTGAGGAGGGACTCGGCTGCCCAGAGGCCCCCGCGGGCACGCCTGGCACTGAGCAAATATTTTCTAACACAAACCAACTGAAACCAACCCGTAACAAAATGTTCAACAGCAAAGCAGGGACTCGCAAAGCCAGCAGCCCATCCGCACACAGACACCACGAGCCAGAGCAAGAGGCCGGTTCCTTCTCTCACCCTTCGGCTCTGCCCAGGCAGCGTGAGCTGTGCCCGCAGGCAGCTTCTGCTCTGGCCCCGTGCCCGGCTCACCAGCTCTCCTGGCTGCCCGCATCAGCCGTCCCTGCCTTGCAAAGCCAGCCCGGCTCTGCTGGCACCGGAGCGCCCCGAGCCCTGCGGGCATCCCTGCTGCCCGCGGCCAGGCTCTGCCACCTCCTCCTTCAACCAAAGCAGCGCTGCTGACACAGACAGCATTTAACATCAGTTACTCTCTGGTAGCATCAGGTGCTCTCTGGAGCTCCTCGGCCCCGGCTGAGCTTGTGCCGGCATCTCCTGCATGGCAGAGCCTGGGCTGCATCGCCACCATCCCTTCCTCCAGCAAGAGAAGCGTGCAGCACTGCCGGGAACCCGGTGCACGGAAGGGACCCTTGTTTACAAAGCTCATTAATCTTTAACAGAGTGTTTGGGTTAATTTGAAAGGTTACTCACCCGTCAGCGTGAAGGGATCCCAACGGGAATGCTCCTCCAGTGAGCACCGCAGCCTTCGTGGGAAAAGAGATGGGCAAATGAAACCCTCTTATAGGGTCCAACGACATTTGCATCCTTTGCCCTAAAATTGGTAGCGGCCGGTGGAATGCCCGGCACACCGGGCAGGGGAGCATCCTGCTGCCCCGCAGCCAGGCCCCACCGGGCTGAGGGACCCCCCAGCACTCGTCACCTCCTCCCAGGGTGGGATATTGGGATATACTGACCTTGCTGGGGCTCTGCTCCAGCGGCGAGCGAGCCAGGGGCCGTCAGCGGAGCGCAGAGCAAGGGGCACATGGTGGGGACACAGAGGGGATGGTGGCCGGGGCGGCTGGCTCAGCGACGCTGCCGTGGGCTCTTCCCGGCTTCCCACCGCGGCTCCCCGGGCTGCCTGCGGCTGCTCTGCCGGTGTTCTGCCCGCGCTAGCCCTCGCCATCGCCCAGCCCTGCCCGCTCGCCAGCCATCGCTAAATAAAAGCGACCGCCCGCGCTGGCATTTGAGCCGCGTTCCTGGCTTGGGCGACGGCTCCGGTTTTGGATTTCGCATCCACCGAGACAAGTCCTCGGTGCATTCTGTGTTAAATAACTAAGGTTAATTTGATTTGATGCACCACTTCATTATCATAAACAGCTCACAGTATGTCAGTCCTCTGTAATTACTGTTTCCTACAACCAGCATCTCGCTCATTCGCCGTCATTGATGGTGCTTCCCTGTGATCACCTCGCAGCCAAGCACTTCAGCGTGAACTTCCCCGAACAGTAATTAGGTGTCATTTATTCTGTAGTTGGCGGCAATACTCATTTACAAAAGTAAGGGCAAAGATATTAAATTTGCTTTTCATTACAGCCACAGATGCCTCTGATGATCGGGCTGAGGCTGCAGAAGGGCAGGCGGGGAAAGGGACGTTCAGAAGGAAAGGTGCTTTTGGCGAGGGGCTGCCGAGGCTGGGGGTTCCTGGGCTCTGCTGCTGGTCCCCAAGAGCCCTGGGGAGCCCCGGCACCAGGGGTCAGGCTCAGCATCAGCAGAGGAGCAGAGGGCAAAGCGCGGTGCCAGTCCCGCGCCAGGGCTGGGATTTTGGCCAGCCTGGGGAAGCGGCGCTGCTGCCACTGCCAGGCTGCGAGGTGCTTTGCCACCAATGACGGGATGAGAGCGGACACAGGGCATGGCCAGCGTGCCAGCACATGCCGAACTAAACAAATCGAACCTAACAAAGCCACAGCCAACGCCTTTCTCCTGCCTGGTCCCTTCTGGCCCCCAGTCCCTTTTCCAGGACGGGCACTGCCAGACTGATGGCAGCAGCCCCTCTCCTGCCCACGGGAACTCACAGAGCATTTAATTTTCCCCAGACACCACTGTCCTGTGAATGATCTTGCCACCCCACTGCCCCTCACCAGCATCCCCATGGGCCCCCGGCCACAGGCCCTCCTCTCATGACTAGTTTGGTATGAGTCCCGGCCATAGCACCTTGCGAGGAGCATCACGGCGGAGGCAGCACTGGGCAGGTAAAACGGCTCTTTCCACGGAAGCCCCCGTCCCTGCGGAGACGGTGCTGCTGCGGTGCCTGCTGCTCCCTCTGCAGAAACCGGGGACCACCAGCCTCCCGTGCCCATGGCTGTCCACCATGCTCAGGGGCACCCCAGAACTCCTCCAGCCGTGGCAGCTGCAGCCACCCAGCACTGCACCGAAGCCTTCATCCCAGCGAGGCTTCCCAGCCGGCTCCTCTCTGCACTGATCCACATCCCAGGTGGGCATGGGATTATCCCAAGGGCTGGGGAACACCAGTGGCCCCTGCATGCCTAACACATCACTTCCAGCACTAACGACTGCGCTTTAATTGCATGGAATGACTTGGCACTGGGCCTCACTGCTGCCTGGTGCCATGAGCCCTTCAGCAATGATGGGCACTGCAGCCCAGCACTGTGAGCCCTTCAGCAATGATGGGCACTGCAGCCCAGCACTGTGAGCCCTTCAGCAATGATGGGCACTGCAGCCTGGCACCGTGGGACAAATCCCACAGCACTGCCTGGTCAGAACAACCTCAGCCCGCGGGGACACAGAGGGGTTTTGTTAAGCTCAAATTAACAGTGTAGGAAAATGTCAAAGCAGCACACCACGGCTACAGGTAGAGCTGGAGATGCTGTGAATGGCCTGACCCCACCATGGCAAGGGGTAGAAACCCCGATGATGAAGCAGCAGCTCTGCCCCGGGCCGAGTAAAGCTGCTCCAAGTGCCCAGACTGGAAAATGGTACAACTGCATGCAACGGGAATGTAGAGGAGAAATACCCAAGAGTACACAAGAGGAATAGCCAGTAAATGACAGGAATACCCAGTTTGCCACAAGATTATCCAGTACACAAGAGGAAACACCCAGTATAAAAGAGGACTACCCAGTACACATACAAGAGGAACACCCCAGGAGAGTTCAGTCCCCAGTTCCTGAGCTGCAGGCTGGGCTCCTGCTGCCCGGGATAGCTGGTGATGGTGGCCATGGGCTTGTCCTTGGTGGCCAGGCTGCAGTGGGGTGGTTCCTGTGAAGCTGCCTGGCTGCCCACCACTGCTCCCCTGCACTGGGCACCTCCGCAGGCTCCGTGCCTGCTCACCCAGCCGTGCTTCGCAGCGGGATGCTCCGCACGCGGTCCCTGCTCACCGGAGAGAGCACAAAGAGCTCACCCAGCAAAAGACACTCCCTGTTATCATTGCTGTTCTTTTTTAATTGAAATATCCACAGAGCTGAACCGATGGTGTTTGCACTGACTGCGGAATTAGCCAGGCACCAGACTGTAACAATATAAAATATATATTGTTAAAAGCCACTTAAGGCTTTCTCTGGAAGGGTTTGCTGAACCTTTGAACAAGGGCTCAGGGGACAGCCCTTTATTGCCACGGTGACCAGGTCAATTACTCTAGAACTGAGCAAATTATTTATGAGGTGGTCGGCCTATTAAAACATTAACACATCCATCACTTGGCTGCTAATCTGGCTCCTGTCTTTATTGCCCTCCGTTGGGCTTGGGAATTTACTGGCGCTTTATTTGGTACAAAGCCACATTTACAAGAAAAAAAACCCACCCCACAGCTCTTACTTTCACAGAGCCCGAGTTTGAGGGATGCTCTGGCTCCTCCAAACTCAGGTGAACTATTTCTCGTTTGGGTTTTGTCTCTGCTCCTGTTGCCTCCTTGCACAGTCCAAACCAAAGCACAAATCGCAGGTCTTTCCTTTGCAGAGACACTGCAGAGTGTCAAACCCCAAGTCTATCTGTAACCATCAGCATCTACCTGCCCCGTGAGCACGAGTGCTTGCAGGGGGAACGCAGGCCCTGCATGGCAGGGCTGGGGAGGACCCATGTAAGGGAGCCCAGGAACCAGCTCCGTGGGGGAGCCCGAGGTGCCCCACGGAGACAGGCACAGGCTGTGACCCGAGCGCGGGGTCTGCAGCCCCAGACTCGCTGCGGCACCGCTGACGGCACCCAAAAAGTCCTTGCAAACTAAAGTCCAGCTGAACACGCCTTCACGCGACCTCTCTCTTCATGGCGCTGGTGGCAGCAGCCTCGTGGTCCTTGCCACAAGCACAGCCTGGGCCATTCCCCCCAAACCCATCGGTCGTGCCACCCTGGCCGTGCTGCTCACGCCTGCGCCGGGGCCCGTGTGGCTCGCAGGGATCGATTTTCCTCATTACTTATCTCCTTCGTACCACAGGGGAGCGTTCATACGAGTAGGTTGTGATGGGAGCAGAACTGTGGAACTATTATGGAGCCAATTAAACCCAATAAAAATATCGGGTGCGAGCAAACCACTACAAGGAGAGCTGCAGAAACGAGCTGGGGGTTGGCGCGGCAGCGCCCGGGCCACCAGTTGGTTTGGTTAAGTGCTGGTTCGTGGGGACAGCTGGCTGCAAGCCAAAAGGAAATCTGTACCAGCAGCAGAGAAAAATTATTCTCAAGCAGCGACACCGCAGAAACCGCTTCCCTCCGACGGAATTAAAAGAGTTAGACTTGGGAGAGCCGGCGAATGTGAGAAAGGGGCAGGGCGGACACCGGTGCCAATTAAAAGCTTGCATAGCTCATTCCCCCAGACAGCAAATCCCGACTACAAACACGAGTATTTACCGCAGCCGCCGCCTCGCATTCCAGGCGAGCACAAGGGAGCTGGCGCGGGATGCCGGCTGATTGGCAGCAGCATTCAGCAACGCGCAGAAATCCCTTTTTGTGCTGTTCCTGCAAGCATCTTTAGAGATGCCTCTGAAACATATGGCTTCCTTCAGCGGCACAAAGGGGCTAACGACTGCCCGGGAATGCCCCGAGTATTAAATATGGGATCGCTGCAGCCACAATGCCACACCAGAACGGCGATTCATGTTTGGCGTTGGCTCCAAAGGGCTTTTGTGGAGAATTAGCTCAAGGAGAAAAAAAACCAAAAAAAATTTGTTACCGATGCTTAAAACCGGGGCGCAGTGCGAGTGGGGCACGGGGCTGGGCCCATTGTCTGCCCCACAGTGCGGGCTGCGCCGCGGCCACTTCGCTTTCCTCGCCCATTCCTCTGCGCACAATGCGCGAGGGGAACAAAGGCTTGTTCCTGAGCAGGGGCAGTAATTCATCCGCGCCCTTCAGCCCCTGCAGGCAGCTGCCCCCTTCCCAGCACGGCTGCCAGCCCTACCAGACACCGAGCCACCCAGCCCTCCTTTCCCATCGTCTCCAGGGAGATGGCCATGGACCTGCATCCTAATGATGGGCGGCCGGCATCGCCCGCGCCCCGCAGCCGGCTCCCTCCGGCCCCTTCCATGCTGGGGCTGCGTGGTGCCGGCACCGGCATTACGGATTCAGCCCCCGTTCCCTCACGCAGGCCCCACCGCTGTTGGGAGCATTGCTGGGGAACGCCGAGGCACCGGCCAAGCACTGAATTAGAACCCACATTGTCTGAGAGACTCCACTTTGGAACCGGCACAGCCCAGCATCGGTGGCCGGTGTGGATCTCCAGCACGGTGAGCACCCAGCACCAACCACCCCTTAGACGTGGAAGGAAAGAGAACCAGCCCTTCCAGACCCTCCCCGCTGTGAACACACCATTTTTCAAATCCTTGCATGGCGGCAATAAAAGCTGGCGGCCGCGGCACACCCTGACCCCTGCCCCGAGGAGCCCTTTGTGGAGCATCGCGACGTCCGCACGCCGGTGGGATGCGGGGGGCTGGAGATGCCAAGGTGCACGCCGACGAGCCCACACACCCCTCGGCGCCCGGCCCCCCGCCCCGANCACATGTTAATGAGCAGCGCTGGCGGAGCCGCGCCAATTAATTGCTGGAAGGATCTGTTAACTTACCACATGGGGAGCCGTGGTGCCAAATTGGAGGGCAGGGTTTCGCGGCGCGGCGGCGGCACAGAGCTCCCTGCGCCCGCCGTTCTCCGGGCAGCAGGTACGGCTCAACCGCAACAGGGCAGGTGAAGGCAGGAGACAGACCTGCTTATATTTTTGTATTTAAATTTTTTTCTTCTTCTTCTTCTTTTTTTTTTTTTGAGCTCACGTAGCATTTGGGGTCACATGCTGCCGCGAGCATCGGTCGGCACCGTCACGTGCCCGGGGTCAGGGCTCACGTGACGAGCAAACCTGATGAAGTGCCACCACGACTCGTTCTGCGCCGGCCCGAAAAAACTTAGTTGTAAAAAAAACCCACCTAAATCTCATTTATAATGGGTTAATGAAATAATTAATTTTCGAAGTAGGCTCCTAACCTTTAGAACCAAATAATTTCGGTTGGGGGCGGGGCGTGAGAGCAAGAGATGGGAGCGAAATGCCAAGATTTCGATGAATATTTAATACACCCTCCGCGCTCCTCATAAGCTCCTGCGCCTTGGAGCCGTGCCAGCGCCATTTGAATCCCAGCCTTTGTTAATCACTAAATTGACGCCCCTGTTGCTGGTCGGTGTTTGCGGCTCTATCAAGCTGTAATCTGTCACTGCGAATACGGGGGGAGCGTCACTCAGCGAGCACCCGCCGGCCCTGCCGCGCTGCCCGCACAAAGCCCAGCGCTGGTCCCCACCCTTCCGCCCCTACAGAAACCCTCATATAGATAGATATAGATATAAAATATACATGTGTATTTTTTTTTCCAGCCAGAGTTAGCAGCGGGAAGCTTCGGAAGGCTCCTTCCTGTCGTACTAAGCGCAGAATTTTGCATTATTTGAAATTTTCATCATTTTAAGCAGAAAGAAACACAATTCCACAAATAACCATTGCCCCCCACCCCGCCTGACACGACCTCCCCTTTGACGCCGCGGGACCAAGGGGGCTGCACGCGTTATCGGCAAGGACAGTGGCTATCGCGACATGCCCGACACAGAGGGGGTGGATGCAGGGACCGCCCGGGGGGCCAGACCCAGCAACAGGCGATGTGATACGGGATAGGAGGGTGGGTCTACGACCAGCCACAGCCCTGCTGGGCATCGAAAGGCTGGAATGAAAAATCTCATCCCGCGAGCACACAGATGTACAAATCCAGTAAATAAGGAGATTTCCCCAATGAAAACCAAGCACTCAGCAACACCGGGAACCTCGGCTCTGCAGAGGGGGCCCGGGCATGGCCCCGTGGCTGTGTCCATGTGCCGACGGGCACACCATGGCTGCTGCAGGGCACCCGGGCTGCTGAGTCCCTGCTAGCCCTCCGTACTTCGCAATTAGTTTAACTAATTGGGCAGCAGCTCCAGCATAATTCACTTGATTCCCCTAAACCATTAATTATTCTGCATTCAGGACAAACACGCTCTGCAGTTCGCTGCGTGCCGGCAGCTTCATTGGCATTCCCGGCACACGGCGGCCGCTGGAAACCAGCGTCTGCGGCTGTGCCGGGCGCTAACGAACCGCGGCGAGGGAACACTTGATTGGCCACACGCCGGAGGAAAGGAGAAAAACAAACCCAATTTTCATTCCGTATTAAATCAGCCGCATGCATGGCAGGGAGGCAGCGGCTCCCGCTCCCGGCACCAGCGCGGTGCTGGCACGGGGTGTGGGCAGCGTGCTCGTGGCCGTACCAGCACCTCGCCGGGCATGAGGACACTGGTGCCTTTTCCATTGTTGGGATGTTTGGTTCTGTTGGTTAATTTGGCATGTGCTGCTGCCACAACGGGCTCACTGCGGTTCCCAGAGCATCTCGAGGGCTCTGGGCTGGTGCAGGAGGAATCGGCTCAGCCAGTGGGCAGGGGGATCAACGCCAGCACCATCCCGCTCCAGGGTGCCAAAAGGGGTGGAAAACCACCGGGATCAGGCAACTTGCAGCCCTCAGCGCCTGTGGGCTGGCTCTGCAGTGCCAGCCCGGCTCTCTGTCGGATGATGGGTCCCTCCCCAAGATGTCGCGGTCACTGAAGGGGTGGCCTGTGGCCACAGCTCCCACCTGAGAGCAGCTCAGTCCCCCGAGGTTGGGCTGCTCCCATCCTCTTCTCCCCGCTGGCTCCAGCCAGCTGGTGCATGGAGAAAACTCAGCTGAAGAAGGACACAGCTGATCTCACGGCCACGCCGTTGGCATGGGCTGGGAAGGACGGGCACTCCCTCCCTCTGGTGCACCATGAAACCCCTGCACCCGGCTGTGATTGTGACACAAGCACTTCTCTGGTCGTCCCCCAAAATACCAAGCTGTCCCTCATGCTGCCACACGCTGAGATCACACGTGAGCATCTCCTTGATGCTCGAAGGCCCAGGAGAACAGGATTTAAGAAGTCTAGTGCTGCCAGTGTGGGGGTAAGGCATTGGCAGGGAGCCAGAGCCCACAGAGCAGGGTCCCTGGGATGCTGCTCAGGGCCTCCCTCCAGGGGCTGTGGATGGAGCAGGAATTCCTGTGCTGGTGTAGATCTGCAGCTCCCCTCCCTGCCCTGCTGCTGGGATGCCCAGGACATGGTGGACACAGCCAAAACCAAACCCATGGGCTCCTGAGCAGCCCACACCTTCACCCCAGCCCCTGGGCAGTGATGCCGGCGCCCCAGCTGCAGCCTCTGCCCTGCACCCGGCTGTCGTGCCCGTGTACCACACCACGCAGATCGCTGGGCTGCCCGCGCCTGCTGCAGCTAACGCGGGGTGGGCAGCAGAGAGGGCAGGGGCCGCTGTCCCCGGGGAGCGGAGACACCTTCCCATGCCAGGGGCTCCAAAATGGTGAACACAGGCCAGGGCAGGGATGATGCCTCTGGGCTGCGTCGGGCAGCAGAGCAGGGCATGCTGGAACATGGTGGCAGCGACATGGTGGCACGCGGTGGCAGGGGCACGGTGGGGATGTCTCACCTACCTGCTCTGCCGGCGGAAGGGGATGGAGCAGAGCGCGCCCGCTCCTCCGCGGGCACAGGGCACGCCACGTGCTCGGCCCCCGCACGAAGCAAGCCGGGCGGCCGCCGGGCACCAGCTCATTCGTGGAGGTGAAAGGGAGCGGCCGGCTGGAGACCCGGCATTTTCAGGAGCTTTTCTTCCCTCTCGGCAGAGATGAAGGAGCGCCCCGGATTCATCTGTCACTCCAGCGCTGCCGCACCGAGCCGTAGGCGCCGTGTTATGTCCTTGAGACACAGACCGATGCCATCTGGGCAAAATGCCACGAGATCCCTGGAGACCGGGGAGAATCGCGCCGCATGCGAGAGCCGCGCCGAGCTGAGCACGCTGCCGCGATCCACAAATATTAACTGCTTTGTGGCTGGGCCCAAGTGTGGGAGCAGGGGGTGTGCGGGGGGACGGCTGGGCAGGGAGCTGGGGCTGGCACACTGCTAACCCCACACCGAGGGCAGCTCCCATGTGCGGGCTGGGGGGGCAATGGGCAGGTCTTGTGGGGCTGGCAGGACACGGAGCACCGATGCTGCGGGATGTGGATGCTTGGAAGGTTCCATTGCTGCCTCCTTGCCAGCTCACGGATGCCCTGTGAGGTTTGCCAGCTCTCTGTGGGGCCATCTGGGCACACGGGGCTGCCTGAGCATCCCCTCCCCACACGGGAACACCGTGGAGGGGATCATCCAGGGGATACATGCACCGGTTGTGTTGCGCATCAAACGTGGGCAATCAAACACCCCCACCTGCCCAGGTAAGAGCAGGAGCAAAGGGGCACCCAGAGGCTTTGTCTGCACCCATGGGGTGTCCCCAGGCCTCAGGCAGCAGCTGAAGGGCTAGAACCCACCCCCTGCTCCTCCTCACCTTTGCCTGGCAGATGTGCTGCATGCGGTGCGGACGAGCCGCTGCCACAGAGCCCCAGGGGCTGGCCCAGCCACGAGCAGGCATCTCCGGAGCACGGGTCCCCATCAGCATCCCAGGCATGGAGAGCTTAGAAGAGAAGCAAACGATGCACCAAAAACCGACGGAGGAGTGAAGACATTCAGCAGGGAGGGATCACCCGTGCTTTTCCTGGGGGAAGGGGCCGCGCCCACAGCTCTGCCAGTGTCCGCAGCCCTGGCTGTGCCCGGCTACTTTAAAGCTCATCTTGTCCAACCTCCCTGCAGGGAGCAGGGACATCTGCAACTCCAGCAGGTTGCTCAGAGCCCCGGCCAACCTCACCTGCAATGGTTCCAGGGATGGGGCAGCCACCACCTCTCTGGGCAACCTGCGCCAGGGGCTCACCACCCTCAGCAGCAACAATTTCTTCCTTCTCTCTAGTCTAAATCTCCCTCTTTTAGTTGAAGCCATCCCCCCTTGTCCTGTCCCAACAGGCCCTGCTCAAAAGTCTGTCCCCATCCTTCTTGTAGACCCCCTTGAAGTCCTGCAAGGCCACCAGAAGGTCTCCCTGGAGCCTTCTCTTCTCCAGGCTGAACAAGCCCAACTCTCCCAGCCTGGCCTCCCAGCAGAGGCCTTCCAGCCCTCCCATCATTGCTGGGGCCTCCTCTGGCCCCGCTCCAGCAGGTCTATGTCTCGAGGACTCCAGAGCTGGCCCCAGCACTGACAATTCTTCCATCACTGACACTGAAGCACTCCACAAGCTCTCTCCGCTGGAGCACGGTGGGTCTCTCCTGGCTCCAGAGGCTCTGCAGCCAGCGAAGCAGGTGAAGGGTCCTGCAGGGGTGCAGAGCACCAGCCCCACCAGCTGCCCCCAGCCCCAGGCATGCAGACGCCCTTGCCCTTGAAAATGGGTCAGAGGCTGCACGCAGATGTCCGTCTGTCCGGCCAGAGACCCCGCTGTCCATCCCAGCAGCTCCCAGGCCGCTCCTCCCCGCATCCTGCGCTTCCGTTGCCGCAGCTTTGAACTGGGCACAGGGAGGATTTGCTGCAGCCCGGGAAAGAACCCCTGCGTAGAATTAAAGTGTACACCCGGTTAATTGCTGATCATAATGCATTTCCCTCTCTGACGCCGGCTGCTAGCCCAGCTATTGCTGAGGACAGCAAAGCAAAACGCTTCATTTCCATTCTTTTTTTTCAAATCGAAAAAGCCCAATTTATCTTAATGTGACACCAAAACCCAGCAAAACATTCCTGGGCTCCAGCCCGCGCTCGCTGACAACATCTTCACAGTCACGTACCACGGAGAATCAATTATCTGGCAGAACATGTCCCAGAGGCATTTAGATAATTGCAAACATAAGTACAAAATCTGCCACTAATTATTAAAGAAATACCAAATAAGGAGGCCAAGCGATAGAGAAGTAGCGTCACCGGGCGCGAGAACCCTCCCGGCGTGCTGCAAGGGACGCTTTTCGGAGGGGTGCGTTGCTGCCATGCCGGGAAAGCCCAAACCCTGCAGAGCCCAGGCACGGCTGCTCCCAAGCACGAGGTCCTCCACGTGCCAAGCATCGCGGTGGGATTCACCGCCTCCTCCACCGAGATCTACTTCGTGTTTTCCTTAGAACTTCAAGAGTTCCCGGGGGGGTTCAGGAGCAGGGAGATGCTGGCGGAGCGGCTGGATCCTGCAGCACCGTTGTCTTCTCTTCCCCCTCCCCGTTACCTTCTGCACAACCTGACGCAGAGAGAAGACCCGCGCTCTGCGCTGCTCGCCCCGACCGTCCCGTCCCCCACCCTGCAGGCACGGCCGTTACCCTGGGTAGAGCTCACGCGGGATTTTTGCAGAATATTCAGCAGCTCGAATCAGAAAGCAGCCCGTACCCATGGATGGTTTTTCCTGCCTCCACGTACAGATTCCCCTCCAGCGCACCAGGCAGCAACAGCAGGAGCAACAAGACGCTCATTAGACACCATCAAAACCTCCAGCAGAGCTCCAGCATGCTGAAGAGCCGTCCTGAGCCCGCATTTACCCCGAGCTCCAGTTTTTCTTGCAGCTTTTAAGAGCGAGGTTGTTTCAGTGACCTCACGCAGGGCTGCTGGGCTGGATCCTCTCAGATGCCCAGTACCTTCCTACCTGCTCCTTCCCTTCCGCCTTCCCAACCCGTCTGAGCCCTCACGGGGACACGAAAGGGCCCCACTGTCAAAGCAGGATCCCAAACATCGCGCTGTCCACAGGAGTTTGGATGCTGAACTGAGCAGAGGCAGGATTTCATCTCTCTGGGACCACCCTGCTGCCCTGCCCATGGCACAGTGGAGACATCCCAAAGCCCAGGAGACCCTCTGCTTGCCCAGCCTCACGGCAGTGCCAGGGGGTCGGGACGCTGGACCTGGGTCCCTGTGGAGCATCACCTGCCTGGCTCTGTCCTGAACCATGGGTTAGCAAAGCACCAGCCGTGAGATGTAGCTGCCAGGAGCTGGTATTCCCAGCTCCAAGGAGAAGTAGGATACTGTTTAACTCAGATTAAAAAAAAAAAAAATAACCACCAGCAGAAAAAAACGAACCAAAAAAGAGAAACAAGAAGAAGAAGAAAAAAAAAAAGGAACAAAACCCAACCTCACACTAGGATTTGAAATGAGAACACGTCTGCTTCTAATTCCGTACAACCGCTGGTGATTGTCACTATCTATAATTACGGGCGGCTTTTCATCCCTTGAGGTTCAGCTTCCTTCCCACCAGTCTTGGGAGTCCCGTCATTCATCCCTCCCACCCCTGCAGATGCCCTTCGGACCTGCCTCCCTTCGCTTCAACTCCTCGAGGCACAGGGGGGTTGCAGGACGCTCACGGCCAAGACCCTCAGCCCTGCTCCGACCGGAAAAGCGAAGGGTGGGTTTGGCAGCAGCACCAGCCCCCGTTCCCAGCCGGGGAAGGAGCAGGAGCACAAGCGATGATGCTCCACGCGCCGCTGAGCCGAGGGGCTTGGAAGGAAGCCCATGTTTGAGGGCTCCTAAAGGGAAAGCAGCTTCTCTGTGACAGCGTTTTGGCAAAAACAGCGTTATTTAAATACAACAGTTTCCTCCGTCAAAGTAAATAATAATTAAGTAAACCCAATTAAAATCAGGAGAGAGCCAAAATATTCTCAGAAGTGTCTGGGTGTTTGACTCAGCTCCTCACGGGAGGAGCAGGGGCTCGTGGCAGGACTTGGGGTGCCGGGGACATGGCCAACAACCGCCAGGCACCGGGGCTGGGCAGGGGGTGCACGGACACGAGCAGACGGCGGGTCAGGGACGGGATGGGATGGGATGGGACCGGGGTGCCTCCGCCTCCCCCCCACCCCCCTGTCAGCCCATCTCAGCTTCTGAACACAGTTTGCTGCTGGCTCCCAGGGTCGAGGACACAACCTGCCAACAAGGACATCCTGAGCCTCATCGGTGACGAGCAGCTCCGGGGGCACGGCCCAGCCCTGGCACCCGGCTTTAGGCTACCCCACACCCCTGGGGCAGAGCAGGAGCTGCCCTCGCCATCCCCATGGGGCTGGAGAGGTTCCCACCCTGTCCCCGCAGAGCAGGAGGGGTCCTCACCCCAGCCCCGTGCCCTAGATTAGAAACATCTTGCGGATATTTACAGGAATCAGCCAAAACACACCGGGAGGAACCCAAATGCACCCGAGGAGAGCCCCGTGTGTGGCCACATCTGCGCGGCACGCATCGCCCGGCGCGACCCACGGTGAACAGAATGTAACCACGTCCCTGCGGTGGCTCTTCTTCCACCATGTCCTCATTTCCACGCTGCCCTTAAAACAGCACAGAGTGTTTTCATCTGCAACGCTGAGGATTTCATTTGCTCAGGCGTCCTTTTGCGGAAAGGGCTCTCTCCTTTCATCAGCATAGTAATAATAGTGAAAAAATTAAACCGAGCTCTTTTTGAGAGCATCCTTAAAAGGCCCAGGCGCTTTGGAGAGACGCCAAGGTGCTCCCTGAGCCGCACTCAGCGCGGGACCGTGGGCAGGAGCCTCTTGCCTCATTTAGTCTCTGCTTTGGTTCTCAGCTTGCAGAAAATTGATGAAGGCTGCTGGCTTGGCAACGGCAGACGTCAGAGATGTCTGCAGACATCTTTATTTATTTTCCTCTGAAAGCATCACAATGTGTCTATGCTGATGGCAACACTGAAAACAACAACAACAGCAAAATAATCCCACCTCCAGCAGACCCCCAGTCCAAGGAGCTGGGGACCACCAAGGGCACGGGCTGACCCACAGAGACATGGACCACCGCGGACATCAGCTGACCCATGGAGCTGGAGACCAGTGAGGGCATGAGCTGAGCCCTGCAGAGCCAGGGACCACCGCGGGCACGAGCTGAGCCCCAAGCAGTGACCAGAAGCTGTGGCCACCATGCAACGGCAGATCCTTCAATCCCGGCCTGGCCTCACCTTTACCAATCAACAGTCAGGGACCATGACAAATAATTGTTTGCAGCCATCATTAGCTGAAAACAAGGCGCATCTGCATATGCTTAATCTTAATTAGGCAGACTTGGCAAGGAGCCCTTGCTCGTTGCTACCAAACAACCATTTAACTTGCAAAAGGGCAACAAAAGCCCAGGGGCGTGTGAGCACGCAGGCACACGAACCATGGATAGAAGAACCACCTGCAAAAGCAGTGGTGGGGCTGGAGGGCCCGTGGCCAGCGCTGCCCCGTCCTGCCTTTCCTGGCCACCAGCCCAGCCCGGACACGACGCACGATAGTGGAGCTGATCTAAATTACAGCCGAGGCATTTCCCCACTGAACACATTGCTGCTAATTACTCAGCTCTTGTTTACCTCTCAAAGGAGCCGGCGTTGGTGGACCTTGCAGAAGCATTTCCACTGGAGGAGGAGGAGGAGGAGAGGGTGTTTAGGGCTGGCAGCCTGGCACTGGATTAGGGCTTTGAATTTGTGAGCAAGTCCTCACTGCATGGGGAGGGAAACCGGGTCATGGGCTCGGTGTTCAGCCCCTCGTGTCTGTCGGTGATCTCAGCCCTGCCGAGCCAGGGCAGCACCAGCACCAGGCACCCCCCACGGCTCGGCAAAGGCAGCTGAGGCCCCGCAGTCCTGCCGGGCACCCCATCCTCCATACAGCATCTTCCTCCTCATCACCACCATCCTCCTCCAAACCTCTCCCACGCTCTCCCCTGCCCAGACAAGCCTGGCACAACCCAACGGGGCATTATTTCATTATTGTATGTACAGATACAGCCGTGATGCATCTGGGAAGGTTCCATCATCCCCCACGTGCCGCAGAGCCAGGACCGTCTACAAAGGCACCGCAGCTCACCAGGCGCCCGCGCTCCCGGCACGCTGGTACCATGTGCCCCGTGCACCCACCCCGGGGCAGGAGCTGCCAACTCACACGTTGCACGAACCAAGCCAGGGTGGAAAGAAGCCGTGTGAGCCCACGTGCAAAGCTCCAGCCCCGTGTCAGTGCCCTGAGCCCACGAGCTCTTACCTGGGTGCTGGTGTGTGGCAGAGTGAGCGGCGGCCCCGGCACCCCGTGCCCTTGCGGCACGCTGGCGTGGAGACACTTGCCAGCAGATGAAGCGAGCCATCGAGGGGGACTGACGGTGTCTGTGGGGAAACAGATGCCAAGTCAGAGCAGGAACGGGAAAATAAGTTTCCTGCAAAGAAACACTGCGCTGATGGGAAACAGAGACGATGCCCCGGAGCAGCGCTGCAGGAGAATCACCCCAGGATGAACCCCTCAAATCTCCCCCGAGGCCTGTGGGAGGGGGCTCGGTCCCCCTACTCCCCAGCATTCCGGCTGGCCTCTTTGGACCTGGCCAGTGTCCAGCCGAGGTGGCCAGCTGGGCTGGAGCCATTGCCTCCTTCACTGGTTAGTCTGGTTTTGGGTTTGTGCCAGAGAAGAGCCAAGGGGACTGAACGGTGATGGAGAAGCGGCACAACGCCGGAGATGGGCTGCAGGTAAATGCTTGGAGAGCCACCAAATATTGAGCAAAAAAAAGCCCAACAAGGTAGATTTTGCACCAAAGAAAGCCCGTGATTTCACAAGATGAGGCTTCGAGCAGTGCTGGCGCCGGCTCTGCAGTGCCTGATTTTATGCATTATCAATTTACAGCATCTCCTACAGCCCGACCGCGACACCTACACAGAGGGGAATTAAAATAACGCTGGGAATCATCAAAACATTTCACTTTTAATTGAAATTGACTCCAAGATTGTACATCAGGGAGGCTAAACGGAAGACATCACAGCTGAGCAAACCACCCCAGTAGGAGAAACCAGCGCGGGGCTCGGCGCGGCAGCCGGCAGAGCGCTGGCAAGACGCCGCGAACGGGTTCGGCAAAAAGCACCGAGGGTTGAGAGCTTAAAGCAGAAACCTCCCAGAGCTTTAAATAACTCTAACGAACGCGTTCAGCACGGGTGGTGTCAAAGACTAGGAAGCGATGGGTGGGGAGGAGCCCACAGCTGCCCCTGCTTGGCACCCCGAGACACCGCGCGTGTTTCGGGAGAGATGAGGATGCTGGCGTGTTTAATTCCGCCCGCACGTGTAACGGGGCTCAGCTAGAGAGGAACGGATGAGGCCCAAGGCTCGTTTCAGGTGGAAGAGCACGTTGCAAGGAGCAGAGTGGCAGGAGGAAACGGAGACACGGGCGAGGCGTTACCTAACGGAGCGTTTCCGATCAGTGTGTTTACAAGTCGTTTGAGAACATCAGCGTGGGCTGGGGGGGGACAATAGCAATGGATACATGAAATGGAAAAGGAGATGGGATGTTCACAACTGGAAGGAAAGATTGGGCCTTCGGCTGGAGTTCCAGAAAACTCGCGCTCGATACCTGCCCCTCGCAGGGCAGCGCGGGAGCGGGAGGCTCTGTGCTGCTTCTCCTGCGTTTCTCTTATTTTATTCCCTGACGTGATCAAGAAAGATTTAATCGATATTGCTGCTGAAAATTCTATTAGAAAAAAAAAAAAAATTAAAACCTAGCTCAGCAATATTTTGCCCAGGTCCGTAAAAAACGATTTAAAACACCGGCTTCAATTCCAGTTGAAATGTAAATTGCAGCAGAAATCCCACTGCAATAGTTTGAAAAGAGGAGAAAACACGGGGCCTGCACGGTCCCTCCACAGGCATTTCAGAGGCTGCCTCTGCCCAGGCAGATGAGAGCAGCGTTCTCCGAGCTGCAGGGATTTCTGCTGTTACCTCCGCAGAGGAGTTCTGCACCCCCATGAACCGCTCACACGGTGCGACTGCACGCCTGAAAATGTGGCTAAATAGCTTAGAAATTAAACAGCGAATAGAAAAAGCCCTAAAAATCTCCCAAGCACAGAATTGTTTGTGATTTTTAATTTTGGTTTACCTTTTCTCCAGTGAGTTTTCCCAGCTCCAGGGATGGATGGCAGGGAATTCCAGCAGGGCATCCTCTCTGGGTGGGCGTTGCCTGCCCGTGGCTCTGGCCGGCGGGGCAAGATCAGCATCCAAGCTGGCAGATCCCGCACCCACTGTTTGCAAACCCCATCACAGGTCGGTTTTTGCGCTGGAGGAACCATCCCCACTGGGAGCGGAGGAGCTCGGGGCCGGGGTGTGCACCTGGCTGTGCAGAGGGACCCCGGCCATGGCTGGGGGGCTGCATCCCCAGAGCGGGGACCGTGCCGGGGTGGGTCACCTCCTAGACCACAGCCCACAGTGAGGAGCTGAGCAGCGTGATGAGGCAGCCCCGTGGCTTTCACACCGCAGCCTCATCCCCAGGGGTGGCGGGGCTCCAGAAACAAGCCAGGGTGGGGGGGTCGGGCTCCCATCCCCACCAGCCCTCTCCATGGGGCTGGGAGAAAGGCTCTGCCCCAGGATCCCCCTTCTCCATGCTTCCATGTGCCAGCTCCAGCCCTCCCTGCCAGCCCTCCCGGGGGCTGGGACCCTGGGACCCCCCAGCGGGAGCCCACCTTCCCTGTGCAAGCCCTGGGTTACTCATCCTGGAGCTGGAGGGCAGGTGAAGCTCTCCTCCCACTGGACAAGCTTGACTGCTTGTTTCTTAGAGGACTTGACTTAATTACTCCTCAGCCATGGGCAGGAGTCCAGCTCCACTGCCCGGCCCCAGCGGGACCCTCGCTGCCATCACGCAGGGGAGCAGCTCCATCAGAGCCGTGCTCCCAGAGCGGCAGAGCCCTGATAGCTCCACCAGCCCCCAGCACCACTCTCCCTTTTTAATTAGGGAGCCTCCTTCCCTGAAAGGTGAACCCCCCTTCCCAGCTCACCCAGCATCTCCCAGCCCAGCGGGACTCCTGAAAGCTCCAGGCCTTGATTAGCTCTTCCTTTTAATTAGACTCATTCAGGGGTGTTGCCTCCTTCAACCTTGGGCCGCCTTTGCTTTCTCTTCCTGCCCTGATACCGACCCTGGGGGCGGCCGCTGCCTCCCCCCGCGATGGGTTGGTGACCTTCCCCGCCAGGTCCCCTCTACGGCAGCCTTGGGATGTGATCACTGCCCGGACCTGGTCCTGCTCCCCGGACAACCTACTCATGAGCCACCGCACCCTGGAGCTGCCCCATCGCCAGCCCCACATCCTGCCCTGGCCGGGTTTGCAGGTAGAGCAGCTTGTGGGCTGCGAGACTCACAGAGGATCTGCACCAAGTGCACAGCTAAGCTTGCAGGATCATTATTTTATATCAAAATTCATGGAATCATGGAATGGTTTGGGTTGGAAAGGACCTCAAAGATCACCTTGTTCCAACTCCCTGCCATGGCAGGGACACCTCCCACTAGACCAGGCTGCTCAAGGCCCCGTCCAACCTGGCCCTGAACACCTCCAGGGATGGAGCATCCACAGCTTCCCTGGACAGCCTGGGCCAGGCTCTCACCACCTTCAGAGTGAAGAATTTCCTTCTAATTTCCAATACCAAACCCAGTTCCAGGGCAACGGTGCAAAAAGCAAACCTCAACTGATCCCACTGCCGTATAAAACCCAGCCTCTACAACCCTTGCCTGGCAAGAGTAGGAGAATCGGTCTGGAGACCAGTTGAGAGCTGTGCTCTTCTCTGCCTGGCACTCGGGTCCATCAGGACTCCAAGACAAGCTCAGTAACAATCACTACAGCCTTGGAAGGTACCAGGCTGCAGACAGACATTAGTAGCTGTCTTCCTTCCACGAAGGTATCTGCTGGAGGGCGATGAGCGGGGTTAGCTGCACATCTGACCTCAGCACACACGGGATGGGTCCATGCTGCTTTTGCTAAGAAAGCCCAGAAGACACTAACAAACACCCGGTAGCGCCCTTGGCTCTGGTGACCCCCCCACCTGGTGATGTATCCCAGGGGACTGAGAGGTCCATCAACCCCCCAACAGCCAGATGCCTCCACCCAGAGTAAATGTCAATTTTGTGGACCCAGACCCTCTTTGTAACCTGTTCTCAGTGGCAGGTTCCACCTTCGCAGCTCACACAGAACCGACGGCGTTTCTCTGGCCTTCCAGTCACTCAGAGCGCAATGCAGGACCACAGAGCCTTCCCTCCGTTCTCCTAGCTGGCCACATCCATTTAGGAATTGGCACGTCACCGTTTCTTTTTCAACGATACCATCGGTCAGACTCCACTTTCGTGTTCCATTCTCCATTCTGGGGCAGGTCAGGTGTCCGACGTGTTTGTCTCCACCACCTGTACGGAAGGAACCCTCACGCTCCCTACAGCATCGCCCCAGCCCTCTGCTTGCTCCTTTGGCCGCTTCCCATCAGACAATACAACCTACAGGAACAACTGCCAAAACCACCACTCCCCTCTTCGCAACCCCACAAACCCCACTCTGAATCAGAAAAAGCAGCTGGCAGAAGCTGTCAAGAGCTCAGCTCGCACAACCTCGCCTTTGCTCTGCGCTGGCACAACCCAGCCCAGCCCTCACCATCCTCACCAAACACCAGTACGGATGTCTACCTCGAGCTGCCCTTCCTGCACCTCAGGTTCAGCACTTCCATGTCCAAGCCCCGGATCCATCCCTGCCCGTGGAGCGTTCCAGTTGCTCCCACATCTGCTCTCTGCCCTGCCTGGTTTGACAGAGCTACTCCATAAAGAACTGTCCCAAGTTCCACACAAGCTGCTGAATTATCCCGAACCCTGGGAACAAGGCAGCATACTCCACACCTTTCAACTCCAGCCAGTCCCACCTCGCCGACTCCTACATTTGCCATATTCACACAAGCTCCCTGCACTGCACAGGAGATGCGGGATGAGCCCACCTGACCACCATTTGCACCTTTTTTTTTAAAAAAATTATATCTGTCTTAAAACTCTCAAGCTAATCCCACGTTCCATGTCTGGATTCCGTGCCGCTCTGAGCAGAGCTCTGCCCTTCTCCTTCTACCCCGCGGCTGCCGGCAGGGTTAGCTCCGCACCGTGTGGCACCGCCGTATGAAAACACCAAAACGCACAATGACAGCAGCTCTTGGCCGTCCCTCCCCAACCCGCATCACTGTGGAAGACCTAAAGTCCCAGCAGACGTTCCAAGCGGGCCCGCTGAGCTGCCACACGCCGCACGCGTCGCTCCCAGACCAGCTCCCGGGTCCATTTGGTCCGTGCTCAGCCCCCGCCGCAAAGCTCATCGCACTGGAGTTTACTGAAAACTTTTTATTGTAATCAAAAAGGTGACAGTAACAGGGCTGTAATGAATTCTGCAAATCATTCTGCTGGCATTTTATAACTGATACCAGCTTCTTCTGCCAGGCAATTAAAAAAAAAAAACCAACAAAAAAACCTCAAATGTGAAAATCTTCACAGTACAGTAAACTCCACCCAAACTAATCAACGGTGGTTAAAAAGAAGATGCCCCAGCAAAACCTTTCATGTTCCATGGTCACAACTCACAATTCTGTACAAAATGTTCACTTTTATAAAGCTCTGATGTAAAAATCAAATAATCAAGCAGCAATATTTTAAGTGCAGCACAGGGTCTTTCATGTCACTATTTACAACGCTTGAATTCGTTTACATTTTAACAAAATTTAATACAGATGACTTAGGAATTAAGTCACTTTAATTATCTGCCGTTCTACGTGGGGACAGATTTCACTTTTTGGTCATCCTTCTCCTTATCTTTGCTCTTCTTCGATTTCTTCTTCTTGTGTTTGTGTTTTTGGCTCTTCTCCAATTCCGTTTCGTTCCCGAGGTGTTTCTTATGCTTCTTGTGTTTCTTATGCTTCTTGTGCTTCTTCTTCTCTTTCTTCTTTTTCTTTTTCTTGCTGTCCTGGCTCTCTCCCGAGCTGGCGCTGCTGCTGTGGCTCCGCGTCTGGCTCTCGGACGGGCTCTGGCTGCGGCTGCGGCTGACGCTGGGGCTGCTCTGGCTCTGACTCCTGCTCGCTTCAGGCTGCTCAGCCGGGGCGGGCGCTGCCGCCTCCTCCTTCGCCTTCTCCACAGCCTTTTCCTTCGGTTCTTTCGGCGTTTTTCCCGCGGCCTCCTCGTCCTTTGCAGACACGTTACTCTCGCTGTCGCTCTCGTTGTAGTCTGGCACGAAGGCAGCCTCGTCAGTCTCTCTGGTCAGATCGGACGAGAGCCGCGAGGAGCTGCTCGCCTGCGGCTTGGCCTTGACCACGCTCTTGTCGTTTTGGCCGGTCTCCTCCTTCTTCTCCTTCTCAATTTTCACATCCGGCGATTCTTGTTTCACAGGCGGCTTACTACCAGCCGGCTCCTTCTCTTTACTGCTCTTCACCTCTGGCACGTGTTTCTCTTTCTCCTTTCCTGCGGTTTTATCCAGAGGTTTGTGCTCCTCCGCTGCGCGCTTGGAATCGTGCGCGGCTTTGTGCTCAGGCTGCTTCCGCTCCCGCGGGGGACTGTAGCTGCTCCTCTTGGCATCTCCAGCGCCCTTCTTGGACAGCTCTGCCCGCTCGTCTCTCGGTTTACTTTTTGGCACTGCTGTGGAGTCTCTGGTTCGGGAAGGCGACTCTTTTCTCCTCGCCACCTCGCTCTTTTCCTCTCTGCGCTTGGAACTCGAGTGATCTCTGCTGCCATCGTGGTCAGATTTCTTGTCTCGGTTGGGAGTGAAGTCTTTCGCAGCCGATCCACGGCCTGGATCGTGTTTCTCCGAAGATCTGCTGTCTTTGGAAGACTGAGAAACATTTTTTCCGTTCCCTTGTTCAGCTGCACGTTCCAAGTGGTCTTTTTCTGGCTGAGCGCTGGTCTTCCTCTTCTCAGAAGTGTCTTTGTCTGACAAAGGATGATCCCGGTCTTTGGTTTTTCCTTTTTCATTCGACATCGAACTTTTTGAACTTTTCACATCGTGCTGGGAGCTTTCATAACTCGTTTCTTTTGCAGCTTTCAGTGTTTTCTCCACAGGCTCCGTCTCTTTCTCGCTGTGTTTCACGGGGTTGGGAAGCTTGGCACTCACGTTCTTTATGACACTCGCCGGTTTGCCGATGCTTGTGGGCACCTGGGTCGACTTCACATCCTCCTCTTCCGACTCAAAGTCATCTTTATCCCACTTCGACTGAGGGACCTGGATCATGATGATGACATCCTCAGCAGGGGCTGTTATATCGTTGTTATACTCCTCCATGGTCTTGATGACAGTTCGTTTAGTATCTGGCTTCTCTTCGGTCTTTTTAATGGGGCTTCCTCCAGTAGAACTGGTGCTAAGAGGAAAAAGAGCACACGTTAGTCACGGGCCAGCCGCGCCCCGCCGCCCTTCGTAACCCCTCATCAAACGGCTTCTTCCAATTCTAAACCTTCAGTGTTTTTTTCAAAAGATGTGCAATTAAGAGAACGGATGAGTCCACTAGCTGCAGATTATGAGCAATCAATTAATTTAGTATCTTGCTACTATACATTTAATTAACAGAGACACAAGATTATCAGATTGGGGACTGTCTGATCTGGTAATGCCTTCGTGTCCTATTTCTACCAACGGCAGACAAATCAGACACATTCTTGCTCCTAAGCAAGCAATTACGGAGAGGTACGATCAACCAAAGCTTTATCCTTGGGTCCCAGTGCTCTTCATTAGAAAAAACATACGTTTTAAACACTTTTTAGATTATCAAGACGCTACCATAAGTCTCCAGCAACGTCTTACATGTTTTGAGCTTGCTTGGTCCCGCTTCTTTAGACACCAAAATGTACTAATAGCTCCACACTAGAGCACTATTATTTTTTAACGTGTCCTGCAGTGGAATATAGAAGAGACATCTCCAAGGGGAGCGCTGAAAGAAGCTGGCGCTGAGCTGGCAGCAGCGTAGCTGTGTCTGCACGGCACCAGTACAACGTGCTGGGAACCACGCTGCTGCTTCTGCAAGGCAGGATTCCACGTCACGCTGACAGAAGCAGATCGTCACAGTACCCTGCAATATTTAAAATGCCAAGTACGGCATGATCTGCTCCCCTTGCCTTCAGCAGTAAGCTGGACTTGAAGGAAGACAGGTGGGACACCTCAGAGCCAACACGTAACAAACAGGAAGAGGGAGGAGACTCTTGGAATTAAGGGTGGAAGATGTCACCGATGAACTAACCTTACCAGCTCTCGGCGCGGCACACACCACACCTGTACTTTCACAAAGTCTGGTTGTGACCCGAGCACAGTAACAGGAAAGCTCACAGATTATTCCACCATTTAGCACGGAATTAGGTGTTTCGTTGGTCGCCGTAAAGCATTTGAGATTTTTTGGAGGTGAGGACATAGAGAATAGGAGAAGAAATGCTGAAATACCTGGTATAATCTACAAGAGTTGAACTGGATCCATCAGCTGCTGTCACTTTTCTTCTCGCTTTTCCCTTCACCTTTTCTTGTTTCACTTTGCTGCTGCTGGGCTCAGCTTTCTCAGCAGGTTCTTTACCAGGTGGCACGTTTTCTCCACTCACAATCTTTTTGCCGGTTTCTCGGTTAAGTTTAATCTTTTTTGCAGGGTTGTTAAGAAAAGCGGATTTCTCCTTTTCTGGAGTTCGCTCGCCTTTTTCACCATCGGGCTCGGCCTTCCCCTTCGGCGAGGTTTTCGATTCGGCAGCTTCTGGTTTAGAAGCCTTTGCAGAAGTGGTTTCATGTTCTTTATCAACCTTTTCATCTGCTTTTCTTTTTCTTTTTTCAGGTTTTGCATCAGAAGGTTTGCTTTTTTCAGCAGGTTTTTTGGACTTGTCCTCTTTGTTGGAGGGCTTCTCTGACTTGGCTTCTTTTGGATGGTCTTTCTTTGCCTTTTCCTCCTTGGCTGGTCTGGCTTCTGGGTGATCTTTTGCCACTTTTGGGTGAACTTTCCGGGGAGTACCAAGAGCCTTCTCATCCTTTTGAGATGTTTTAACACTGTCTGCCTTTGGCAACTCCTCCTTTGCTTTTTTCACAGGAGGTTCCATTCGAGGAGACTTTTCACGATCTGTGTCCACCTTCTCCTGGGAAGCTTTAGCTGGTTTTGCTACGGTGTCCTTCTTAGGAGGAACGGCCGCTTCTACTTTCCGCTTTGTTTTGTCAACTTTTGCTTTTGGCTTATCCTTCTCTTTTTTCTCCTTTTCAGACACCGGTTTGAAAGCAATGGAATCTGCTTCCATGGGCTCATCTCTCACAGGGGTGGCATCATCTCTGCTCGGGAGCATGAACAGAGAGTCCGTCTTAACGTCTTCTGTCGTGACCGGCTCTCTCTGTTTTCTCGCACCTTCTAACAAGTCAGCGTTCGGAAATCCTTCGTTCTCATCCCCTTTTCTTCTCTTCCGATGTTTTTTATGTTTATTTCCTTTGCCGTCTCCCAGTGGATTTTCCACCTCCTTCTCTTTTGATTTTGTAGGATCTTTGATGCCATGGCTCTCTCTCCCGGAAGGTTTTTCAGGGTAATTTCCAGCTATATTGCGATTCCTGTGACTCTGCCCACCAGGATAATCCTCCCTGCGGCCCCGAGCATATGGCGAATTCTCTCGTCTGGTCCCAGGTGGACCAAACCTATCTGGAGAAAAGTTCTCTCTGTTTACTGGAGGCCGAGGTTGAGCACCAACAGTGTGGCCCTTGTAAAACTTCTCGTACCACTCTCTGTAGTTCCTCTCCCATTCCCGGTATCTCTCCTTTTCAAACGGATCTCTAAAGTCAACAGATCTGCCATAGTAAGCTTTCATGTCGTACGGGGGAACTTCTCTGTATCTGTTAAAGTACTCCCTTTCTCCTTCCCCTTGAGGTATAGTCCGTTTAGTGGGAGACTGGCCTCTAAACACTGGAGACCTTGACCGTGAATGGTATCTTCTGTATGGGGGTGACCTTGACCGTGACCGGTGATAACCATGTGACCTTGACCTGGAACGATAGTTACGACTCTTCCCTTTGCCTCTTCTTTGATAGGGTGGTGATCGTGAGTAGGAACGAGAATGGGAACGACTAAACGATCGAGAGTAGGAGCGAGAGCGGGAAGAACCTGATCTTGACTTGGAGTAGGTATATGAACTTCTAGAGTAAGATGAAGCACTATAGGGAGACTTGGACCTTGAAGAGAAACACAACACAAAAAAAAAAATAAATGAAGTTAATTCAAACCAGTCACTCTCCCCAGTTTTCTTTTTTTCCTCCCAAATTTGGTTGTATTTTTTTTTTCCTCTCCATATGCTTATGTCAAAGCTTCTTTCAGCTGCTGACATAATGCTACTGCAAACTGAAGAACCTGATAACATGTCAGGGTTTCTGCTCACACGACAGAACAGCTGCTGCTTTGTTAGTGTCAAAACATACAGGAAGGGTAAGGCTATTTCCACTCACTTCCACCAGCACCTAGCAGAGCTACCCACGGATTTTGGGTGGTGTATACTGGCCTCTACTGGTACACGGACATGCACACTTTTCCCTGCTTGGCAACTACATGCAGTGCAAATCATTTCTGTTGCAGTAAGATGCAAAAAGAGCAAGTCTTAATAGCTACAGCGCAGTATCAAACACCGAGAAAACACAATTCAGCCTGAAGAGAGTAAAGCTCAACTTTAAACTGCCAGCTGAGTCTAACTTCACTGCTCATCTGGCAACTTGTCCAGGAGGCAAAACCCCCGTCCTGCCATCTGATGGACAGGGCTGTTTAATCAACACGTCGAGTCCTAGCAGAATTTTGCACCTATCTCTAGCCCTAGCCAAGGGCAGTGATTGCATTTCCAGACAAATCATAGCTAAAAGCTTCTAGACTCAGCCTAGTGATACAACTCCGCGCCGCTGCTCCAGGAAAGACGCTGACAGCGTTACCAACAGACAGCTACTCGGACTCCTGCCCAGGGGATTTGGGGGACAGAAAACATCAGCTAGTCCGAGTTTTTTCTTCACAACTTTTTCTTGTATTATTTTTTAAAAAGAACCATTTCACATTATACTCTGTGTTCACTGGCATCATTCCTCCTCCTTCACCAAGTTAAGACTTCCTTAAAGACAAGTCTGATCTTTTCATTCCTAAGAAAAATTTAACGACGTCAATAAAACACTAGTGAAAGCCACCAGCCTGCAGTCCAGGTTAAAATATCTTTGTGTATCCACGTGAGAGAAACAGAAGAGGAAATGAAGACAATGTCTCTCACGTATCTCCTCCGAAGGTAACGGCCGCAATCAGAATAGGGGAGGCTGAAAATGCAGCACTACCCCTACTCGGCTCCTCGCCTCCTCCCGGCTGGCAGAGCTGAAGGATGTCACCACAGAGAAGCTTTAGGAAGACAGACATCATCTGTTCCTTATCAGCTGCTGCCAAACGATAACCAATAGTCAACTGTCACCTCTGCCACAGCTGAGCTAGTGACCTACACACCAAACTCCTATGGCTGCTAATCCCTGGAATAGCCAATCCATCTAACGACAGGGAGGTGGAGTGGAACTCCTCCTGATTCTTCTAGACAATCTGCTTCTCCGTTACGGACATGTAAAGCAGTTACCTGGAAAACGAACGCCTACGCTCCTTTTGAATCTTTTTATATTCCATCAATTCCTTAGCAAAATCATTTGTAAACTCATCAAGTTTGGACTTTTTCTTTTCCCTGTTAAAATAAGTTTGACCTTTATTACAATTATAGTTTGACCTTTATTACAAAAAGACATCAAGAAACAAAACATGGCTGATATGAGAAAACGTATACTGCATGCAAGGCAAAAGGTGAACATCCTATTTAAGCAAAAACAGTTCAGAATTCCTACGAGTTTTAGGGAAAGTTTTAGAATTACATTTTGTCTGGGATTTAGTTTTGCGCGTTTACCATCTGCAACGAAAAAGGATAGTGGGAAAAAACCCACGGTGTCATTTTTGCTTATGTCAGATGCGCGTTAGCGTAACCGCCGTCCGAGACGCCACCGAGACACAAACACGACAGACAACGCGGCTGCCCCGAGCCAAATACTTACTCCTCTTTAAGTCTCCGCTGCTCTCTGTAAAACTCCTCCCTAGATAAAGGAGGTGCTTGTGTCGTTGGGATGGTATTTGAGTGACCCGCTGGTACTGCTGCTGGGACCCAAGCTGATGACAAGTTTGCAGGAGCTGGGGGATATCCCGGAGGGGGAACAGTGTACCCAGCAGACGGAGGCTGACCAGGTGGGAACTGAGGAGGAAACTGTGGTGGTGGCACCCCGGGTGGAAGTGGAAGTGCGTGGGGTGGTGGAGGGTACAAGGGAGGTGGAGGCACAGGCACAAAGACTTGTGATGATGCTGGTAGTGCTGGGGCCTGAGTCCTTTGGGAACGTTCACTGTGCAGGCGTCCTCGATTTGAACTTTAAAGAAATCCAGAAACACGTGTCACGGTTTGTTACACTCCGCCCTCGTTTTAAAGAGGAAAGCGAATGAAGCGGGAGCATGCTGGCGAGCACTTCTGGTTCTCAACGGAAGCGTTTTTCTCCCTGCTTTCTGTTCATCTGAGACTACACTCACTTCTCGATCCTCAGACTTTCCTTCCACATCCTCACCCCCAACCGTTCCCTCCGTCTTCTCTCCTCAGACTCAGCTTTGCGACTGCTGCCCTGCTCAAAGGAGGCTCCCATCTCCCACGTGCCCACCGCTCCTCTGCCACTCCTTGATACGCTTCCAACTTCACACTTCCATCTTCACAGTACTGCACAGACAGTAACTCATCTTCTCTCAAACTTCTTTTAACCTCTCTCACGTACGCTTCCTACGTTGTTGCCTCGTGGTGACGGATTTGGCCTGTTCCTGGCCCTGAACTGTTATTTGCTTGCTTACTGAATTTGGCATGTTAGATAATCTTTGGGACGGATCCTGACTTTTGCATTTTTGATTGATCTTTAAGATTTTATCACACAACGCACCCTTACAATCTGTCTGTAACAAATATACACCAAACGAGGACGAACTTGACGCTGCGATCACAGATAGAACAGACTCCTCTCTCCCCCACTGAGAGAAAGCAGCTTGGCTGTTTGAAGTGACTAAATTGAAGAAATTCAAAGCTGTCATAAAATAACAGCCTTGACTTCTCCAATAATTTGCTCAATCGGTATCAACTAAGTTGTTAAAGAAAGAATGCTGGAGCCTGATTTCTATTGGGAAATCAATTTCTTCAGCCCTATTCAGCCAGTAATCAAAAGTGTGGCTTTCCATCTGATCTTTTAATTATATTTAATTTTTCTATGTAATTACGGTTTCCTCAAAAAGTGTTCATTTCTCAGAGTCCTCTTTCCAATTATGTACTGTAGTTTTATTTTAAATAATCTTATTGCAAGCAGAGATTCCCTTTGTTAAAGCTAATTCAAATTAAGCCATTTAAAAATTAATTACCACTTGTACTCTCCACAACTATCTGTGCACACGTTTCATTATAAATCAGCTTTTGTCTAAGTTCTGTGTTACGGCCTAACTGAACAGGTTACAAGTAGTAATATATTGAATTTCTGGAGAATACTTACAGTTCCCAGCCTGGCCGACCGCCTGCTGAGCGAATGGCACCAGCTCTCATGGGATGACCTTTGGGAGTGGGGAGAGGAGAAACACAAGGAAAACAATGTTCAGTTTACCTGAAGATAATAATTTTTTGGGAAGAAATTCTACAGTTACAGTTAGTTACCAGTTGTGGGTATTGATTGTCCTTGAGGGCCCAGAAGACTCGGCAACGCTGGCTGTCTGAGCACAGGAACCTGATAGCCCTTGGGAACAAATGCAAACAGTTAGAAAATAAGCTCTACTAAACCACAAGAATTACTGCATATATTGAAATAAAATTTACCTTCTCTTCCAACAAACTGCTGATTGACAGAGGGGAAGATTTAGAAAGTTCAGCGGCAGTCATCAGAGCAGCGGGAGGTAAAACAGTATCAGCATCACTACAAGGAAAATCCATTTTTTACATTATTCAAACATTTCTACATGCTAACTGAGCTAGAAACTCCCAGGTGAGAAAAGGCTGGCTACTGTAAATGGAAAAAAAATAATTAAAACAAATAATCTTCACCAGATCTACCAATGTGAAGTTGGCTGATTCCAAAGGAAGCACTGACGAGAAGTCAGTTTGGGCGACTGGCAGTTAAAGAGGAAGCTCACTGGAAAAAGATTTCACTGAGCTAGCTGTGCTGAGCGGCAGTTCTGCAAGAACTGAAATTCCATTAGGAAATGTTCATGTGCTCGCTCACAGGCTCCCAGGAACCTCCTCGAGGTTCTTTTGCGTGGCCATTCCTTGTTTTCAAGGCTATGGCTGAGCCTCCCCGGCTCCAGACGGAGCAGCTGTCTGCATTCAAGGTGTGGAACTGGAAGGATAAAAGCCCTAAACAACAGCACAGGTTTTTAATGGATTTTCATAGGACTTCACTGGGTTGCAAACTTAGGACTTTCATGTTTGTAAATACTTCAAATTTAGTGTGTTTCAATGTTTACTATACATCACTGACTGCCCCGTGTATCACTGGGGATGACTCTGACTTGCCATAATATTGATTCCGGAAATACTGCAGAAAAAAAGGAATGTAAAAACACCTGGTCAGTTTTACTTCTAATTGTGTTTTTACACTTATCACAAAAATATTATTTCCTCAGTACTAAAGAGAAACTGATGTACCCAAGAAGGTCTGACGTAACTAAATGGTGACTTCAGAAATCAGTAGCCACTTAAAATCAAAGGGTTCCTGGGGGAACAACGTTGCTCCTTCAGGGTAAACCTACACTGACTGACCAATACTTCTGAGAAGGTTCTGGCACGAGGCTCACTTCCAACTCAGAGTGGCCTCAAAGTAAAAACAAAACCCAGAACTTCCATAATTATCTGGGACTGTCACTAATACTACATAAATCACTAGCTGAGAAGCTCGAGAAGAATCTAATTTCAGCATTTTGGTGTCTGTTACAGTCATGCAGATTTACTATTTTTTTTTACAGTCATGCAGATTTACTTTTTTTTTTACAGTCATGCAGATTTACTTTTTTTTTTTTACAGTCATGCAGATTTACTATTTTTTTTTTACAGTCATGCAGATGTACTATTTTTTTTACAGTCATGCAGATGTACTCACCGAAAAGGTCCATCTGGCTTCTCACCACGGAGGAGGGACACTGCTGGAGGGAGATCAGAGACAAGAACAGAAGACGGATTTACCGGCAGCCCCGCTGCCTGACCAGGGCCCAACGATGACAAAGCAGCAGCTGAACGAGAAGCCAAAGAAGCCAATGGAATCATGAGTGGATCCTGCTGTCTGGAAATTGTTGGCCGGAGCAGAGGCTGCAGGTTGCGTGTTATTGTCTGTCTCATCAGGGGTGGTGGAGGTGGTGGTGGCGGTGGTGGCGGCGGCGGTTGCTGCTGCTGTTGCTGCTGAATCTGCTTACGGAGCCTTTTTGTGTAGCCAGTTTCATTTTTGAAGTTGTTCACAGCCTAGAGGCAGAAAAACCATTCACGAAAAGGTAAGATGAAACTTCAGGAGACATATGAACAAAAGCCTCCTTGGACTAAAATTATCTGTGTATTCCTGTAAAACCTGAGAAAACCCCACCGACACACAGATACACAGACACCCACGTGAACACTTGTTTTAAGGACTGGACAGAGTACCTGTACCTAAAGTCCTTGGGTGTTAACACCGAATCGGAAGTGAGGCAATCATGTCAAACAAAAGCGTGACCTGAACTTATCAGATTGTCTCTAAAGAGTCGTAAGCTTCTGTACCAGCAGATAATGTGCTTCAGAAGTAAATTTAGCCTTATTCCATTTAGCCTTGCTTGAGGAGAGGTAAATTAGTATTTTCTTCCCTGGCAGCTTTTTACAAATAGACTTTTCTTACCAACAGTTTACATAAAAGTGATCATCTTACCTGGCGGAGGAACTTGTTGGCAATTAAAGCATCTGGAGAGACATCTGTCTGGTGACACGTTGGGCATGTATGTTCCTCAGATTCCAGTAATGCTGTTCTAATACCTGTGAACAATTAGAATCATTGATGTAGTTTTTAGCCAAACTAAAGAAATTTTGGGGGTTCTAATCAAGTACAAAAACATGTATATGAGTAATGGGTGAACACGGTCTTCAACTGAGAGCATGAAGCTGTAAATGTTTAATAGAGTAAAGAATTTCCAGCATGCAGCCAACAACGACAGCTTTGGTATTTTACTACTGCAACATTTGGCAACGTAGAGTAGATGTTTTGACTCGTCTTTCTTCTACTACCTCGTACATGGAGAAGTCACCAACCTCAAGGTTAACAATTAAAACACTTCTCAAAACACCATTAGCACATTTGAGTTCTGCAGGCTTTAACCAACCCTCCTGTGAGAAGCACGTGGATTAAATGCTTGACTATCCGCTTGCTGCAGACCACAGTAAGTCCCCAGAGCTGGATGTGTGATTTTGTATGAGAAAAAGGGCTGTGGACAAACGAAATGCATTTACTGTCTAATGCAGCAAACACCTGCACAGTTATGGACTCTTCTCATACTCATCCTTCTGTGTGTAAAGAGGATTTAACTAGATGTGTAAGAAGGGAAAAAAGCTTTCTGCCTTTCTTCCCCCTCTTTATGAAGGAAGAGCCCTTTCCTGTTCAGGGTGCACTTCAGTATTAAATAGTATTATTTGGGATAATAATAATGCGGTATTACTAAGTATTAAATAGAACTAGCAACAACAAAGCAATTGCATTATCTACTTCTGCTTTCAGAAGATGCGATGTCGTGAAATAAACATGGGAGCAACACTCACATTCGTCACAGTAACTGTTTCCACAGCAGGGAATAACAACTGCATCCGTCATTATATCTTTACAAATGAGACATAACAACTCATCTGGAATCGGATCATCTTCTTCTGAGGAGGAGGACGGCTCCTCTGGTAAGAAGGGAGGCTTCTCCTTCTTCCCGATAGCGTACGCTTCCCTGGAGGGAGGGTGGGGAAAGCAAAAAGTTAAAGATGAGCAAAGTCAAAGTCTTCCAAGCTCTGGATTTCATCAAAGGAAGATGACAGATGGAACTCTTCTCGCTCCACATCAGCCTTCGAAAACACAGGCATTTAGTTTAAGCTACTTTTCTAGAGCCGCATCACTACAAGAGGGAGGGGGGAACAATTTTCCTTCTGCAGAACTTTCCCGTTCAAGGAAAGCTTCAGTCTGGTTCACACTTGAGATCTGACGGAAGTCAGAGGAGAGGAAATCTCAGTCCAACAGCTATTTGTTACATTTCGCAAGAAGCCTTTGAAACAAACCAGAAGCAAAAGGAGCTTTCAAAGAGAATGACTCCAACTCTAAACACTACTGAAGGGCTCTGCAGAAATGCAGATTCTTAAAGTTGAACCAGCTTCCAGGGGTGTAACAACAAGACCGCTCCACTTTAATACAAGAAAGCACCAGAGATTTTAAGGTTAGGACACGACGACAGCGATCCCTCTCCTGTAACTATCTGCTGGCCAGCTGGGCTGCACTGCCAGCCAGGCATTCACACATGGTTTCTCTCCTTCCCTTTTTGGCCCGTCTGGTATTAATCCGTACTTACGCATCAATAGTTGGTATTGCATATTTTCCAGTGTTTGTCAACATAGCACCCTTTGTATTGGGATCCTTCACCTCCATCATGAAACTCCTCGGAATTCCTGTGCTCTTTTTAATTCTGGGAACAGACTCAAAGTTTTTGTCCTGTTAAGAAACGCAGACAGATCTCATCTTAAGACCCGCACTTAAAAATGACACTTCGATGATTATTTTAAGCAGCAAAAGCCTTTAATCCTCTCCATTTACCTAGCGTTAAGTGTTGCTCAACTAAAATGCTTATTTCCTAAAATGACTACAGCCAGGATGAGCCAAAGGCTTGAGCAGCATTTTGAACCCAGTCGATGTTCTTTGGCTCAATGACACGTTCCTCGAGGGTGAAATATCCCTCAGCTCAGCCTCTGCCCAGAGAGGAGACACAACCTGCTCCTCCTCCGAAGGCAGTTCAGAGGCAGACCTCAATTCCAGGCTCTGAACCGCTCACTGGGGCACTTACATTTGCCATCTGTAGAGGAAAGGTGAATCCACACCTCACGCATACACATTTGGTGACTCACGTTAAATAGCATTAATGCTCAGCTAGCGACTTGTGCAACTGAAATATCCAAATATTCAACAGATAGCATCGACAGAAACACCATCTTTTTACACAAAATACTAGGAATTGTGAACTATCGTGGAGTTAGAGAAAAATTCCTAGTAATACTGAAATACATCTAAATATACATGGAAGTTCACAGAGGAAGATCTACAGACATATTTAACGCTCATGACCTAGAAAAAAGAAAATGTTACATTTATAATTCCAGGTTTCCCTTGAATTGGAAGGGCTTTGCAACACCGCCATATAACCTCTGTGTTCCACCCCAAGAGAAACACCTCTTAATGTGAATATTCATGTATTTCTAGGTAACTGCCAAGGTGGGAAAAAAAAACGCCAAACCCAACTAAGCAACTCCCAAAGTCCCCCACAATCTTACCCCGTTTGTTGGGCAGTTCTTTATATAGTGGCCAGGTTTTCCACAACGAAAGCAAGTATATGATGGTGGAGGTGGACCCAAGGGTTTCTTCATGTAACTACAAGGTTTTGGGGAAAAAAAAAAAAAAGAAAAAGGTATGCATGTGTATCTCTTGTTAAACATCCTGACAATTTTCTCATCATCTTCAAAGGACAGGTTTGACATAATCAACACTTACTTGACTGGATCATATTCATGGCCAGACTGTGTCATCATAGCTTTTATTTTATCTTCTTCGGAAGCATTGGCTTCAGCCAGATTGGCAGTCTGTTTAACAGGTAATTGTTTGACACACACATTAGAAACACATTTAAGCCCACACAGCCAAAGACAACACCACTCATCCAATCCTGTAAAGAGCAGCACAACGCTAGCTGAGGTTGCATGAAAACAGCTGCTTATATAAAATCTATTTGTCCTGAAGATGTTCTGGGGAGTCCTTACGCCATTACATGATGTTTACGTGCCTGTCCACCTACTTGAAAAGAGCATTCTTGGGCACTCAAAACCTTAGGCTCTGTTTGTACCTTACAGCAAGACTTGTGTAACCAATCCAATTTTCTTCCAAGTGGACTGAAGCTATGTGTAGAAGAAAAAAAAATATGCTATCCAGTATTTTTTAAACTGATTTTGAAGCTCCAGGCTATTTGAAGGAGAAGATATCCACTGCACATTTAATTGAGAAAGATGTAAGCAAGTATTATTTACATTTTGCAGCATTAAAAGGACACGCAACTTCAGAGGCGGGGCAGTTGTTTCCACCGGCTGAAACTCAGCTCGAGGCACAGAACCATTAAAAGGAATCACTGTTTTGACAACCCCTCAGCAAGAGAAGATATTTTTCAGCAGAGATTTGATCATCATGCGCTGCAGACAGCCCAAACTGCATGTTCCCCTCACCAACCTCTTCACATTCCATCGTTTCACTGCAGGATGCACAACCTGCCGTTTTTCCCCGTTGACTGTATCCTTTTAATGTACAAATTGTAAACATAAACCTTATGCAGAACTAGATCTTCAGATTATTGAAGCCAGTTGATTTTTTTTTTTAATAGTATTTGTTCAAATGTTTTTATTACACACTAGTCCAGATACAAGCAGGGTCTAAGGGAGTGACTGTAAATGATTTGGACCTTCAAGCACCTAGCATTCAGATCAACCACTCATGGGTTTGGTTTTATATGCATTCATTCACAAAAGCAACCAACTAGTTTCAACATTTTATTAAATGGTTGTTTCATATACACAGTTTTTTCTCGACAGCAACAAAATCCAGATCGACAGCTACGAAATCATTTCCATTAACACGTACAGAAAACTTTACAGATAATTGACTAATTTGTTTGAACCCAAACGGTTTACAAAACACATCCAAAAGCCACAAAACATTAGTAGGAATAGACCAAAATTCAAATATGGCATTTCATACATAGTAATAAGAAACCAGAAAACTGTTAACACATTGCCTCCGTGCTAAGCCAGTCTGCACTAGAGAGGTTAGAGTAAGTAACAGTTTTGAGCTGCTTTATGTTCCTGTATTTTTCTGAAATACTTAAGTTTTTCTTGAAAGCTTAAATGTGTACACCACTTGGACAGTTGTTCACATTTTAGAGTAAAACTTCACACGAGTTTACAGAACCAAGGACATGTTTAGGGACAGCACTAATGGAGACCAATTTCTTTTGGTGCCTACCTTCCAAACCTAATTTTTTTTTTTCCCCCCCCAGATGTACACAATTTAATTTCTGCAGTGAGGGGGAAGAAATTACCAGTGGGAAGAGATTTCTCTTTCTCAGAAAGGAACTCCAGCCTTTATTTCCAGAAGAAAGACCCAGCTCCTCTGCACGAGGCCCTGCCTTCTCTACTCTCCAGCTCCACAGACTAGTGGCTACCTGCACTGGCTCGCACTCCGCCTTTTCACCGAGGGCAGTCACTAGTGCTTTCCCACACAAAGTTACACATTGTTGAGCAAAAAATGCAAGCAGTTCCATAGCAAAACATGGCATTACAACAGTTTCAGAAGGTCACAGCTGCCAATATGCCACACGTACACATTGGTATATTCCTATAAACAATTAGGTACATTTACACAACTTACAGTCTGCGTTCAAACAAATTAGATCCTGTTGTCCACTGTATATATTCTACAATTTATGAAGTTGTGCAGCATTCAGAGAATGGATCTGTAACTAAAATGACTAGAAATTCAGGAATAGCCATGCAATTGTCCATGTTACAGAAATGCTTCTATTTTGGCTGTTGCAAACCCCCCTGGAATGTCCATAACTTACAGCCAATTAAATTCTTCTGTAAAAATTGTGTTAGTTTCCAACGCAAAATTAACGAAACGTATGAAAAACGGTAAACAGCTTCTGAAGGGCTTCTTCTTTGTGTCTTGAAGATGAGTAATACTGCAACATTATGTTGAGGCTGATAAGGTACTCCCCTTCTATCTTCCCAAACTGGGAACTACTCTTTACAGGATAGTATCAAAATATACACACAGTTTAAAGCTAAAATAAATACTTTAAATTATTAAAAATTAAAGTTTTGTTCAAATTACAACAGTTATCCAGCTATAGAGCACAGTATAAATTTAAAAATAGGAAGCAAACACTTTTTTAAAGTATTTGACAAGAATATATATATATACCTTAGTAAGCTGGGCCAGAGAAATAGATGCAGAAGAGTCATCAATCTGTTCACAAAAAATTAAACACATATTCAAGTTCTACAATCAAAACACAGCAACAGTTAACCTCTACTGTAGTCTGCACTATATCCTCTGAGTGCCACTGAAAGAGGCATTTCCGAACTAGTGTAATTTGTATTTATTCAAAACAAAGTCTAAACCTACAACAGCTTAAACTTGCCTAAGTGGTTAATGAGAAGAAATTAAAATAACCAAACCCGGGTGAGACTGACTTATTGCTGCAGGGTATCTCGGGGAGGGACCCTTGTCAAATGCTCACAACTGCTTACAAGTCAAAGGGGTGAGGAAGTTGTCAGTTTTCAGCTAAAAAGGATTAGAAAATATATATGTTTAAGTTTGAGAAGGAAACATCGCTACAGGAAACTTATTTTCAGTGCAGTTTGTAAATCACTTAAGGTCTCCTCATTTATAAATGCACATGGTTATGCTTTTATAACACAGCAGCAGCCTGTCAGAATAAAGCACAGGCACGTCAGCCCTGAAACATGAACCTGCCCCTCCTGCAGTAAGTTTAAAAATGCAGAACTTGCCATACCTCACAAACCCCAAATAAAGCCACCAACCTAAAACATCAGCCTTAGAAGTAACCCACTGCTGCGTCTGGAAAAAAACTGCTTGAGTTTTTTAAATAAAGGTATTTATCCTGATGGAGTAGCCTATGAAAACAGATCTCTTGGATTTTATTAGACCACAGGTCACTGTCCAAATCGGTTTGGGAGGTGTGAGAATTTAGCATTTTCCTTGCTATCAGACCAAATCCAATTTTTCATAGCAGCCCAGTACTAAATGAACAAAATCGAGGAAGTGTAAAACATACTCTTGATGATACAAACATGGATTCAGAGCACTATCCTGTAATTTCTTTCTCCACTGCAACCCCATCCCAGCCTGCAGGAGTGAAGTCCCCCTGCACTGCAGGGTTCAGGGAGAGCTCGTACTAAAGGGCAGTTTTTCCACAAGCAAAAAGGGCAGCTCTTACCTAGTTCCTTCTCCAGTATACTGAATTACATTGTGCCACAAGCAGCAGTTAAGCTGACACTAGTGAAGCATTATCAGAAAGACACTCAAATCACAGCTTATGTCTTAAGTTGCTCAAAAATGTAGAAAATTTCACAACGTAAAATGAACAGCTCTCCTCAAGTGTCACTAAACTCATCAGGAGAGGGATTAAAATCCTTCCTCAAAAAAGGCTCTTGTCCTTTATTACCTAATGGAGTGGAAGAATTCAAGGGAGCAGTTTTAGAAGACTGGGGAAAAAATACCTACATGCAGCAAACAATTCCCCACTGCAGTTAATTGTTCCTTCTCCGTATGTTTAGGAAAGCACACACATCATCACTGTATTACTAACTAAAAAATTCTTGATAACGTGCTTTTGGAGAGGAACACCTAGATCTGGAAGAAGAGAACTTCTTCCCCCTGCAAATCTTACCAGAAGATTCAACTTCCCCTTTTTTCAGTGCATTTTGGACCCAGTTCCGTTAAAAATGAAGTCAAATACTTTGCAGCTTCCTGCTCCATATGCCACTCTTCTCCACATGTGGAGAAACAGGTCTCTGTTCTCCCGTGGCAGGCACAACCACGAGCACTCTGTGGTTTTTCAGAAGCAAGCAAGAGATTAAGAAAGCTCTCTATTGAGTCTAGCATTAAACAGCCTGGTAGGGACCGTAACCGAAACATAACAGTTAATAAACTATTAATGAGCTCTTGCATTTTTTTAGGAAGCAGTTATTCTATGGCCTGCAGGCAGGAGTCTGATTTCTTAAAGGAGGTGATAGCAATTCTTTCTCCTAAACCGCTTTCAAAAGAAGCAAATAGATCATTAACGTACTATTTAGTGCGTTTGCCCAACAGCCATCTTCCAGTGATCCTAAATTTTTGTGCCTTTTTTTTCCCCTTTAGACTTCTACTGAAGTATTTCCTGCCAGTCCCTCCAATAAGTCAAGCAGAAACAACATCTCCATGAAACTTGTACACAACCCTAAGAGAATACTGCAAGGAACTGTTAAAAAAAACACTGAAAACCCCCCAAACCCAGAATCGACAGTCAACGTATTAACTCCCATTTCACACAGGAGACTGAACAAAAACTAGCATAAAGAAAGGGGACAGAGAATAGGAGGAAAAGGCTGATCTCACTGCCAGAACGCTCCGTTTGAATTACAGCGCTTTCCTAACACCCCCCAGCTCGGTTAAACCACAGCCAGGAAGGACCACGGCTGGGCTTGATGGTGCTGAAAGAGGGGACATGACTCCCTGCGCTTCTGCAGCCTCTAAGGACAAAGGTCACCTAGAGAGCCTTGCTTCACTAAACCAGGAAGGATCCACCTCCTTGATCCGGCTGTAGTAACAGCGGAGCAGGCAGCACAGATCTGCAGGTGTAGGACAACAGCTACCATGAGAGCAAGGCAACGGAGAAATAGTCAAAGCACGAGCTCTGTGCATCCTTTTGAAAAAAGAAAATCTGAACTGATTTTAATTTTGCTGCTTCACTGCGAACAGTAATCGGCAAGCTCTCGGTGATTCCTGCCGCACTAACACCCAGGCTCTGCTCCGAAATACACACAGAAATCTCTGCATTTAAAAAACCCAAACAGAACTCCCAGACTTTAGGCCAAGACCTGAGTTAGCTTTAAGAATAAAGCCAACTGTCTCGCACCCTAGCAGGGCCTCAGGATGCAGTGTTTTTACAGAGGGCTTGTAAAAAGAAGTGCAAGGCTTCCACCCTCAACCCAAATCAGGTACAGCCAGAGCACACAAGAGGGAATGCTTTTGCTCTGCCTTTCATTTAATTAGTTCTAGCTAACACTACGTCTTCCCTCCCACTCCAGAATTCTTCCTCTTAATTTTTTTGAGACATCTATGTCAGCTTACAGTAAGATGCTACTTAGAAACGTAATACAGACATGCCAGGGAACACACGAGGCTAAAAGAATGTTAACTTTATTTATGAACATGTGGTTTGTGTTTATACACATGCTAGTAAACAAAAAGAAAAATAACTTGTCTTTTAAAGAAATAAAATCCCATCTGAATTAGATCAAATACTGTAATCGTGGTTCACATAAATGCATTACATTAACTGCTAGGGTCACTGGGCCAGGTAAACTAACTCAAACTCACAATGAGAGGCAGCCATGTTCAGAAAAGGAATTCAAATCAATCAGCAATAGAATTATGGATGCAGATTTAGACTTAGTGTTTTTAGACCTACACACAGAAAGGTTTCAATTGTAAGCTGATTGGGTACCATTCCATGAGAATCGGAGGCTGTATTCTTCACAGAACACAGACCCAGAGTTCATGAATTTCTAGATTAAATTATCCTAACAGCTTATCAAGTGATCAGATCCAATGATCCAGGGTTAGTGTAATGCCTCACACCATTCTCATGAAGAAAAAGCAGTTATATTTAAAATAGAGATGAAAAAAAAAAATCACCACATCGTAATTTTTATACTCTAAGGACTATTTTGAAATGCGGTTACACACAGCATTCGACCCAAGTGGCAAGTCAAGCTCTAGACCATTACCAGTCAAGTACTTCCATGTGTTACTTGTATTTTAGCAGCAGAACAACAGCGTTTTCAAACCTGAAGAAAAATGCTGCCCCTTTCCAGATGCAAATTCAAAGTGGTGGTATACTAAAGAAAGGCTTAAGCTTTGGGAAAGCAGAATCCGCCCCTGGAGTCACCCAGATCCAAAAATGTACTGCAGGCAGAAGAAAAGGGACAGGAATTTTACCCACAAAGGCACCGGGCTCTAACCCTGTGCCAAAATTTGTATATTTTCGTTTGCAGACAAACTATTAAACTAAACTGCTTCATCAGATAAAGTGGAAAGATCAAACGCAGAACTTTAGAATACCACTTTGCGGAGCAACGGTATTGAAATTCACGGCAATCTCTTAAAGACATTGATGTACTCCGAGGGGCCCAAACAATATCACTTCAGTTACACAGCTTTAGGAATAAACACCCAAGTATTGAAGGACATGAAAAGGAATCGCTGAGCTGCACAGAACTGTCCTCAAAACGTAAGGGATACGTTGGGTTTGGTGTTTGTTTGAACCCCCAAGCCAAGAGTAAGGAACAGTACCAAGTTTAACAATAATGGTTTCTCAGTGGTTTTTGATAACATCTTCAAAAACCATTAGGCAAAAAAAAGTACTTAAAAACAAAAGCTAAGTGATACAATGTGAAAATGGCAAAAAATACACTCCAAACAGTTTTTATTGCAAGAAACAAAAAGCACACAACAACCTATACAAACATACATATTACTAGCTATAGACAGACAGATGTAGAACATGGCACCATGTTCACTTGTGCAAACCTTGAACCTACATGATCTGAACCGACCATACAGTATCTGTACAACACAAAGTCATACAGGAAATATTCTGGCATATCCAGTGTGAGATACAATGCATCGCTAGGCACAAATACCCGTATCACATTAGAACTGTGCAATGCTGGCAATACTCAAGTTTTCACTATGCTGAATCAAATACATTATATTTACAACATACACTATGTTTTACTGGAAAATAATATTAAGTTAATGCTTGGAAAATTAATAAAAGGCTACATGGTTTAGAATTAAGTGCAGTGTGTAGAAAAAAGTGTGAGATTGTGTTTTTACATACTGCTTTTGATGTTCCACTCACTGGCTCAGTTCGGCTTCTAGAAGAAGAAATAAAGGTGATCAGAACTTAAAATAAAGCACTTGTACCCAAAATAAAGCACTTGTACCCAACAAAGCAGCGAACACAGATTATAAAACCGGAACATCAAAACATTATGTTCCGATAGTCTACGGAACGTGGAAGTTTGTATCAAGTGTTCTCCCTTGGTACATTCAGTGCAACTAGAACAACCCCCAAAAATCCCATTTCTGCTTTGTCACAAATGACTTTTAGACTTACAGCTACAGAACACAACAGTGCAAGAGGAAGTCCTCAGGTGGCTCGTCTCTGCTACGTAAGCATCAAAAAGACCAAGTCTGTGCTACAGTTTTGTGTTCTTAAGTAATCAGCCATCGAAATACAGAGGTAGCTTTAGCCAATCCCTAGTACGACCAACACTTTAATTTCTAAGGAAGAACAGTGACAGTCAAGACACTTTGAAGTGCAAGTTTACTTAAGTGAAAAAATTAAAAAAAACCAAAACCAAAAGAAAACACCACCAGTCATCTGACACAGGAGTAACATCAAAACATCAGCAGCATACTCTTTAGAACAGTGTCTCTCTGTGGAAGCCCAAGCACTGTGTTCAGATATCTACTGCATTTAGCCACGGAAGTGCCAAAACACTACATGTGTTACAAATGCTATATTGACTAAAAATAGTAGTAGAAATGTCACCTGAAAGAAGTTTCTAGGATTTTGTGCGATTTAGGAGTCCTGTGACAAAAAAAAAGGTCTTAATTGCCAGAATTTGCTTTAAGATAATCTTGAAATTGCTACAATATTTTAGGAAATATTTATTACATTTGAAAGCTTGCTGAGATTCCACATACTCATCGATCTGCATCCGCATGCTACTCATCCTGACTCAAACATGCAACAACTGGTGCAGTTACAAACAGTTCACACATCATCCAAAGTGTCCCATGAGCAGAGGCCGCTCAAAGGCTGCTGGGGAATTTCTGTACAAAGAGAAAGGCTCATGCTTCCTGCCACCGCTGGAACCCCCCCAGGCTCCTCATTACACCACGTACCTCCTGGGGACAAGGAAGTACGAGGAAATATTTTGGACCACCACACAATGGTTTCTTCATCCATTTACCGTGGAAGAACAAACTACAAGGGGAGTAATGTGGTTTTGAGGCGAGTTACGTGTTTTTGAAGGCCTCTCCTCCATTACAGCACACACTCATTCCCCACACTAGCCACTCCACCAGTGGTTTCTGCAGTGTTTTCAGCTTTGGCTCCTCAGCCTGGTTGATGCTCAACGCTAGAACAGCAGTGCTGTTAGTTCCCTGGCCCCACGTAAGGTATTAATCGATCGCTGATGCCAGCACCATCTACCCTCTCGGTTCAGGGGAGCATTACAACACCAGAGAGGTCAGCTGGCCAGAAAGAGGGGATGCACTGACAAGGCAGCACCAAGTGTGCATTTTTAAACTAACCCCAAGACAGGGCCACGTTTATAAGCACAAGGCTGTGGTGTCCAGAACGAGCAGGTAGTGCCTGTAAGCACTGCAACAACTGCTGCAGAACGTGCCCAAGGTTTACATGCAGAGCCACATAAATTCAGGGGGTTTTGCTTGCAAATGCTTCATGGGTACCAGGATGCTGCTGGACTGTTTGTTCAAAAGACACTAACTCATCACTACTTATTGAGAACCAACATGAGAAAGACATGGCTAAGCCACACGCTAATCATATCTGCTAATTATGGTGGAGAAACACCTCCTGAAGAAGGCTGGAAAACACGACCCTTCAAACAATGCTGATGTAGCCAATACAGAACTGCTCTGTACGAACACATGAACGACAGCAGTAACGCTGCAGGCAGGACTGCGCTCGATTATTGGTAATTTTAACCAATACACTCAATTCTCCATCCTCTGTAAATCTTAGGAATACAGAATTAAATCCTGGGGCACAGTTACCAGCTTAGGGCAGAACCAGACTTCGAAGGATAATGTTTGGTAACATGCTGAATTGCTTCCTGAGTTTCAAGTTTGGAAAGGATTAACTATTCCTCCATCACACTCGCACAAATGGAAATACAATTTAGGATCTTTTCTTTTTCTCTTGCCTGAAACAGACCTTGTCTTTACAAAACTAACAGGAATCAGTTACAAATGAAACTTCTTGTTTGCATGGTTCCCCAGCTAGCAACCCTTGATCTCCCCCCTGCAGCTACTATGCAAGACCCCCAGGTCTGGGGTGTAAGAATACCTGCAACATCCCACCCACACCCCAGGGCCAGAAATAGTTACACACTGGGAATCAGACTCTTCTGAGATGGGAACAAATTTTAAGTTTACACTATAATGTGTATCTGTCTTCACTACAAAAGCAAACACATAATAAGGAATCTGCGTATGCAGAAGAAACAGGAGCTACAACTGGGGTCTCAGAAAAATCAACGCCAAGAATACACTCCGTGGAGTCATCTCCCAGGTTACCATTGTTGGAGTTTGAACCCCATGTTCTAGCAGGCCTAAAAATGCAAGTCTGCTTTGGGACAGGTACATCAAAATCTACCCCGTTACAACAAAAACCAACAGCAGCTTTGACAAGAAAGATACACCCTGAATGCCTCTGGAAACTGTTATCAACAAAAAAGTGAACACACTGAAACCCCTGACAATGCAATGCTTCATGGGGACTTACATAACATAGGTTTTGCTGGTAGCTTTAACTCCTCCAATAGGGATTCTTCTCACAATTACCGATGAGTTCTTCGGAATCAGGGCATTATCATCTGTGTATTCTGAAAACAACACAGATACAGAAAACACATTAGTAAAACATTTTTATGAACTGGCTAAGTAATTACATAGCACTCCTGAGAACCCCTTTACAGATGTAAAAGTAAAGTTTTATATGTAACACTGTGCTGATCACCTCGACACACAACAGTACATTTCAAGAAATCTTCAGGTTTGAAAATTAAACACAAGCAGCAATTTCTTTTTTTTTTAAACAGTTTGAATGCCAACAGCAAAGCAGCGTCACAGGTCACTAGAGGGAAGCCTGCTAATACATGAGGTTCTCTCCTGATCTAGCTTAAGTTGCCTTTGCTTCTGTTAAGCTACGAATCCAAGAGATCTTTGTAGCAAAACAAGCCACAAAGTTTCAGCTGCACAAACCAGATTCTGAAGCTTGACTAGCTTGCCCTGCAACAACACAGACACTGAGCAGAAGACTGAAAGGATGTGCTGTTGTTTTCTGCGCTGTTACCTGGAAAAAATTCCCCTCTGCTGCCCGTGCTCAAGGCAAGCAGTACACCGAGAAGACCCAGCCACCCCTGTCCACCTCTCGGAGCTCCATCCCTCAGCACCCACCCTGCTCAGTGCTTTACACTGAAAGAGAAGCGACACTCATACTGCTAGAATTTGCATCACAGAAATTTGGGCTTTTTCCGGAGCTTGCTTTCCTAAGCGGGGCAGAACTGACTCAAACTAAAGTTGTATCTCCCCCCTTAAGCCAATCATCTCGTCTGAGTTAACCAAAGAGACAGGAATTCTTTTGATGCACTTTCTGCAGAGCAGAAAGACTCAAAAGTTACTTAAGAAGCCAACCTCAAATGCCTGAAGCTAGCCATGCTCTGCCCTGCCTGACAGCACGTTAGTCTTTGGGGGAGGAGGAGGAGAAGGAAAGCCTTCTGACCTTTTACATAAGGCAGAGACAAAAAAACTACTCAAGACACTGGGACTGAGTAAGCTCAAAATGCAAAGATCTCTCCATGAGAACGGTTTTTATGCTGTACTTACACAAGCTGCATAGGACTAAATATTTTACAGCACTCTCAGCAGCCACTCCCTGTAATAGGGCTATGGTTATAAATATTAAAAGGCCTTAACCTTGCAGACCAAATCAGAACAATGGTCTGAAACCCAAAGATGCTGCATATCTAGTCTAGCTCTGTCAGGGTGGTTGTGCCCAGTCACAGCACACAAAATACAACCATTCCACAATTTATGCTCCATTTCTCAGTATGTTCTTCCTACAGGCAGGAACCTCCCTTAGACCAACACCCACCTACCAGAAGACATCATTTCAACAATGAAATGGAAATTTTACTTCTATTTCCAAATGACAGAATGCTTCTTCAGAGAACTGAGAAAACATTTAGCTGAAACCCATTCCTGCTCTTCCCCCCAAGGAACCGAGCAGCAAGCTTCCTCTGGACTTCAGAGTACTTCCAAACTCTAGGAGAAAGAACTACTAATGATTAAAACAGAAGCTTTTATAGCAGTAATATCCTGAAACCAAGCCCCAGAGCTCTTCTCAGAAGGCAAATCTAACCCTTGCACAGGCACCTGTCCAGGCCTGGACTGAGGCTTTCTGATGGAGGAGGAGCTCAAGCAGCACCAAGGCCCAGCCAACAGGGAGGCCAAAGCAGCTGTTTCTACCTGCTGAACAGACGACACAGAGTACTCTTTCTAGTCCAGATCGCAAACCACTGGGTTGAGATTTCATTGACAGGATAAGCAACAGTGGCTCCATGAAAAGGGCAGGAGACTGCCGCACCTGCGCCGAACTGAGGACTTGGGCAGTTCTGCAGAAGATCCCAAGGGGCAGCAGCTCTCCTACCAAGGGGCTGTGCAGATGAGCAGAGAACAGATGCATTTTCTCACAAACCACACAAGCCTGCAGGGATCGATCTGAACATGCACCAGGTGCATGATGCAAAAAGAGGAGTAAGTCCTCTTAGTATTCTGTGACAATTCATCGACCGTTTGAAGGGAAGCCCTGATATCCACCTTCTGAACAGACAACCTTGCATGCACATATATACTGATATATGCTTGTTTTCAATCCATTTGTTAAGTGCCCTGTGAAGAGTGCTCCAGACATCTAACGAGAGACCGATATAAAAATTAATTTGCCCTAAAAATCCATCAGTACACAGTTGATTGGATCAACTGAAGGGGGACAATAGCTTGCTGAAGAAAAGGCTTCCTTTGTTCAAGACGCTTATCACAGCACATACTCGTATTTGATACCTCAAGTATCCCACTCGGTCACCGTGTCAGAGAATTTGTGGAAGAGTTTCCATTACAGCAGAGTACACTGCTGAGTTCTGTGAAGAGACCTGACACTAGCTGGATTTAATACATTTATTTTTCCTTTGCCTCAATTAATTGAGCTCATTTTGGTGATGAAATTATTGAAGGTGAAGTCAAACAACACAGATGAAAAAGTTAACTCTTTTTCAAAATCAAAAGGATTAAAGCTGGAGCACTGAAGTCCCTGCATATTTTTGTTTGCTCAGTTTGACTCTAACAGATGCCACCTTAGTCTAACAGCTTTCAGACTAACCTGACATCTCCCAGCATGAACCTGTTCCCCGCAGGCAGCAACATCCCTGAGCAGAGACTTGGCAACAACCAGGACCTCTGAAGCAGCGTCACTGCCTTAGCACATGACTTCACACCTGCAAAGCGAGCACTGACATCATGCTCAACAGGGCTGCTGCTCACACTTGTCCAAGCAGGGCTCCAACAGCATCGTCCAACAAAGCCAGAGGTAAAAACGTTGTTGATTCCTACTCCCTAATAGCACAAAACTGGTTTTACTGCCAGTGATGACCAGTAAGTGGCCACTGAGCTTTTGTCAATCTGACCTGAGATCAAAAACAAGGATTCAATTAACTCAGGAAGCTTGCAAAAGCAAAGGAAGATCTGAACGTTATATTAAAGTCAAGAGCAGAAGACACGTAACAGTCTAAAACGTGCTATTCTACAAGAAAACAGTATGCTGGAAAGAGTCACGGGAAAGCAGTATTTCCAGCTGCAAGTGGAGGCAGAGCAGTTCAACAACAGCTACTTTCACTGCTGCCACAGACGGACTCAGGAACTTTAAACCAACAATTGTGTTAGTGCCCACAACCTTCTTCCTGCAAAGAAGTATGAACAGCTCAGGTTATGCTCTGAAGTTCATACTGCTTCACATTTAACACACAATTTAAAAACAGCACTTTTAAATTAATCTCAAATTCTGAAAATCTGCTTGTTTTAATAATTTGTATATGTGTGCTATAAACAAGTATTCTATTGCCTGCTTTAATCCACCATTTTGAGTCTGACAGCACTGCAAAGGCATCTCTCTGAGCACTAGCTAGAGAACTATTTTCTCTCAGATAAAAGTACAGAAGCTGATCAGAAGGCAAGTCCATATGGGAAACAAAAATAAAAGCCTTTGAGGCTATTATGCTACTGGGGGGGATCTGCAGAGTAAGAGATGAGAATGACTGCTACCATGTCAGACTGCCTCTACCAGAAAACAGAGTAACTCGCTAGTGCTTAAAAATACGCTTTTCCACTATGTGATTTTTTAGCTCTGGTGTAATCAACACCACTCACACACTTTGTGACAGACAAACCATCTATGTAGCTGGCACTGGAAGCGCTGCCTCAAAGCATCCTGAGGAACAGACCTGGATTTCCAGCTTCCACCAGAACAGGTACCAGCAATCCCTACAACCGGTGTAGCATCATTTCCTGTCTGAGCTGGTTCAGTAGGCCACACACCTCACGGAGCTTTCACCTGCATTAGTATCACAGAGCACTGTGCTCCAGAAGAGCACCTCTACTGCTCTGCAAGGCTCAGTCAATACAATCTAACACACTTTCAATCATTAATCGGATTATACAGACTGCCCGATGCTTTAATGTCTCACTGGCAGAGCCTGCTGCTTCAGCGTGCCTGGAGAAGCAAAAGCAATGCTGGAGACACCATGGCCATGAACCGAACGGAGCCTGCCCTAAGCACCTGGCTGAGAGAAGTGACTCCCAGACAGGCAGTGCAGGAACATCATGTGGTTCGCACGGGTACGTGGCGTACCCCCAGCTCAACCCAGGAAATGGGGAGCTCCACATCCCTTCTGAAAGCTCTACACGATTCAGCTCAAATTAAAAGGAGGCAAGTTTAAAAGCATCACTCTTGGTATAGGCTTTTAAAGAAAATTCTGCCTCTACAGAACATGCCTCTAGTGAGCCTCAAAGAGAACACAAAAACTCTTTCAAAATCAGCGCCCAAACATCCATTTTGCCTTCCCAGCATCTTAAAGGGCCCACCCTGTCATTTTTTTCCCCCATTGATATTTAAAATTCTGTTTACTTTTGGCTTATATTAGCACTGCTCTTACAAGATTTCCATTATGAAAAACTTAACAGTTCCTGAACTGTGAAAGCTTAGAGTACCCGGAATAATCTGCATGAGTAGGCCCTCTCCACTGCAAGTTCACTTCGTTCTTTTCAAGATCATTTTCACATTTACTCACGACCTCTGCACAAAGTTATAAAACTCAATACTTTATTGTCTACATGTAGGAATTCCAAACATCCCACTTAGGCAAAATATCCTGGTCTAGTATTTCCCTGTGTCTTCTGAAGGTGAGTTTAAGCATCTACATCTGACTAATAAAAACCAAAATTCATGGTTATGCATATAAACCAAGATTTTCCATACAGATACACTGCACTGAAATGTACTCTCTAGCTTTGCTCTGAAAGCCACTTGGGGCTTTTTGCATTTCTACATGGAAAACACCCTCATGAAGACTTCGGTAAGCACCTGTGTCACTAGTATCTAATTTAAAACTTTATACTCATTTTATAAAGGTCAAAGAGCAACACACCCTACCCAGAGGGGGATCCTGTCCCTGTTAAACACGAGCAATGCTCTAAATTATGAAAGATATTCCTTCTTTAGCTTCACCTTTAGGTAACACCACATTTAACAAAACCTAGTGAAGCAGATACTTTTCCTTCACTGATTCTGATTGCGTACGGAAAAAAAGCAACACACTTGGCAGAAGTGGTGTTGTTACGTATATTAGAGGAACACTTTATGGGGTAATATATTTATAAGCCTAAATTTTTCTTCTAAAACTCTGCTTTCTGTTCCACACCTGCAACAACAGAACCCACGTGTTTGCCCTATTTCAAAACATTTCCTCTTCTGGTGACAGTAATCGGGCTCCATCACAGTTTATTACCACCGAACGTTCTGGTTTTAAGGGTGTTTTACACAGCCCCAGCTCTTACAGGAACGATGTCACCAGTGGGCTGCTCAGCCTGCAAGTGTTTGTGAAGCTGAAAGTACAGGAGCAACTGAAGACAGAAATCAGAGACCCTTCTGCAGCAAAGCCCTTAAAACAAATTAAATGCTTGTCAAAAGTTTTGAGAGTTTTATTCAATGATACTAGAAAAAGTCACAACTTGTGGCATTATCACCACCGTTTCTCATGCAACCCAACGGCATTCCTACGACCCTTGCCACTGTGCTGTGAAGTTTCTTCACAGACATTCTCCTGAAAATAGTTCAAATATCTGTAGATAAACATTGAGCTTTAGGTCCAACCACTTCAAAGGCTAGAGCTGAAGTTACAACTACCACAGGATACATATTCTGTTTAAGTTTTAATACATGAAACGGGAAGAGACCCGCTAGTAAACACCTAAAAACCAAGACTGTTGTAAGGGTGCCACAAAACCACGGGGAAAAAAACAGTTTAAGGAATGAAAATATTTTACAATTAGTTTTATTTCTGAAAAGTCACACCCCGAAGTCTTTAATCACATTCAAAGTACTAAAATGGCAATTACCAAAACTGAGATAGCATACTAAGTAATACAAACCCATTATTGTCTCTGAGAATCAAGCACCATCTAACAGATTTAAAAGAATTTATAACTTCTATGGCAGAACATTTATGGTGAGCATACGTTAAAGAAACATCTGCATTGCCCTGATATGGTTAAAACATAGTACCAGGAAAAAAAAAAGATGCTAGAAATGAATAATAAAATGAGGCTCAATAGCATCTGAATGACAATGTCCGTTATCTAGTTACATTAACAAGAAATTCCAAAGTGTAATTTAGATACAGAGAACACTCATGTGCGAGATGGCTCTCAAGGGTCTGCAGATTAAACGCTCCTCAGGGAAAACGTTGCTAGGAGCCGTTTCTGCAAACGGGCACAAAACCAGTTTTCCAATAAAGCGGGGTAAAAAGTTGAAGACAAAATAAAGTCACCAACCGCCCTTTCCTCAAATTAGCCTTCTTTACTATTTCTATCAGGTTCAGTTTCCCCTGCCAGATTTCACAGAAATTTCACAGATTTCACAGAAATCTGGCAACTTGTAAGATATTCTCCCACATTTCCTTATCATTTTACGTACAAGAATTCCAGGAGCCCAAAACTTGTGTAAGCACCGTATGTCGCACGCCAACCACGTACTCCTCTCCCCCCAGCTCCGCGTCTCAACGCGGACCTGCCGGTGGTTGTCACAACAG